>OZ004584.1:1405000-2005000 GCA_963924555.1 Crambe crambe | reverse complement strand
TACAAATCATGTAGTAAACAGAAGTAGTATAGCCCATGCATGTTACATATGTATTGGGTTAGTAACTGATACACAATTTTTATCACTCGAAATAAAGATACTCTTTGATTATACTTCGCTAGTTACCAATCAATTTCAGTTTCACACTGCATGTACATATGTAAGGGTCATTATAGTATTTCATCTGACATTCGATTTTCTGCATCTAAAAGAGAGAGCAATATTGAAGATTTATGATCATCAGTCAAAGTAGATTTTCTCTGAGTATTCTTCAAGTTCTTATACTTGCGCACTATTTTTGTTGAGGCATAAACTGTTATGTATATCAGTGGGAGATAGAGGAACACAATCTGAATCGAGCTGGCTATGTCGATGTAAAACTGCTGGCTCAAAAAATGAATTGTGCAGAGGTAGTTGAATAGCGATATTAAATTTACTGCGGTGATGTTTAAGAAGAGTAATGCATCTAGTCTGTTGTGTTGGCGTTCCTTGTAAGGTGATAAAATAGCATGAACTGCTAATATTATTGTGAATTGTATTTGTACTATGAGATAAAATACAGACAATTCATTTGCAAATACAAATGTTACCAAAGTAGTAAATCGATACAAGAAGTAAAGACCTGAAAAGAAGCGGAATTCTTCTTTGTAGCTACTCTGAAAAATATCAAAGAAAGGCTTGAATTTCTCCAGTGGAATGCAAGTACACAATAACTTTACTACTCGTGATTCACCTATCCTTAGCAGACCGAATACTCTATAGCATAATGGATAGGAAATAAGAAACAGAGGTGGCACAATGCAAAAGGCTGCTAAAATCAGTAAAGCAGGCAAGGCATAAGCTAGATGTTTTCCTTGAAAGAAGATCATCTCCCCGCCATAGAATGCTACTGTACGTTTTGTGTGGATACCATTGACACTGCTTGTCCTTAAGCGTACTGCTGTTACAAGCATGAGTGAAATTCTAGTACATTCTGAATAGCATAGTACCAGAAATCCAGATATTCCATTGATTAGAATTCCTCTTGCTGATGTTTTGTCATTGAAATTCACTATTTTCAGGATTCTGTATAAATATTTTTCTGCATTGCAGTATTTAGTGATGAAAATGATGCTTAATACCAACAGCAATGCATATAATATCGTTACATACTTGAAGGCAATCAAGTCTAGAGTAGTAGCACTTTTCCACAGGCAGAATGACAGTCTATTATGCGCGAAGAAGTTCAAATTGAAGACTCTTGTTATTAACTGATATCCTTCCAATGCATATCTTGCGTGAGTTGGGAATTGTATGAAGCCACTTCCTCGTATTAACATTGTATTTGATATTTGAGCAAAGAAAATAAATCCGTTGATTGCTCCATTCGTGAGTGTGATGTTTAAAGTCAGTATTGCAATGAACAGTATCGTGACTGGAATGATTTCTGAGAGGATATAGAACAACCATCCCCATTTGCAGTCATCCACTGCTTCTTTGCATTCATAAACATCATTATTGTAATGAGCAGTAAAATTCTCTCTGCACAAACTGCAGAGCATTCCTTTACGGGAGGAGCCACATATCAGATTTTCTAAGTCTGTTATTGATGTTGTGTTAGGTAAACAGTAAGTCTTGTTTACTTTCAGTTCACATTGACCACGAGGACAGTATGAAAACACCAAATCCTCTTCTTGGCCAAATCCTTTGTCATTGGGCTTTCTGTCATATCCCATCCAGTAACCTCGAAATAACATAGCTCGGAAGTTTTTATCATCACAAAATTGAACCCCAGAAAATTTCCCTTCAGTAGTAGCAGAACAAATGCATTGGCCATTGTCTTCTTCATGATTGTGGAGATACCCAGGTGGGCATTGTCTGATATATACTACCATTGTGAATACAATCTCTCTAATGTGAACAGTTCTAAGTGTTAGAGTGCCATTGTCACCATATTTCCCATATAACTTGATAATCTTGTTTGAAGTGTAAGTGTATGCACTGTCTATTGATATGTTGGGATTATCAATTGACATATGATAAACAGAAGGCACCTCATTTGCTAGCTCGTCGACACTTTCAATTGGGAGCTGAAAGACTTCCCCTGGTATCATCCATCTGAAATATTTCCACCTTTCATACTCTGGGATTAGTTTAGTTTCATTACTGGAAGTTGATAAGTCATAAATATTTTTTTTTATGAAAGTGAAATTAGCAATACATTGAAAAATATTGCTGTAATTGCATTCGTATTCAATCACTGATTTGTAACATGGTGCTAGGCTGGTAGCAAATATTGAATGTCCAAAACTCACTGATTTGCTGCTGTTTCTCCCATGTGGACCTGCTGTATTGTTTTCGAATATGAAAGCGATATTTCGATCATTCAAATTTTTCTCCCCTTCATATTCAATAAAACATTTATGAGAATATATGAAATATTTAAAGTCATGAATATATTGGAATATAGCACCCCCTGAAGCGATGGCTCTATTATTTGTGAATTTTAATACCGAGTCATCTTGTACTTTTAGAGAAGAAGACCCAAGCAAGAACATGGCACCACCATCAAAGCCTGAATTATCATCAAAGTTTACATGAGAGCTGGATTTAAACATAACATTTGTGTTGGTGAGGAACATTGCTGAATCTGTGTTATTACGGAATGTAAAATTTCCTTGGAGAATTAAGTTGTATCCAGATGCTGAAAAGCTACCTCTCCCTCTCATATAGGACATGTTCTTTTCGTTCTTTGACCTCATCCTGATCTGAAGGTAATTATGCTCAAAAGTGCAATCACTAAATTGTATTTGAGTATTTCGATCAAAATTAGGTGATAGCCAGATATGGGGGGATATGTCTACAGCTGCTCCAATTTCAGCCATATTCCTTGACCAGTGGCAGTCTTTTAAGGAAATATGATTCTTATTGCTAAGGTTCAAGGATGGAGTTGAAAAAATGCCAATACCTCCTCCAAATGAAGCTTCATTTTCATAAAATCTGCAACTTTCAAACGTTATTGAGTTATTTGTTGAAGGTTTTGTGAGGGAGAATAGGTATCCCATGTCTACACCTCCCCCAACATAATCACAAATATTCTCAAGAAAATTAGAATTTCTGAAGAATATTTTATTGTTGTGAGAATAATCTTGCACTGCTACATATAATCCTCCACCCCAAATTCCTGAATTCATTGTGAAGTTACAATTTAAAACTTCCACAGAATTATTGGAGGAAATATCAATGATGAAACACATACCTCCTCCTCGTCCGAATCCTTGAAGGAGAGTTTCTGATTCTTCTATGTTGAGAGATCCTCCAATATACCTGGCTTTATTCTTAGAGAAAATACACTCTCTAATATAATATTTACTACTGCCTATGCTCCTGTCCTTGAAAGCACATGTGCTGTTCTTTATAAATTTCCTTGGACCACAGTATGATATTTCAACATACAGTCCAGAACCTCCAGGTTTCTCTTTAGATGTTGAATTGCTGCTTCCTTCATTTCCTTCAAACGTGCAGCTTTCTATATTCACTGTGCCATCATTATTGAACATTGTCAAGCCATTTCCTGTGCTGTTGGCTATCGCAACTCTTTGGATAGTCACATCAGTACAGTTGAATATGTACATACTTGTCCTGAATACAGATAGTGTTCCATTCTCTGATAGTGGCACATCATGAAGAGCACTACATCCTTCAAGTTGGATATCCTGTACAACTAAATCAATTACAGTTTTGAACAATAGTCCTGTTCTTTCCATCAAGTTTCTTTCACATTTCAACACAGTTGGCATTCCTTTCACCAAGACCGACCACTTATTGACAATAGAAATTACTCCTTCAAGTTTGAATTCTTCAGAACAGAACTGAAGTGTAAAGTTTCTGCTATCAGGGAACTTAATAGACGATACATTAGTGTAGTTTTCTGTACAGTCTAGACAACTATTTTCTTGTTCGTATGCACAGATGATAGTGTTATCACACAGTGAATGCTGTGCAAGAAGCACTACCAGCATGATATTGATGTACTGCATATCAGCTCAGACTTAAAGACTGCAAGAAATTATACTAGTATAAATACAGTCTTGGGAGTTCAGTTTGTAAATCATTTATAGCTGGTTTTTAATAACCACCATTGTTCTGAATGGATTCAGTTGGTACCAGCATTACCACATGTATTCTTTTTTTTTTCACCGAATGGATATAAATTAGTAAATTAGAGATCTCATTGGAAATATTTACTAAATGAGGTATAATGATGAATAGAGTGGATGATTTTGGATTGAATAGATGTTTTTTTGGACTCACTTCTTCAATGGTTTGATTACATGACTATGCTCTAAAAGCTTCAATAAACTACTGCAGCATGATCTAAATAAAACAGGGATGGCTGTGTAAAAAAGGTCATGAACAAGACTTCCAACTCAATGGCAGACTTCCAACTCAATGATGAAACAGAGTTCTCAAGAAGCCAGACTTTTTAAGTAGCAAGACTTCTCAAACCATCAAACTTCTAACCAGATTTCTTATTCCACAGGTCTTGGTCATCTTAGCAAATACTAGTGTTTTTTTTTTTGGAGAATTGGAGATGAATTTAAAGCTGAAGATTCTAAACTAGCAGTATACTTTTAAAGCTA
The DNA here is from genome assembly GCA_963924555.1 of Crambe crambe. Lineage (NCBI taxonomy): Eukaryota > Metazoa > Porifera > Demospongiae > Poecilosclerida > Crambeidae > Crambe > Crambe crambe. The sequence continues at coordinate 2,000,378 of OZ004584.1, read as the reverse complement.
GTTAGGTGTGGTTTAACTCACTGCCTTCAAAGTCAACAGCACGTGGTAGCCATTTTACTGCACATTGCATAGAACTATCTTTTGACTGCCTAAAAAACAACAACATACCACCATCTTAAATCTCGAATGATTAGCTAGCTGCTGGGTTTTGAAATTTGGAAAAAGTTATCATAAAAATGAATGAGTGATCTCAGGTGAATGTGAATACATAACAAAAATATTTATCAACATTGAGCACACGTTAACTATCACTCTTTACTGAAGACGACATGTTAGTTGTTAAAATTCCAGCTAATCTTTCTTCAGCAGCTTCAAGTAATATTGAATCAGATGCATCGTATTCAATATAATCTGAAGACCTTCTCTGATAAGATAAGTACTTATTTCTAAGTTTGTATGCTATCATTTTGCAGTAGAATATCAAAATGGAAACTAATGGTGCGTAGAGCAGGGCTACCCCTATTGAACTGATAACTGTTGCACCATTTAAGACCACATGTGAAGTGCGGTAACTCAACATAGCCAAGACATTCACTATGAGGAGAACCAAAAACAGAAGACCATCCGAGATATTATGCCATTTTTTTTTATATGGCTGAAATATCGCATGCACTGTAAGTATTAAGGCAAGTCCAATCTGCATGCTCAGATAGAAGTAAGTTGAATCATACACTAGCACGAAAGGTGCTACTAATATGATTCTGTAGACAAAGTATAGTCCCGAAAAGAATCGATATTCATCTTTGAAACTCCGTTGAAAGAAATCGAAAAATGGCTTCAACTTTTCTAGTGGTACAATTTTGCATAAGAAGTTTGAAAATTTTGTTTCATTAATCTTGAAGAAGGCTAGAATTCTGTAACATGCTGGATAGGAAATGAGCAACATTGGAGGAACAACTCCCAGTGTCAAAATGATCAGTAGTGCAGGCAGAGCATACGCTAAGTGGAGACCTTGAAAAAATGCTAGCTCTCCATCATAGAAAGATACAGTTTTATAGATTTTATCTCCCTTTTTATAAAGTGGTGCTGCTGTCAGCAATCGGATTGATATCTTGATGCATTTAGAATAACTTAAGATCAGAAAACTTGAAATGCCTCGAATTATCGTCCCTTTGACATTGATGTCATGTTTACCATATGATTTACATGTAGCTGAAGTACACCTCATTCGTCTTCCATAACAAAATTTCATGATGCATATGACAGCAATCACAAGTAATAGTGAGTACAATGCTGTAACATACTTGAATGCAATGATGTCAAGAACTTTTGCTTTTTTCCAGATACAAAATGAAGTACCCTCGAATTCAAAAAAATTCAAGTTAAAAATTTGTGCAATGAATTTATAAATATCAATAATTTTTTTCAATATTGGAAAATGAACCACAAATTCAGCCTCTTTGAGGGTGTTATCTGATATTTGTAGATAGAGTATCAGACCATTCACTGCACCTTTTGTGAGTTCAATGTTAAATCTGATCAAGATCAAGAATAGAATAGTGACAGGGACTATTTCAGATAGTATGTAGAAAAGCCATCCCAAAGAGCAGCTGTTGTCTTCCTTGCAAGTAAATCGATAGCTGTTGAAGTGGACAGTATTGTTTCCCCGACAATGACTGCAAAGCTTGCCTGTTCGAGTCTCACCACAAATCAAATAATCCAGGGCAGTAGTATCTGTATTATTCTGTAGTTCATGTGTTCGTATCTCATTCAATTCATCGTTGAAGCAGTGAGTGAGTGGGCATAATGCATACACTAAATCACCTTCTTTCCCAAATGTTTCGTTCTTCCTAATATTGCTATAACCCATCCAGTATCCATGTTTAATAGTAGCAGTAAAAGTAATATCATTGCAGGATTTGATGCATTCATAGTAATTTTCTTTTTCTTTTACTGAACACACACACGTCTTGTTTTCTCTAAGTACATATCCTGGAGGACACTCTCGTAAAATAACAGTGATTTCAGTGGCAACTGTCCAAACTTCAGAATATGCCAGCCTTAGTGTCGCATTGATTCCTGGCTTGCCTAATATTTTGATCCAGTTGTGTGATGTGAACGTGTATGCTTCATCAATTTCAATGTTAGATTTGTCAAGTGGATTATGTGGAGTTACAGAGGCACTGAATTGAGCTGGTATCACTCTTCCTAATTCATCCAATAATTTCACAGGTAATTGGGTTCTGTATCCAGGTATGATATATAATATTTCTTCTTCTGTATTGATTTCATGCCCTGAAGTTGAAATGACTTCACCACTGAAATTGGCAATGCAGTGTAGAGTGTTATTACCTAAGCAATCGTTGTAGTGTTTCTGACATCGTTTTAAGGTAGAGGTGTATATAGACATGTTCTCCTCATTGTTAGATATTTCAATATTATTCTCAAATAGGAATTTAATTCCTCTATCACTAACATCATTTTTATCCCCTCCATATTGAAGGAAACATTTTTCTGGAGAAATAAAATGTTCATAACTATTCAATTGATTATAAATAGCTGGACCTTTTTCAGTGGCTGTGTTATTAGAGAAATCGAAAGTGGAATTATCTTCAATTAATATGACTGAGGAATCAGATAGGTATATTGCCCCTCCATTTATTCCTCTATTCCCAATGAAAGTCACATCAGACCCACTATGAAAGTGGACATTGGCAGATATTAAGTACATGGCTGTATTGTTATTATCAGTGAAGATATGTTTTCCATGGAATGTGATATTAAATTTGTTGATCCATAAAGCACCAGCATCATACCTTCTTAAGATTTTTATTGCAAAATTATAATTTGAAGTATAAGAACAGTCTATCATTTGCACAGTAGGTAAAGCATGACATTTACCTCTATCCTTTGAAACATATTCAATTGCTGTCCCACCAAATGCCGAGTTATTTTTCCATTCACAAGTGTTGAAGGTTATGCTGCTATAATGAATAGCATTACAGGATGTGTGCTTAAACTCAATTCTTAGTCCACCACCATAATATGCTTTATTTTCCAAGAAATTTAAACCACTTAACAGCAAAGAATTGTTCTCCCGATATTGATAGTCACGATGTATGATATCAATGCCACCACCTTTGCAAGCTGAGTTCTTCATAAACACACAATCCAGGATTTTCAGATCATATGCATCTGCAAAAACTATTTGTATACCTCCACCATGATAATTTTTATCACTTTCTTGAAGGTTATCATCACAGTCTTTTTCAGATTTTTCCCAGTTTCCATTATTCATGAAATTGCTTTGTTTGATTAAGATCATCCCTCCATTATGGAGCATTGCTAAACCAGTTTTTTCACTATTCGTGATATTAACATTAGTGATCGTTATGTCAGTGCAGTATCTGATGAGAACACTGAAGTTAATCATTCCAAGTTGATGATCAGACACATTTGCTCCACAGTAAGCGAATTTCATGTCATGCATTTCCAAATTTGTGATGTTATGCAGATGCAATCCAACACTTGAATTTTTTTTGCTGCAATTAACAATGCTTTCCATACCAGATATAACTAATGATGATTTGTTGGAGATTACAATGACCTCTTGAAGTTCAATAGTGTTGATACAAATTGTCATATCTGCTGCACTGTTGCTACCAATTTCTGTGATATTTTCCATGTTGTACAGGATAGTGCAGTTAGCACAGACATTTTGAGCGTCATAGATGCATGTAATATCATCAGAAGTAGAAACACGACCAATTACTAGCAAGAGAAGAATAATCAGCAACATCTTTAAAGTTGTAGCTATGTATCTGAAGGATTATCTTCTCTTTCTCTTTTTTTATACTTGATCGACTTATTCTAAAATTTTGTATTAATTTTGAGAAAGCTCCAAAATTTTGTATTTGTGTGCATGTTTCTAAATCTAGTATTGAGTTATTTAATATCTGAGTCATATGACTGAAGTAATTTTCATAACAATCAGCCAATACAACTTCTTTAGTTTTCAGTATCTTTATCATCCAGCTACGTAGTAATATTTTGATATCATGTTATTATAAACCCTATCAAATTATCAAAATCTGGTGTGTCCCACTGCAACTAATGCACGTTCACTGTAGCAATATCCCAACTTGTATAACTTGTCTTCATCACATTTCCATTACAACATGATATATTCAGACTCCAGACACAAGTAGTGCCCAATAGGTCAGGCTGGCATTTTTATCTCAAGTGCACCAGAGTGCCGAGACACAGTGCTGAAGGCATGCAATGGTAAGTATGTAGTACGTACGTCATGTGCTATAATTGTGCACATGCACACATGTGCATGTAGGAGTCTGACATTTTTCTTCAGATGCCTGTAACATCAGATTACATTCAAGTCAAAATGTGTAGAATCATCATAGCAAAAGTCAGAAGATACTAAGAAATAGCCAAATAAAACTTACTTCTAGATAACCTAGCTTGTGGGCCATCCCCTACTCAGTGATCTTTTGTCAGAGTGTAAGCTATGAACAGTAGTGAAAGAATGGAATTGTGCCAGCTGCCAGGTCTATCAAATCAATGACTGATTTTCAAGTGTGTTAAAACCCTTAACCAACTTCATCAATGCTGGCATACCAAGCATCAAGGAAGCTATTATAGGACGTGAAATTTCTCAAGCCGTACATATGACCTATGCATCTCCAAACCACACCACTAATAATTATAGCTACACATGTGATGATAAAATAATAAGAAGTCATACCGAGACTTAAAAGACTAACTTAATTGTTTAATAATGGAGACATGATTTCTTGGATGTTCTTAGATAGCTAGATATTTAGATAAACAAACTGCTTTATTAATAAAGAAAGTTGTTATTGATAACTTCAGTAATAAAGATGATAGCAACACTTACTCTTACTCTTTAAGATGGCGAATTTATACCAAATAAGGAGGGATGAAGGAAAGAAATGGGATCAATCTTTGTTCTGTATATCCAGCCACATTTACGTACATTACTCCACTATAATCTGAAGCTACCGCTGAATCTAGCATTAGAAATTTAGTTTGTAAATCATCCATAGGGGGGTTTAATAACTCTAGTATTATTCTGAATGGGGTCAGTTGTGAAAACTGCACCAGCACTACTGTGTGTGTAAGAGATTCTGCAGTACTGTTAAATTTATTGAAGCTTTTAGGCACGGTCATGTAATCAAACCATTGAAGAAGTGAGTCCAAAAATCATCCTTTATACATCATTTAAACCTTATTTAGTAAACCAATTTTTCCCATGAAACATCTAATTCACTAATTAGGATCAATTCAGTGAAATTACATACCAAGTAGAAAAATAAATAATGTGAGCTCATGGGAGCTCTGATTTTTTTTTTTTTGCATGCCAGCTAGCAGGAGATTAACTTTTGTAGTTTCTAGTCAACACAGCCAACCTCTTCATTTCTACTGCGCAACTTGTGCCCATGACCATCCTTACCAACTCAATTCTAGTACACACATGAGTTGCTGTAGAGTGAAGCCAGATAGAGGCTGAGCCATAGCTAGTGCTATCAATGATAGAGCTTAGAAAGGCTTACTAAAGCTAGCTAGTCAGCTATGAAAGCTTCGTGCATGGAGAATTCAAACAATAGTGAGTTGTGTCAAACTAGGCATGGTATTATCTTTCTACTTGGTATGTGGTTGCACTTGAAAAAACAACAACAACAACAACAAAACAAAAACAAAACAAAAACAATAAAAAACAACAAAAAAAAACAAAAAAATCTATTAAGTATAGGTGATGGTTTCTGTAGTTTAGTGAAGGTCAAAGATGTATTAGTGAACTTCACCAGAAAGCAGATCTTCTCCCCCAACCACAAAATAGCGATGAAGAGAGGAGTGTTGGGAAAGAAAAGAGGGAGAGGCTTGGGAAGAGGAGCAAATGAGAGGGTTGGGGAAAGTGAGAGGGAGATGGTTAGGGAAGGGAAAGAAGGTGGCGAGGAAGGGAGAAGGATATGAAGTTAGCATGGATAAGGGTGTGAGAGTGTATGGGAATTGAGGATGTGCATGGGGAGGAAGACTGAAGGGTGTGGGAGAATAGAACTGCATGACAAAGGAAATCACAAAGAGGTTTAAGATCCTGCATGACAGTGGTGGCAATGATGGACAGGTAGTTCAGGAGGCTTCAATACAGACACAGACTTGAGTGAGAAGTCATCTTCAGAGACAGTTTATTTTATTGTATAATAAGTATCCTATATCATATCCACACACTCCTGCACCATTCTTATTCCTTCCTACACTATTCTTATTCTGATGGTGGCTTCAATCGAATAATAAAACTCATTCTACATGAATAACGGTATTCATCATTTTGAAATAAAATTAGTAGAGAAATGAATTTATGGTATCTAGCATTCTGCTAGTGTAATTAATAATCTGTAACTTGATCTTTTTCAGCCATAATTGAAGGAGTAAGAAATAGGTAGCGGCTTACAAGGATCTTTCATGTAATATAAACAGAATTAGTATATTATGTATGTACGTAAAACCATGCTCGGTAGACTGTCTGTTGCTGTGCTAGTTTCGTCAGTCTGTACTTGTGGTGTATATCAGCTAGTAGGCAGTTCATATAGCTTTACTGGTCTATTCTCATGGTTGCTTAATTTCTACATGCATTTCTATACAGTCAGTCTGGTAGTCAATTTCATGCAGTCAGTATGGTAGCTAATTATGGCACGTACTGAGGACTACAAATAATGAGATCTTTGGTATGAATCCACTCTCTTAAATATGTCATGTGCACTGCATACATGCTCTGCAAAATTCCTTTTGTAATGGAAATGTGGCATTTAGTAAATTATTTTGGGATTTTCCAGCTTATCTTTTGCTCCCTACAGTGAACGTGCATTGGTGGCAGTGGGACACACCAGATTTTGATAATATGGTGGGATCGTAATAAAAGATGATATTGACTATCATGAAAAGATATCATTAGCTGAATGATGAAGTATTGAAAACTTTCAATAGAGATTGCATTTGACTACTCTTTTGGTGTCATATGACTCAAATACGCATGACTCAGACATTTGGAACTACCTGCCTCAAATACAAAATTTTGAAAACTATTTCAGTCATCTGACTCAAGTATCAACTCATGCAGAATTTTGGAGCTTTCTCAAATACAAAACTTTAGAATAAGTCGATCAAGTATAAAAAAGAGAAAGAGAAGATAATCCTTCAGATACAGAGCTACAACTTTAAAGATGTTGCTGATTGTTCTTCTCTTGCTAGTGATTGGTCGTGTTTCTACTTCTGATGATATTATATGCATCTATGATGCTCAAAATGTCTGTGCTAACTGCACTATCCTATACTACATGGAAAATATCACAGAAATTAGTAACAACAGTGCAACAGATATGACAATTTGTATCAATACTATCGAACTTGAAAAGCTCATTGTGATTGCCAACAAATCATCATTAGTTATATCTGGTATGGAAAGCATTGTTAAATGCAGAAAAAATAACTCAGGTGTTGGATTGCATTTGCATAATATCACAAATTTGGAAATACACAATATGGAATTCGCTTACTGTGGAGCAAATATGCCTGATCAACAACTTGGAATGATTAACTTCAGTGTTCTCATCACATACTGCACTGACATAACGATCACTAATGTTAATATCACAAATAGTGAAAAAACTGGTTTAACAATGATCCATAATGGAGGGATGATCTTAATCAACCAAAGCAATTTCATGAGTAATGGAAACTGGGAAAAATCTGAAGAAGACTGTGATTTAAACCAGAGTGATGAATGCTATTATGGTGGAGGTTTGCTAATAGTTCTTGCTGAAGAAGACAATGAATATGACATGAAAATCCTGGATTGCGTATTTATAAATAACTCAGCATGTTTAGGTGGTGGGATTAATATCATATATCATGATTATCAGGAGAATAGCTCTTTATTGTTAAATGGTTCAAATTTCTCGGAAAATAATGCATATTATGGTGGTGGAGTAAGAATTGAGTTTAAGCACACATCCTGTAATGCTATTCATAATAGCAGCATAATCTTTAACACTTGTGAATGGACAAACAACTCGGCATTTGGTGGGGCAGCGATAAACATTTTCCCAAATAACGGCATCAGTTATATTTCACCTAAAGTGGAAATGAAAAACTGTTCTTATATTTCAAATAAGATTGCTGCAATAAATTCACAAGCTTTGAGGAGATGTGATGCTGGTGTTTTATGGATCAGCAGATTAAATATTACATTCGATGGTAGACATAACTTTGCTGATAATGACATCACAGCCATGTACTTACAACGCGCCAAGGTCCACTTTCATAGTGGGTCTGATGTGATATTCACTAGGAATAGAGGAATAAAGGGAGGGGCAATATACCTATCTGATTCCTCAGTCATGTTCATTGAAGATAATTCCACCTTTTATTTTTCTAACAACACAGCCACTGAAAAAGGTGCCGCTATTTATAATCAAGTAAATAGTCATCCAACCTTTTCCTCCTCAAATAAATGCTTGCTTCAATATAGAGGGAATAAAAGTGAAGTCAGTGATAGAAAAATTGAATTTATATTCGAGAACATCAGTAACAGTTCCAACCATAACAAGAATGTGTCTCTCTATATATCAACTTTAAAACCATGCAGGGAACACTACACCAATTGTGAAAATAACACTCTACGCTGTATTGCCAATTTCACTTTGCCTGATGATGAAATTTCAACTTCAGGGAATAGAATCAATACTGACAAAAAAGAATTATTTGTCATACCTGGATACAGAGCTAAATTACCTGTGAAATTATTGAATGAATTAGGAAGAGAGATACCAGCTCAATTCAGTGTTTCCTTAACCTCTCATGACGAATCTAACATTGAAATAGATGAAGCATACATGTTCACATCACACAATTGGATCAAAATATTAGGCACACCGGTAATCAAAGCAACACTAAGGCTGGTATATTCTGAAGTTAGGACCATTATAACTGAAATTAATGTTACTCTACAAGAGTGTCCTCCAGGATATGTACTTAGAGAAAACAAGACGTGTGTGTGTTCAGTAAAAGAAGAAGAAAATCTCTATGCATGCATCAAATCTTGCAATGATGCTACTTTTACTGCTACTATTAAACATGGATACTGGATGGGTTATAACAATATTGGGAAGAATGAAACATTTGGGAAAGAAGATGATTTAGTGTATGCATTCTGCCCACTCACTCACTGCTTCAATGGGACCAGAAGACGTGATCTACAGAATAATACAGATAATAATGCCCTGGATTATTTGATCTGTGGAGAGACTCGAACAGGCAAGCTTTGCAGTCATTGTCGGGGAAACAACACTGTCCACTTCAACAGCTATCGATTTACTTGCAAAGAAGACAACAGCTGCTCTTTGGGATGGCTTTACTACATACTATCTGAAATAGTTCCTGTCACTATTCTATTCTTAATCGTGATCATATTTGATATAGAACTCACGAAAGGTGCAGTGAATGGTCTGATACTCTATCTACAGATATCAGATAACACCCTCAAAGAGGCTGAATTTGTGGTTCATTCTCCAAAATTGAAAACAATTATTGATATTTATAAGTTTATTGCTCAAATTTTTAACTTGAATTTTTTTGAATTTGAGGGGACTTCATTTTGTATCTGGAAAAAAGCAAAAGTTATTGACATCATTGCATTCAAGTACGTTACAGCATTGTATTCATTATTGCTTGTGGTAGCTATCATATGCATCATGAAATTTTGTTATGGAAGACGAATGAGGTGTACTTCAGCTACACGTAAATTCAGTGTCAAAGGGACGATAATTTGTGGCATTTCAAGTTTTCTGATCTTAAGTTATTCCAAATGCATCAAGATATCAATCCGATTGCTGACAGGAGTACCACTTTATAAAAAGGAAGGTGAAATCTATAAAACTGTATCTTTCTATGATGGAGAGTTGATATTTTTTCAAGGTCTCCACTTAGCATATGCTCTGCCTGCACTACTGATCATCCTGACACTGGGAGTTGTTCCTCCAATGTTGCTCATTTCCTATCCAGCATGTTACAGGATTCTAGCCCTCTTCAAGATTAATGAAACAAAATTTTTGAACTACTTATGCAAAATTGTACCACTTGAAAAGTTGAAGCCGTTTTTTGATTCCTTTCAACGGAGTTTCAAGGATGAATATCGATTCTTTTCGGGACTATACTTTGTCTACAGAATAATATTAGTGGCACCTATCATGCTAGTGTATGATATTGGTTATTTCTATCTGATCATGCAGATTGGACTTGCTTTAATACTTACAGTACATGCAATATTTCAGCCATATAAAAACAAATGGCACAACATCTCAGATGGTCTTCTGCTCATGGTTCTCCTCATTGTGAATGCCATGGCTGTATTGAGTTATCACTTTTCAATCAGAAACTTAAACCACAAAAACTATGCAACAATTTTCAGTTCAATAGGGATAGCTCTGCTCTACACACCATTAGTTTGTATTGTGATATACTATTGCAAAATGATAGCATACAAACTTAGAAATAAGAACTTATCTTATCAGAGAAGGTCTTCTGATTATATCGAGTACGATGCATCTAATTCAATATTACTTGAAGCTGCTGAAGAAAGAATAGCTGAAATGCTAAATGACTGATGTGTCATCCTCAGTAAAGAGTGATAGTTACTCTGTACTCAATGAACAACAGATTAATACAATACAATGATATAGCTATATATTAATACATAATAGTGATTTGCTTTGATTTATTTATGACTTGTTTGATAACACTAAGTTAATGTAGTTGTTTTCTGTTGCTATAGCTTGTGTCTTTTCATTCAGCAATAAATCTTGAGTTGTTATCACACTAGCCAGTATTGTCTTGTTGTTTTATTAAATGTATTTCACACCAACCAAAAATATGACAATATCATTATGATAAAAATATGACAATGTCAAAGTTATTTCTTGCCCTCAAGGGATAATGGTACAAATTTACAAAAAAGAAACCCTATTCTGCCACAATTTAAGGAGCGAGAAATAGGTAGTGGCTTATAAAGACTGCATGGGGTACTATATACCGTAATCGTATAAATTTTCGTTGGGGTTTTATTTTCGTTTTTTTGTAGTCAATCAGAATCCTCGAAAATAATAAACTAAGTCTTAGTACTATCGATGCGCATGCGTGTGCGATGCAATATCGATAGCAGCTGAAAAAAAAAACCTGGAGCAGATAGTCCGTGAGACGAAAGTATCATGCTTCATTACCGGGATCATGGCCATTACCTGTCTCTCTTCTACAACGAAGCGTCTCGCCTTCCGTAGCAGTCTAGATTTTAGTCTGGCGTCTCCAGCCCAGCTTTTCTTCTTTTTGGGGGACTATCTAGATTTCTCTGTAGTAGCCACGAGTCACGAGAAGGTAGCCATCATGCATGTCACTCGGCCCCAGCAGCAGGTAATGATATAGCTATTATGCGTATGCATTATTTTCCATGTGCTTGCTACGAAAATAAGACCTGCGGAAATTAGGAACAGCTCCAGAAATCACAAAATTTTAAACCTCCGAAAATTTATACGATTACGGTAGTTTCATTTCTTAAATCCATGAGGAAAAGCAACCACAAGAATGGACCAGTAAAGCTAAATGAATTAATTGCCACACTACATACATGTAGCTACTAGCTGTGAACTTGATAGCTGTAAATGTGTAGTCCTTTGATTTGTGAGTGTATATGTAAAACTTTAGGAAGGTGTTGACTATCTGTGTTCTAGAACTTTCTAGTGGTAGATAGTTTTTTGTGTTTTTTTGGTCTGCTTTTGCCATCCATAATAATTGGCTACCTTACCTGTTGGGGACATTGAACGCGCTATCTGGGAACGGTTCATCACAATGCACCAAAACAGACTTGCAAAACTAGTGTGCACTCCCCTGTAAAATTGCAATTGCAATGGTTATTTGGGATTTTGTTAGCTTGTTATTGCCCTACAGTGAACGTGCATTGGTTGCAGTGGGACAAACTAGATTTTGATAAATATGATGGAATGATAATAAGATGATATTGACTATCATGAAAAGATACAACTGGCTGAATGATGAAGATATTGAAAACTAGCAATAAATGTGGGACTTTATCAATAGAGGTCTTTCCAATAATTAGGTGTTATTATAATTATTCCGTCATATGATCAGACATTAAATTTTGGAACTAATTCTATTATCTGCAAAATTTGGAAACTCTTTCAGTCATCTGACTCAAATGCAAGTTTGAGCTTTCTAAAATACAAAATTTTAGAGTAAGTCGATCTGGTATAAAAAAGAGGAAGATACTTCATAATCCTTCAGATAGTATCAGAGCTACAACTTTAAAGATGTTGCTGATTGTTCTTCTCTTGCTAGTGATTGGTCGTGTTTCTACTTCTGATGATATTACATGCATCTATGACGCTCAAAATGTCTGTGCTAACTGCACTATCCTGTACAACATGGAAAATATCACAGAAATTGCTAACAACAGTGCAACAAATATGATAATTTGTATCAACACTATCAAACTTCAAGAGGTCATTGAAATCTCCAACAAATCATCATTAGTTATATCTGGTATTATTAAATGCAGCAAAAATAATTCAGGAGTTGGATTGCATCTGCATGATATCACAAATTTGGAAATGCATGACATGGAATTTGCTTACTGTGGAGCAAATATATCTGATCAACAACTTGGAATGATTAACTTCGGTGTTCTCATCAGATACTGCACTGACATAACGATCACTAATGTTAATATAACAAATAGTGACAAAACTGGTTTAGCAATGCTCCATAATGAAGGGATGATCTTAATCAAACAAAGCAATTTCACGAATAATGGAAACTGGGGAAAATCTGAAGAAGACTGTGATAAAAACCGCAGAAAAATTGATAAATGCTATCATGGTGGAGGTATGCAAATAGTTCTTGCTGAAGATGACAATGCATATGATATGAAAATCCTGGATTGTATGTTTATGAATAACTCGGCATGCAAAGGTGGCGGCATTAATATCATACATCAAAACTACCACAGTTCTTTGCTGTTAAGGGGTTTAAATTTCTCAGAAAATAATGCATATCATGGCGGTGGAGTAAGAATTGAGTTTAAGACATGCATCTATGATAGCAGCATAAGCTTCGACACTTGTAACTGGACAAATAACTTGGCACTTGGTGGGGCAGCAATAGACTTTTTTCAAAGGGGTGGCAGAACAAGTAATTGTACTTTATCGATGATTAACTGTTCTTATACTTCAAATAATATTACTGCAATACATTTTCGAAAGTATGGTGCTAGTGCTGTATGGATTAGTAAAATAAATATTTCATTCAGTGGTACACATACCTTCACTGATAATAACAATACAGCCATCTACTTAAGATCTTCCACTGTCCACTTTCAGAGTGGATCTGATGTGACTTTCATGAGGAATAGAGGAACAAAGGGAGGGGCAATATACCTATCTGATTCCTCAGTCATATTAATTGAAGATAATTCCACCTTTTATTTCACTAATAACACAGCCACTGAGAAAGGTGCAGCTATTTATAATCAAGTGAATAGTAATAAATACTTTTATTCTCCAGGAAAATGTTTCCTTCAATATAGAGGGGGTAAAAGTGATGTTAGTGATAGAGGAATTAAATTTGTATTTGAGAACAACAGTAATGAAATATCTGACAATGAGAAGAATGTATCAATATATACCTCTACTTTACAACCATGTAGGGAACACTACAATTGCTCAAGTAATAACATTCTACATTGCATTGCCAATTTCACTTTAATGAATGTTAGAGTTTCAACTTCAGGGTGTAAAATCAAAAGTGACGGAAATGGATTACATGTCATACCTGGATACAGAACAAATTTACCTGTGAAATTATTGGATGAATTAGAAAGAGAGATATCAGCACAATTCAGTGCTTCTGTAGCTCCACATGATCCACATGACATGTCTAATATTAAAATTGATGAAGCGTATACATTCACATCTAACAACTTGATCAAAATATTAGGCAAGCCAGGAAACAAAGCAACATTAAGGCTGGTATATTCTGAGGTTTGGAGTATTGTCACTGAAATCACTGTTACTTTACAAGAGTGTCCTCCAGGATATGTACTTAGAGAAAACAAGACATGTGTGTGTTCAGTAAAAGAAAAAGGAAATTACTATGCATGCATCGAATCCTGCAATGATACTACTTTTACTGCTACTATCAGTGAGGGATACTGGATGGGTTATGATAATATTAAGAATGAAATATTTGGAAAAAAAGATGATTTAGTGTATGCATTCTGCCCACTCGATCAATGCTTCAAATATGAATTGAATGGGACCAGAAGGCATGAATTACCAAATGATACAAATAATGATACCCTGGATTATTTAATTTGTGGCAAGACTCGAACAGGCAAGCTTTGCAGTTCTTGTCGGGGAAAGAATACTGTCCATTTCCACAGCTATCAATTCACTTGCAAGGAAGACAACAGCTGCTCCTTAGGATGGCTTTACTACATACTATCTGAAATAGTCCCTGTTACTATTCTATTCCTAATCGTGATCAGATTTGACATTGAACTCACGAAAGGTGCAGTGAATGGTCTGATACTCTATCTACAGATATCAGATAACATCCTTAAGGTTCATTCTCCAGTATTTGGAACATATATTGTCATTTATAAATCCATTGCACAAATTTTTAATTTGAATTTTTTGGAATTAGAGGGCACCTCATTTTGTATCTGGAAAGAAGCAAAAATTCTTGACATCATTGCATTCAAATATGTTACAGCATTGTACTCACTATTGCTTGTGATTGCTGTCATATTCATCACGAAATTTTGCTATGGAAGGCGAATGAAATGTACTTCATCTGCATGTAAATTGTGTGGGAAACATAACATCAGTGTCAAAGGGACAACAATTCAAGGCATTTCAAGTTTTCTGATCTTAAGTTATTCTAAATGTATCAAGATATCAATCCAATTGCTTACAGCAGCACCAATTTATAAAAAGGGAGGTGAAATCTATAAAACTGTATCTTTTTATAATGGAGAGCTTACATATTTTCAAGATCTCCATTTAGCGTATGCTCTCCCTGCACTACTGACTATCTTGACACTGGGGGTTATACCTCCAATGTTGCTCATTTCCTATCCAGCTTGTTACAGAATCTTAGCACTTTTCAGAATTAACGAAACAAAATTTTCAAATTACTTATGCAAAATTGTACCACTTGAAAATTTGAAGCCATTTTTTGATTCCTTTCAACGGAGTTTTAAAGATGAATATCGATTCTTTTCGGGACTCTACTTTGTCTACAGAATCATATTAGTAGCACCTTTCATGATAGTGTATCATACTGCTTACTTCTATCTGAGCACGCGTATTGGACTTGCCTTAATATTTACAGTGCATGCAATATTTCAGCCATATAAAAACAAATGGCATAACATCTCAGATGGTCTTCTGTTTATGATTCTTCTCGTCGTGAATGCCATGGCTATGTGGAGTCACACTTCACACGTAGTTTTAAATGGTGAATACTATGCAACAGTTTTCAGTTCAATAGGGATAGCCCTGCTCTACACACCATTAGTTTGCATTGTGATATACTACTGCAAAATGATAGCATACAAACTTAGAAATAAGTACTTGTCTTATCAGAGAAGGTCTTCAGATTATGTCGAGTACAACACATCTAATTCAATATTACTAGAAGCTGCTGAAGAAAGAATACGAATACCAGATGACTAACGTTTCCTATTCAGTAAGGAGTGATTATTACTGTGTCCTCAATAAGCTCTAGAATAAAATTAGTTATTGTAGCTATTTTGTCAGATGTAATGATACTTTTTGTTACTATACTATTCGGTATGTTAACCTTTTTTTGGAAAACTCCTCATACCAACTTGAAAAGTAGAAGCTATATTTGATTCTTTTTCATGGAGTTTCAGTGATGAACACATCGGGGACTATACTTTGTCTACAAAATCATATTACACTGTATCTAGGGTCTTGAATTGTGAATGAACCTCTAGCTGTATTCGTACTACTAGGGCAATGTACAATATTTGAGTCACAGTGAGCGAGCGAGTATTCCTATAATAGGCGTTTGTGCTGATAGCTATTTATTTGTGCTTTCAACTCCTAATAGAAGATTTTGATGTGTAAGTGGCAGGCAGCTTGCTGCATACATAGAAAACTGTAATGCTTACCTCAAAGCACTTAGATATAAGCCTAGTGCCTACAAGCTGCTTATGTGCTTGCTGATGTAGAAATCAATCAGCAATTACAATTGGAGCATGGCATAAATGCATGTGCAGGGCGCTACTATTGCACCACACATACCTACATGCCTCCTCTGGCATTTGGAATGTAGACCTAGATATATATATATTTAAAATTTCAATGAGTCATGACCTGAGAGTCAGCTTGCTCGCTGCGGTCGCTCGCTGTAATACATTGTTTGTGCAAAAACACTAAGTTCAGTTCTTTAGATCTTTGAACATTCTAGCACTCTCTATGTAGGGATGACTCGGATGGCCGCGTGCGCCGCCTATAGACTAATACTAAAGTGAAATTCTAGTCCCCCCACTTAGACCTAACAAAAGCTACTGTGAATGATTATCCAGCCTACTAGAGCCTACTACAATGTGCAGACCAAGTTTCAGGACCAGGGAGCTTACCGTTTCAGAAATACGGCAAGCAGGTAAATCGCTGGATTCTTCTTCTTCTCTATTATTATTATTACTATTATTCTTCTTCTTAGACAACCATATCTCTCGAATAAATCCACTCCAAATTCTACGAACTACGATCTTTTCTACTCGTTGATCCTCGAAAGAGTCGATGAAAAAGAAGACACTATGGAGCACAGCACTCGACTAATTCAATTAGGAAGCCATCTTTTCTATAATATGCATGCGCATGTATTGATATCCAATTATTCGAAATTATAACATTACTCAGCTGCTAGCTAGCTAGCTAGCTCTAGCTCTGGATAATGATGATGACAGACTACTGTATCGATTCGGGGATTTAGATTCACCATGGTAGACTCTATTTCAGCATTTTCGACCTCCAAGTATGGCTCAACAAAACACAACACCTTGACTCGATAATGATTGGGCTGGTATGCTATTAAAGAACTATTGGAGAACTTCTTTCATCTGTCCCTGCATACACATAGAAGAATGAACTCTATACATAGCTAAAACCATAAAAGAGAGGAAAAAAGACCAGGAACAAGTAAGGGAAAAAGCATTTCGTGAAATGAAAAAAAGATGTAGGATGACCACTGCTCAAAAAAGTAAGGAAATAAGAAGGATGGAAATGGGATCAATCTTTGTTCTGTATATCCAGCCAACAATCCCTACATATACGTCGGGTAACTTCAGATTATAGTGTAGTAATGTGCGTATATGTAGGGATTGTTGGCTGGATATACAGAACAAAGATTGATCCCATTTCCATCCTTCCTGTTTCCTTACTTTTTTGAGCAGTGGTCATCCCTACATCTTTTTTCATTTCACGAAATGCTTTTTCCCTTATATAGATATTATGATTCACTGTAGCCTGTAGAGTAAGGGTAGAAGAGAAAGAAGAGTTTTTAGTTTATACAGTCCTATGACCTTTGACCTGCCATCTAGACCTATGATGTAGACCCATATATATATATTTTTTACAATTGGGAGTCAGCTTGCTGAATTAGCTGCGATAAGAAACAAGCTTTTCAGAGTGAACATAACTTTCAATTGATGTATGCCTGTTATCAAAATTGATTTAGCTTCCCAAGATTTGAACTAATAACAATTGTCATGAGATCAACTCCAAATATTGTTAACTTTCAGATAACTCTTTGTGTTTGGGAAATAGATATGTTTCTTATACTAATAATAGCAACTCAGCCATATATTTGAAATCAGCAAAGGTTTCCTTTCAGAGTGGATCTAGAGTAAGATTTTCGGAAAACAGAGGAATAAAGGGAGGGGCGATATATCTATCTGATTTCTCAGTATTACTAATTGAAGATAATTCCACTTTCAATTTCTATAATAATACAGCCACTGAAAAAGGTGGAGCTATTTATTATCAAATGAATGAATATGACCCGTTTTCATCTCCTAAAAATTGCTTCCTTCAATATAATAGAGAGAGATTACGAGAAGCTAGCAATCGAAAAATTGAATTCATTTTTGAGAATAATAGCATTGAGAGTGAAAATAGTAATAACGGTGCTTCTATATATCTTTCCACCATAAAACCATGTGAACGTTATTCTAAATGTTCAGGAAATACTAGTCTCAGCTGCATTGCAAATTTCTCTTTCACAAAAGGGTTAAATCAAGAACTATCCACTTCGGGCGATAAAATCAATATCATTCATCAACACAATTTTAATGTCATACCCGGATACCGAGAAAAACTACCAGTCCAGTTATTGAATGATTTATCCAAAGAAATACCTGCTCAGTACAGTGTTTCCATAAAACCCAATTCATCAAGCAGCATAAGTGTTGATGAAGCATATACAGTCACATCACACAACTGGATTTGACTAGCAGGCAAACAAGGAAGCAGTGGTACTCTAAAGCTGGTATATTCTGACGTCAGGACAATTATAACTGAAATTAATATCACACTACGTGATTGTCCTCCTGGGTACATATGGATAAAAGAAACAGAGATATGTGTATGCTCAGTCAATGAAAAGGAAGAAAATCGTTATGAATGTATCCATTCATGTAATGACTCTATTCGGATTGCTCAAATCGAACGTGGGTATTGGATGGGCTTCATTCAGAATAACGAAGATGAAGAGTTTGGAAAAGAAGATGATTTAGTGTATGCCTACTGCCCACTTAGCAACTGCTTCAGTGAATCAAAAAGGCAAAGAAGACATAATCTACAGGATAATACCTCCCTGCGTCATCTCGATCATTTGATTTGTGGCAAGACTCGAACAGGCAAGCTTTGCAGTTTTTGTCGGGGAAACAATACTGTCCACTTCAACAGCTATCAATTCACTTGCAAGGAAGACGACAGCTGCTCTTTGGGATGGCTTTACTACATACTATCTGAAATAGTCCCTGTCACTATTCTATTCTTAGTCGTGATCATATTTGACATAGAACTCACGAAAGGTGCAGTGAATGGTCTGATACTCTATCTACAAATATCAGACAACACCCTCAAAGAGGCTGAATTTGAGGTTCATTTTCCAATATTGATAAAAATTATTGGTATTTATAAATCCATTACACATTTTTTTAATTTAAATTTCTTTGAATTTGAGGTCACTTCATTTTGTATCTGGAAAGAAGCAAAAGTTATTGATATCATTGCATTCAAGTATGTTACAGCATTGTACTCACTATTACTTGTGATTGCTGTCATATGCATCACAAAATTTTGCTATGGAAGACGAATAAGGTGTACTTCAGCTACATGTAAATCATTTGGGAAACGAAACATTAGCGTCAGAGGGACGATAATTCGAGGCATTTCAAGTTTTCTGATCCTAAGTTATTCCAAATGCATTAAAATATCAATCCGATTGCTGACAGCAGTACCACTTTATAAAAAGGGAGGTGAAATCTATGAAATTGTATCTTTTTATGATGGAGATCTTACATTTTTACAAGGTCTCCACTTAGTGTATGCTCTGCCTGCAATACTGATCATCTTGACACTGGGAGTCATTCCTCCAATGTTGCTCATTTCCTATCCAGCATGTTACAGACTTCTAGCCCTTTTTAAGATCAATGAAACAAAATTTTCAACATGTTTATGCAAGATTGTACCACTTGAAAAGTTGAAGCCATTCTTCGATTTCTTTCAACAGAGTTTCAAAGATGAATATCGATTCTTTTCGGGACTATACTTTGTCTACAGAATCATATTAGTAGCACCTTTCATGCTAGTGTATGATACTGCTTACTTCTATCTAAGCATGCAGATTGGACTTGCCTTAATATTTACAGTACATGCAATATTTCAGCCATATAAAAACAAGTGGCATAACTTCTCAGATGGTCTTCTACTCATGGTTCTCCTCAATGTGAATGCCATGGCTGTATTGAGTTACCACTCTTCATTCAGAGTTTTTAAGGGTGAAAAATATGCAACAGTTTTCAGTTCAATAGGGATAGCCCTGCTCTACACACCATTAGTTTGCATTGTGATATACTACTGCAAAATGATGGCATGCAAACTTAGAAATAATTATCGGAGAAGGTCTTCAGATTATGTCGAGTATGATGCATCTAATTCAATATTACTTGAAGCTGCTGAAGAAAGAATAGCTAAACGTTGAACGAATAATGTGTCATCTTCAGTAAAGAGTGATTGTTACTGTGTGCTTAATGAACACTAGATTAATGTTAATAAATTTGTGTGATTTGTGTTAATTGATTTCATTCTACCAAATCACAGTGAAAAAAACAACAAAAAAAACAACGAAAAAAACAAAACAAAACAAAAACAAACAAAAAACATGACTGTTAAAATATCCATATGACTACAGCACATTATTTATGACGGTGTGTCTTCTCCCAATAGCCGAAGATTAAGTTAGAACACTACACTGAACTGAATTCTCAAATTTTTTATTAAAAAATAGTTGAGCATGCGCAGAATCACAAATTGGGTAAGATTGGATGATTGCACAAACAATAAACCATAGATATGGATCTATGAATAAATTTGATAGGTAGTCTGTATACATGACATGAACATTACTGCCGGCCAAAGACTAAGTCTTTCACAACCACAAAATAATCATTAATGATACATAAATAGTAAACAGGGTGGGGGAACCAGAAAGTGTTAATGAACAGTTACATATGTGAGTCATTCAGAGGCCAGTGTAGGTAATAGTACAACTTTTGCCACAGGTCTCCAATATGCGCTGGTGGGGATTTTAACAGTAACGACCTGTACCAGTCCATCCTTTCCAGCATGAGCTGTTACCACTCTCGCCAGGGGCCATTTTGCTGGAATCACGTTGTCTTCCCGGAGAATGACAATGTCACCAACTTGCAAGTTTTTTGAGGGATTGTGCCATTCGTAAGTCCGTCTGAAGCTGTCCAAGTAATCTGCTGACCAGCATTGCCAGAGGTGCCGAACAAGAGCTTGGCACAAGTGCCATCGAGAGCTTGGCACAAGTGCCATTGAGAGAGGATTGAGGTGGAACAATATGCAAAAGCTGGATCCAGTAGTGCTTTGAGAGGTCTTCTTATGATGAAATAACTAGGTGTTGATGCTTCTATCTCATCGTCAGTGAGAGGGAGAGCGACAAGAGGCCAACTATTGAGGCAAGCCTCGATTTGTGTGAGTACTGTCGTTAGCTCTTCGGAAGTTAGTTTCACATTGCCAATAACTTGGTGTAGATGGGGAGAGGGATTTGAAGCTTTTCACAGCTGCTTCCCATAGTCCACCAAAGTGTGGTGCATGTTGCGGGATGAATTTCCATTGTATGTTCTGAACGGAGCAAAATGTGGAGATCTCGCCTCGTGCTTTCTGAGATTCAAGAAATTTAATGAGCTTTTTGATCTCACCAGCAGCACCAACAAAATTTGTGCCATGATCGCTCCACAGAAGTGTAGGCTTTCCTCTTCAAGAGATGAATCGTTGCAGGCATGCAATGAATGCATCAATGCTTATAAATCCGATACAAGTTCTAAGTGCACAGCTCGGACAGATAATGCACACATACGACTTGACAATGACTGGCTTATGTGTAGACCCTAGCTTTAGTTGTAGTGGTCCGACATAATCTACACCAACTCTGTTGAAAACCAGATCCAGTGTGACCTGTTCCTTGGGAAGCTGTCCCATCTTCTGACTTTGCGGCCTGGCGGCAACACGTCGACATGTCACGCATGCACGAGTAACAGACCGAATAACCTTGTATCCACCTAGTATGTGGAAACGACGATTCAATGAGTACGAGAGAAGGGTAGGACCAGCATGAAGGAACCAGAGGTGTTCAGACTGAATGATAAGGCGAACGATAGCGTGACTCCCATGGAGAATGACAGGATGCTGAGTGGAATAGGCTCTGTTCGAATTCTGCTCACGGCCACCAACACGGATGAGATCATCAACATCTAGATAGGGGTGAAGTGGAATCAATGGGCTTGATTTGTGTAGTTGACGGTCCTCTGAGTTCAATCATGGAATTTTCTCCAAACTTCAAAAAATGCAATTGTTGAACCTGAACTCAGATAGAAGCATTTCTCTATCACATGATATATAATAAGGGAAAAAGTATTTCGTGAAATGAAAAAAGATGTAGGGATGACCACTGCTCAAAAAAATAAGGAAACAAGAAGGATGGAAATGGGATCAATCTTTGTTCTTTGTTCTGTATATCCAGCCAACAATCCCTACATATACGTACGTACATTACTACACTAGCTACCCGACGTACGTATATGTAGGGATTGTTGGCTGGATATACAGAACAAAGAACAAAGATTGATCCCATTTCCATCCTTCTTGTTTCCTTACTTTTTTGAGCAGTGGTCATCCCTACATCTTTTTTCATTTCACGAAATGCTTTTTCCCTCACTTTTTCCTGGTCTTTTTTCCTCTCTTTTATGGTTTTAGCTATGTATAGAGTTCATTCTTCTATGTGTATGCAGGGATCAACGAGTAGAAAAGATCGTAGTTCGTAGAATTTGGAGTGGATTTATCCAGAAATCATAGCTGTAGCTTGAGTGGTTCGAGAGATATGGTTGTCTAAGAAGAATAATAATAATAAGGCCACTATTAATAGAATGATTGTTTCCTGTCCACCGCCCGCGTATTGAAAATGTCACCGCATCAAAAAATATTATTACTGCCTAGCGCCCGCCATTGCTCATGTGCGCAGTAGAGCGTGCACATTTATTTGGCTTCACATGCAGCTCGTCTCGCGGGCCGCGAGACTAGTGAATGATGAAGACAGGACCCTTGAGACAAACAACGAAGCAGTAATAGAATAATTATAATAACCGCCTGCCCGCATCACTTGTGGATGTTTTCTTGGACAGGAAACTAGGATACTATAAATAGTGGCCTAATAGAGAAGAATCCAGCGATATACCTGCTTGCCGTATTTCTGAAACGGTAAGCTCCCTGGTCCTGAAACTTGGTCTGCACATTGTAGTAGGCTCTAGTAGGCTGGATAATCATTCACAGTAGCTTTTATTAGGTCTAAGTGGGGGAACTAGAATTTCACTTTTGTATTAGTCTATAGGCGGCGCGCGCGGCCGTCCGAGTCATCCCTACAGTACAGAGAGTGCTACCGCACTCTCTGATACTAGCACGGGCGAAACATGGATTGCGCTGATGGTGCAATGTGCGCTTCCTATCCACCCTCCGATTTATGATCCATGGAAGGACAGTACAAAATCTGTTCAAACTCCCTGTTCCATTACTAGATACCAGCACTTGCAATACCAGTGATCATGCTCAAGGAGACCAGATTGCTTCCATCATAGATGAAGCATCAATGATCTCAATGGGACTGGCACATTCTGCCAGCATTAGTTTTTGGTCTATCAAAGCAGGAAGCATAATGCTGGCATAATAGGCTATCGAATGTGAACTTCATGGTTGATCTTGAATGTATTTATCATGTGTGCCTACACTACGTAGCTAGCCTAACTCATTGTCTGCTAATAGTTATTTCGAATACATATCCCATCAGGTACGAGCATAATCAAAGAATAATAGGTCAGTAAAAAAAAGAATAACAGCTGGGATTAAAGAATAGAATAATAGGGAAGCAAAAAAGCATAATGTCCCAGTCTCTATATCTCGATTCAAGCATTACATGCAATTGATATGCGCCTGAAAGGAAAACTTGTCCACTAGAGTAAATAATATTATTCCCAATAATAACCATCGCCATAGATCAACTTCAAACATTGTTAACTTTCTAAATAAACATTTCAGTGTTTGATGATAAAGTGTACATCTCTTAATCATGTAACCCATGCATGTGGTTTGATTGAATCTCACTCTTCAAGATTCTGAACTTTTGATTGTTAAGTCTTTAAGCAATTAAGCAACCTAATGTACTACTTCCAAGCAATGCTGAAAATCTGTTTATTGTTAATGTTGACAATGCATACTAAGCTTAGTAGCCCTATTCCCTATGCCCTGAGAGTAGGGCTATACTACCCTCTTCCATTAATATTAGCAAAATAAGAAATAAGCTTTTCAGAGAACATAATTTCAATTAATGTATGCTTGCTATCAAAACTGACTTGATTTCCCAAAATTTGAACTAATAACAATCTTTAATAATTGTCATGAGATCAACTCTAAACATTGCTAATTAACTTTCAAAACAAACTCTTTATGTTTGGGAAATTGATGTGTTTCCTATATATTTAACTCATTGATGTGGTCTGATTAATTCTGGCTCTTAAAGATGTTGCCAGCTATTCTTCTCCTGCTCGTAGCATGCAATGATAACCAAGTTTCTTCTGCTCATGAGACAATATGCATCTATGAAACTACTAATATTTGTGATGACTGCACTATCTTGTATGACATGAAAAACCTTACGAAAATCAAGAGCAACAGGGCAGCTGAAATGACTATTTGCATAAACGACATCAAACTTCAAAAACCACTTGAAATCTCAGACAAAATATCCTTAGTCATATTTGGTTTTGGAAACACTTTTGAATGCACCAGAGGAAAATCAGATACTGGATTGTATCTGGAAAACATCACAGATCTGTTTGTTCACGATATAACGATAGCTAACTGTGGAGGAATGGAAAGGAAGATTCATTATCATCAACTTGGAACAATTAAATGCAGCATGCTCATTATTAACTGTACTAACATATCGATTAGAGATGTTACCATAGTCAATAGCACCAACACAGGCCTTATGATGTTAAACAACAGTGGACAGATAATAGTCAATCGAAGCTACTTTTTCAACAATGGACACCGAAATGATGGCAATCAGTTCACAGAATTAAACGATGGTGGTGGATTATCAATAGTGTTAGATGAAGAGTACAACATTGAAATTCTCAGTTGTGAATTTATGAATAATATGGCCGAAAGAGGGGGTGCTGTTAATGTTTTACATTATTATACTGACATCACTTCTCCAAATAACTCTCTGCTTGTGCATGGCTCTAAATTTTTTGAAAATATTGCAACTTTAGGTGGTGGAGTAAGGATTGAATTCCAGTCAATGAGAAACCAGACACAAGGAAAAGCAAAGAACAGCATCATTTTTGCTCATTGTACATGGACAAAGAATATAGCATTAGCTGGGGCAGCAATGGACTGTGTTTCAAAAAATAACAGGATTAGTGATACTGTACCTGGTGTACACTTGATAGATTGCTCATATACTTCAAATGATATCGGATACACACAGAATGAACCATACCATGGAGCTGGTGCTCTATGGATTAACACAGTCAACATCTTTCTCCAAGGAAAGAATAATTTCACTAATAATAATAATACAGCCATATATGTGAAATCAGCAAAGGTTTCTTTTCAGAGTGGATCTAGAGTGAGATTTTCAGAAAACATAGGAATAAAGGGAGGAGCAATACATCTATCTGATCCCTCTGTCATAATAATAGATGATAATTCCACTTTTACTTTCTCCAATAACAAAGCCACTGAAAAAGGTGGTGCAATCTATCATCTATTGGATGAATTTAATGACTTCTCATCTCCAATAAATTGCTTCCTTCAATACGGTGGAGAGGAAGAAGTTAGCAACAGAAACATTGAATTCATATTCGAGAATAATAGCATTGAGAACCCTAAGAGTGAAAATAGTGCTTCTATATATCTTGTCACCATAAAACCATGTGAACATTATTCCAGCTGTTCAGGAATTATTAGTCTCAGCTGCATTGCAAATTTTTCATTTACTAAAGAAATAAGTCAAGAAATATCCTCTTCAGGCAATCAATTCGATATCATTCAAGACACTTTAGATGTTTTACCTGGATACCGAAAGCAATTACCAATCAAGTTATTAAATGACTTATCCAAAGAAATACCTGCTCAGTACAGTGTTTCTATAATTTCCAATACATCAAGCATAAGTGTTGATGAAGCATATGCGGTCACATCACATAACTGGATTCGACTAGCAGGCAAACAAGGAAGCAGTGGTACTCTAAAGTTGGTATATTCTGATATCAAGACAATTATAACTGAAATCAATGTCACACTAATGGATTGTCCTCCTGGGTACATATGGATAAAAGAAACAGAGATGTGCGCATGTTCAGTTAATGAAAAGGAAGAAAATCGTTATGAATGTATCCATTCATGTAATGACTCTACTCAGATTGCTCAAATTGAACGTGGGTATTGGATGGGCTTCATTCAGAACAATAAAGATGAAGAGTTTGGAAAAGAAGATGATTTAGTTTATGCCTACTGCCCACTTAGCAACTGCTTCAGTGAATCAAAAAGGCAACGAAGACATAATCTACAGGATAATACCTCCCTGCATCATCTCGATCATTTGATTTGTGGCAAGACTCGAACAGGCAAGCTTTGCAGTTTTTGTCGGGGAAACAATACTGTCCACTTCAACAGCTATCAATTCACTTGTAAGGAAGACAACAGCTGCTCCTTGGGATGGCTTTACTATATATTATCTGAAATAGTCCCTGTCACTATTCTATTCTTAATCGTGATCATATTTGACATAGAACTCACGAAAGGTGCAGTGAATGGTCTGATACTCTATCTACAGATATCAGACAACACCCTCAAAGAGGTTGAATTTGAGGTACATTCTCCAATATTGATAAAAATTATTGGTGTTTATAAATCCATTACACAAATTTTTAATTTGAATTTCTTTGAATTCGAGGAGACTTCATTTTGTATCTGGAAAGAAGCAAAAGTTATTGATATCATTGCATTCAAGTACATTACAGCATTGTATTCACTATTGCTTGTGATTGCTGTCATACTCGTCATGAAATTTTGTTATGGAAGACGAATGAGGTGTACTTCAGCTACATGTAAATTGTGTGGGAAACATAACATTGGTGTCAGAGGGACGATAATTCGAGGCATTTCAAGTTTTCTGATCCTAAGTTATTCCAAATGCATTAAAATATCAATCCGATTGCTGACAGCAGTACCACTTTATAAAAAGGGAGGTGAAATCTATGAAATTGTATCTTTTTATGATGGAGATCTTACATTTTTCCAAGGTCTCCACTTAGTGTATGCTCTGCCTGCAATACTGACTATCTTGACACTGGGAGTCATTCCTCCAATGTTGCTCATTTCCTATCCAGCATGTTACAGACTTCTAGCCCTTTTTAAGATCAATGAAACAAAATTTTCAACATGTTTATGCAAGATTGTACCACTTGAAAAATTGAAGCCATTCTTCGATTTCTTTCAACAGAGTTTCAAAGATGAATATCGATTCTTTTCAGGACTCTACTTTGTCTACAGAATCATATTAGTAGCACCTTTCATGCTAGTGTATGATACTGCTTACTTCTATCTAAGCACGCAGATTGGACTTGCCTTAATATTTACAGTACATGCAATATTTCAGCCATATAAAAACAAGTGGCATAACTTCTCAGATGGTCTTCTGCTAATGGTTCTCTTCATTGTGAATGCCATGGCTGCATTAAGTTACCACACTTTATTCAGAGTTTTAAAAGGTGAAAACTATGCAACAGCTTTCAGTTCAATAGGGACAGCCCTGCTCTACACACCATTTGTTTGCATTGTGATATACTACTGCAAAATGATAGCATACAAACTTAGAAATAAGTACTTATCTTATGAGAGAAGGTCTTCAGATTATGTCGAATACAATGCATCTAATTCAATATTACTTGAAGCTGCTGAAGAAAGAATAGCTGAAATGCTAAATGACTAACATGTCATCTTCAGTAAGGAGTGATTATTACTGTGTCCTCAATAAGCTCTAGAATAAAATTAGTTATTGTAGCTATTTTAAAATTAGTTATTGTAGCTATTTTGTCAGATGTAATGATACTTTTTGTTACTATACTATTCAGTATGTTAACCTTTTTTTGGAAAACTCCTCATACCAACTTGAAAAGTTGAAGCTATATTTGATTCTTTTTTGTGGAGTTTCAGTGATGAATATATCGGGGACTATACTTTATCTACAAAATCATATTACACTGTATCTAGGGTCTTGAATTGTGAAAAAAGATAATTGCTCAATGAAGATAATTAACACTTCTCTATGTACCTCTAGCTGTATTCGTACTAGAACTTGTTTGTACAAAAACACTAAGTTCAGTATCATAAGGAAAAAAACATGACCTATTACAGTGGAATCTCCGAATAATGGACACTCTGAATAAAGGTCACCTCTCTGTAAAGGACACTTGTTGCTGTCCCACCATAGTACTTTGTGTATTAAATGACCTCCAAATAAAGGTCACCTCTCTGTAAAGGACACTTGTTGCTGTCCCACCATTGTACTTTGTGTATTAAATGACCTCTGAATAAAGGACACCTCTGGACACTTGTTGCTGTCCCACCATAGTACCTTGTGTATTGAATGACCTCTGAATAAAGGACACCTCTCTGTAAAGGACACTTGTTGCTGTCCCACCATAGTACTTTGTGTATTAAATGACCTCCAAATAAAGGTCACCTCTCTGTAAAGGACACTTGTTGCTGTCCCACCATTGTACTTTGTGTATTAAATGACCTCTGAATAAAGGACACCTCTCTGTAAAGGACACTTGTTGCTGTCCCACCATTGTACTTTGTGTATTAAATGACCTCTGAATAAAGGACACCTCTCTGTAAAGGACACTTGTTGCTGTCCCACCATTGTACTTTGTGTATTAAATGACCTCTGAATAAAGGACACCTCTCTGTAAAGGACACTTGTTGCTGTCCCACCATAATACTTTGTGTATTAAATGACCTCTGAATAAAGTACGTCTCTCTATAAAGGACAATTTCAGTGGCCCCAGATTTTTATTATTGAGTTCCACTGTAGTATATAAAGGAAATATATTTATTCTAAGAAAAGTAGAGACGGCTATGTGTGATTCAAAAAAGTTCAGCAACAAGAGAGTGAACTTTAATCAAGTAACCCCTTACCCATCACCAATATTACCAAACTACAAGCTAACTATTCTCCCATCACAGGCCAAAATGAGATATAAAGGGACTGAAGTAGAAATAGTTAGCTGGTGATGGGTAAGGGGTTACTTGACTGAAGTTCATTTTTTTGTTGCTGAATTTTTTGAAATGCACACAGCCATCCCTACTTTTCTTTTTTTATTTAGAATAAATATTTTTCCTTTAGCTACTCGTTCATCATCTTTTTTGATGTAATGCTGTAATGTTGGATGGCTCCTACCATAACCTCTTCCTATCTGTAACTAGCTAAATATCTGTGTAGCTACTTTGTATTCAGTAGAAATCATCGATATGAATTTCTATTGTTGTGTGGGGAATTTCCCTTATTTCCGCGCATTATGCTCATACATCCTCTGTAATTGAAGATTGAAATTTAGGCACGTAGGATGTGAAATAAGTTCCGGGTGAGGTAGCTCGAGCGCTTGCCTACTTCAAAGCCTTCCCACTTCATGAAATTTGGTAGGAAGTTAGACAAAGGTACTAAGTACTGTGGAGGCAAGAAAAAAGAAGTGGATAAAATAACTCAAAAAATTTATCTTGCGTGAAGTCCTCACAAATTGGCACAACAGTTGCAACTTAACGGTTACAAAGTCAGTGGCATATGCTGCCCAGACTAGAATCGCTACCACATTGCGGTCAGAAGGAAGGAGCATGGATCATAAACTTGGAGGGTGGATAGGAAACCCCCATTGCAGCAATAGTCTCCGCATTATGTTAACATGATAGTATACGGACAGTATATGAACACAACCAACCTTGTCTTTCAACTGTGATTACTGAAAACAGCCATAGAACACTTACAGGACAGTCAAACTTCTGGAAAGGAGCTTTCTCACAATAAAGAGGCACGCCCAGTGTGTGAACTTTGAACTTAGTGCAAGGCTGAAAATTAGGCTGAATTATATATATCAAGGTGAGTTTGGTAGCTCATGGTTTGTGTTAGGTTATCTCACGTAGGAATAGAAGAGACAAGCTCTTTATAACATCATTTTGTTAAGACTGGGTTTATGCACTAGGCTTTTTCTTCATAAGAGATTTAAGACTCAAAGTAGCTTTCTCAGTGAGTGTCAAGCCTCGATAACACACTCACACTTGTGTCAAGATTTAGATATTCTTGATGTAATATTAATAATTCTAAATATAGCATGCCAAAGATCAACTATCATTGACTAGCTATCGTTTGTTGCATAATATCCTGAAACATTCTTTTCAGCACCAACTGGAGAGTAAGATCTGATGCTGCCCTGACATCACTAGGAAACTCAAATGTAGCCATGCAGGAACCCCCAGCTGACTTGACGGGATCAGAACATGGAATTTTCTCTAAACTTCGAACAATGCAATTGTTGAACCTGAACTCAGATAGAAGCATTTCTCTATCTCGTGATATATAATACTGTTAAGTTTGTCAAGTTCCTGATATATAAGACGAAACGTGGATTGCGCTGATGGTGCAATGTGCGCTTCCTACCCACCCTCTGGTTTATGATGCATGGAAGGACAGTACAAAATCTGTTCAAACTCCCTGTTCCACCAGCACCTGCAATATATCTCCTACCAGTGATCATGCTCAGGGAGACCAGATTGCTTTATCATAGATGAAGCATCAATGATCTCAATGGGATTGGCACATTCTGCCAGCATTAGTTTTGGGAATAATAGGTCTATCAAAGCAGGAAGCATAATGCTGGCATAATAGGCTATCAGAAGTGAACTTTATGTTTATGGTTGATCTTGAATGTATTTATCATGTGTGCCTACACTACTAGCTAGCCTAACTTGTCTGCTAATAGTTATTTCGAATACATATTACATCAGGTACGAGCATAATCAAGGAATAATAGGTCAGTAAAAAAAGAATAATGACTTTATAAAGCTGGAATTAAAGAATAGAAGAATAGGGAAGCAAAAAAGCATAATGTCCCAGTCCCTCCCTAGATCTCAATTCAGCACCTGAAAGGGAAAACTTGTCCACTATATTATTCCCAATAATAACCATCGCCATAGATCAACTTCAAACATTGTTAACTTTCTAAATAAACTTTTCAGTGTTTGATGATAGCTCTTAATCATGTAACCCATGCATGTGGTTTGATTGAATCTCACTCTTCTAGATATTGCTAATTCTGAACCTTTGTCTTTAAGCAATTAAGCAACCTAATATACTACATCCAGGCAATGCTGAAAATCTGCTTATTGTTAATGTTGACAATGCTTAGTAACCCTATGCCCTAGGGCTACTACCCTCCCTCCATGAGGACACTATGAGATATTGTGCTCTGTAACTGACTAATCAGATTTAATTGCTCTATTCAGCAGAACTATGTTATATTGTTAGTTCTTCTAAAGACTAGAATTCACCGGAAGCTTTAATTACTTAAAATTAGCTGCAAAAATAAGACACAAGCTTTTCACTTTCAATTAATGTATGCCTGTTATCAAAACTGACTTAGCTTCCCAAAATTTGAACTAATAACAATCTTTAATAATTGTCATGAGATCAACTCCAAACATCGTTAACTTTCAGAACTAACTCTTTATGTTTGGGAAAGTGATGTGTTTCCTATATATGTAACTGATTTATGTGGTCTGATTCAATCTGACTCCTCAAGATGTTGCCAGCTATTCTTCTCCTGCTCGTAGCATGCAATAATAACCAAGTTTCTTCTGCTCATGAGACAATGTGCATCTATGAAACTACTAATGTTTGTGATGACTGCACTATCCTGTACGACATGGAAAATATTACGAAAATCAAGAGCAACAGGGCAGCCAAAATGACTATTTGTATAAACGACATCCAACTTCGAAAGCCACTTGAAATCTCAGACAAAACATCCTTAGTCATATTTGGTTTTGGAAGCACTCTTGAATGTACCAGAGGAAAATCAGATACTGGATTGTATCTGGAAAACATCACAAATCTTCTCGTGCACAATATGACAATAGCTAACTGTGGAGAAATGGAAAGGAACCTTCATTATCATCAACTTGGAACAATTAAATGCAGCATGCTCATTATTAACTGCACTAACATATCCATTAGAGATGTTACCATAGTCAATAGCACTAACACAGGCCTTATGATGTTAAACAACAGAGGACAGATAATAGTCAATCAAAGCTACTTTTTCAACAATGGACACCGAAATGATGGCAATCAGTTCTCAGAAGGTGGTGGATTATCAATAGTGCTAGATGAAGACCATTATAAGTACAATATTGAAATTCTCGATTGTGAATTTATAAATAATACGGCTAAAAGAGGCGGTGCTGTTAATGTTTTACATTATTTTAATGACCTTTCATATGTGAATAACTCACTGCTTGTATGTGGTTCTAAATTTTCTGAAAACAGTGCACATGTTGGTGGTGCAGTAAGGATTGTATTCCAGTCAATGAGTAATGAAACACAAGGAAAAGCAAAGAACAGAATTATTTTTGCTGACTGCACATGGACAAGGAACTTGGCATCATTTGGGGCAGCAATGGACTGTGTTTCAAAGAATAGTAGGATTAGTGATACTTTACCTGTTGTGCACTTGAGAAACTGTTCATATATTTCAAATTATGTCAGCTACTCACATCACGAATCACACTATGGTGCTGGTGCTCTATGGATAAACACAGTCAACATTTTTTTTCATGGAAAAAATAATTTCACTAATAATAGCAACTCAGCCATATATATGAAATCAGCAAGCATTTCCTTTCAGAGTGGATCTAGAGTGAGATTTTCAGGAAACAAAGGAATAAAGGGAGGGGCAATACATCTATCTGATTTCTCAGTTATAGTCGTTGAAGATAATATCACTTTCAATTTCTATAATAACACAGCCACTGAAAAAGGTGGAGCTATTTATCATCAAATGAATGAACATGACCAATTTTCATCTCCTAAAAATTGCTTCCTTCAATACGGTGGAGAGGAAATACAAGAAGTTAGCAACAGAAACATTGAATTCATTTTTGAGAATAATAGCATTGAAAGTGAAAATAATTATAATGGTGCTTCTACGTATATATCTTGCCACCATAGAACCATGTGAACATTATTCTAAATGTTCAGCAAGTACTAGTCTTGACTGCATTGCAAATTTCTCTTTCACAAAAGGGATAGATCAGGAACTATCCACTTCAGGCCATAAAATCAATATCATTCATAAACACAATTTCGATGTCATACCCGGATACCGAGAAAAACTACCAGTCAAATTATTGAATGATTTATCCAATGAAATACCTGCTCAATATAGTGTTTCCATAATTTCCAATTCATCAAGCATAAGTGTTGATGAAGCATATACGGTCACATCACACAACTGGATTCGACTAGCAGGCAAGCAAGGAAGCAGTGGTACTCTAAAGTTGGTATATTCTGATGTCAGGACAATTATAACTGAAATCACTATCACACTAAGGGATTGTCCTCCTGGGTACATATGGATAAAAGAAAAAGAGATATGTGTATGTTCAGTCAATGAAAAGGAAAAAAACCGTTATGAATGTATCCATTCATGTAATGACTCTACTCAGATTGCTCAAATTGAACGTGGGTATTGGATGGGCTTCATTCAGAACAATGAAGATGAAGAGTTTGGAAAAGAAGATGATTTAGTGTATGCCTACTGCCCACTTAGCAACTGCTTCAGTGAATCAAAAAGGCAAAGAAGACATGATCTACAGGATAATACCTCCCTGCGTCATCTCGATCATTTGATTTGTGGCAAGACTCGAACAGGCAAGCTTTGCAGTTTTTGTCGGGGAAACAATACTGTCCACTTCAACAGCTATCAATTCACTTGCAAGGAAGACGACAGTTGCTCTTTGGGATGGCTTTACTACATACTATCTGAAATAGTCCCTGTCACTATTCTATTCTTAATTGTGATCATATTTGACATAGAACTCACGAAAGGTGCAGTGAATGGTCTGATACTCTATCTACAAATATCAGATAACACCCTCAAAGAGGCTGAATTTCTGGTTCGTTCTCCGATATCGAAAATACTTATCTCGGTTTATAAATTCATTGCACAGATTTTTAATTTGAATTTTTTAGTTTTTGAGGTCACTTCATTTTGTATCTGGAAAGAAGCAAAAGCTATTGACATTATTGCATTCAAGTATGTTACAGCATTGTACTCACTATTACTTGTGATTGCTGTCATGTGCATCATGAAATTTTGCTATGGAAGACGAATGAGGTGTACTTCAGCTACATGTAAATTGTATGGGAAACATAACATCAGTGTCAAAGGGACGATAATTCGAGGTATTTCAAGTTTTCTGATCTTAAGTTATTCCAAATGCATCAAGATATCAATCCGATTGCTTACAGCAGTACCACTTTATAAAAAGGGAGGTGAAATCTATAAAACTGTATCTTTTTATAATGGAGAGCTTACATTTTTTCAAGGTCTCCACTTAGTGTATGCTCTGCCTGCACTACTGATCATCCTGACACTGGGAGTCATTCCTCCAATGTTGCTCATTTCCTATCCAACATGTTACAGAATTCTAGCCTTTTTTAAGATTAATGAAACAAAATTTTCAACATGTTTATGCAAAATTGTACCGCTTGAAAAGTTGAAGCCTTTTTTCGATTACTTTCAACGGAGTTTCAAAGATGAATATCGATTCTTTTCGGGACTATACTTTGTCTACAGAATCATATTAGTAGCACCTTTCATGCTAGTGTATGATACTGCTTACTTCTATCTGAGCATGCAGATTGGACTTGCCTTAATACTTACAGTGCATGCAATATGTCAGCCATATAAAAACAAACGATATAACATCTTAGATGGTCTTCTGCTCATGGTTCTCCTCATTGTGAATGCCATGGCTGTATTGAGTTACCATGCTTCATTCAGAGTTTTAAATGGTGAAAACTATGCAACCGTTTTCAGTTCAATAGGGATAGCCCTGCTCTACACACCATTAGTTTGCATTGTGATATACTACTGCAAAATGATAGCATACAAACTTAGAAATAAGTACTTGTTTTATCAGAGAAGGTCTTCAGATTATATCAAGTATGATACATCTAATTCAATATTACTTGAAGCTGCTGAAGAAAGAATGCTTAACGAATAACCTGTAAAGACTAATTGTTACTTTATGCTCAATGATCACTGAATGCGAGATTAGTATTAGTCATAGTAGCTAGAATAAATATTATTATTCCTAGGTGTGACAATTAAAAAAGGTTAGCATACTTAATAACAGTTTACACTATTCATTTAAAAATATTTTTGCTTAGAAAGATTCCCAAAGTTTGTACATCCTCATTTCTAAATCCATACAGTTCATTGGAAGTCCTGAATATGAAAGTAAATTATCACTGCATGATCTGACTCAGTTGTACATCAGAATCACAAACGTAAAAATGCTGTCTGTTAAAGGACTGCTAGTCTTTGCTGTCTTGTGTATGCATGTAGAAAGAAGTGTCACTACAAAGAGAAGAGTGTGTATCTATGATGACAGAAACTTGTGTTCCAATTGTACTTCAAGTCATCACATTCAAGATGGAAACCTTTCTCTTAATGAGAGTGGATTGACTATCCAGTTTTGTTCAGAGGTTCTGCTGTTGAATCATGTGATTGAAATAGAGCACCAAAGAAGTGTGAGCCTGCTTGGACTACCAGAAATGAATGTCACACTTGACTGTTCCACTGTCAACACCTCTGGTTTGCTGCTAGATAATTTAACAGACATCGAGATCAGACATTTATCGTTTCAGAGATGCGGCCTGCCACAAAACATTACTGTACATGGTAAGTGTGGTGACAGATTGACCATAAAAGTCAGCATTTTTATCAAGAATAGCTTCAATGTAAGAGCAAACAGAATCCGAATAAGTTTTAGTCAAGGTATTGGACTGTGGATATCTAACACATTTGGGACAGTTGCAATTGAAAATTCAATATTTGAAAACAACAACCAAATCCCAAAAGAAAATAAGTCTGGCGGTGGGGGAATTAATATTGAATTGGCAAATTGTAGCTCTAATGATCTCCAAATGACAAACTGTAACGGAAAGTACAAAATTTCAAATTGTATTTTCAAGCATAATAATGCCACAAGAAGTAAAAAATGTCAATCCTTAAAAGTGATGAATGGAGGTGGAGGTTTATGTTTCCACTTGAGGGAGAGAGCAGCCAATAATACGATCACTATATCCGAGTGTGAGTTCAGGTCAAATTCGGCAACCTGGGGTGGGGGAATGTATCTTATCATGCAAGACTCAGTGGTGAATAACTCTGCACTTATAAAGGATACCAACTTCACTGATAATACTTCTCCTTCATATGGAGGAGGGGGTGCAGATTTCGGCTTCATCTCTTTCCCGTATTACAAAAAGGGCCCAAAACTGAATGACAATAAGATTCAGTTGGACAATTGCAAGTTTGAATCGAATAATGCAACCTATGGTGGAGGAGTGGCATTTTATGCCAGTCAATCACTGGACCACAGAAAGCATAACAATGTTATTATCTTCAATGATTGCACATGGAAGAAAAATAGAGCACTGTTTGGTTCGGCTGTTGATCTTTCTTCCCACATATTCAATGAAGCAAATGGTCGGCTACCGAAACCAAAATTTACTGATTGCTCATTCATAGGGAACTCTATCATCAACGCAGCCTGGGAAGAAACATCGCACACTTACCACAGCAAAGGTAAGGGGACTCTTCTATCAGTTGGCTATGAGATAGACTTCTCCGGGAATATTAACTTCCATGACAATAATGGAACTGCATTATACTTGACATCCTCAATGGCTAATTTTTCACGAGGGTCTTATGTAGAATTCTTGAACAATACAGGCTTCGATGGAGGAGCTATAACCTTGCTCGGCTTTTCATCACTGGACATCAGAGATGATTCAGACTTTATATTTATCAACAACATGGCTGAAGATAAGGGAGGGGCTATTATGTCTGTGACAATCAACAAAAAGGATCTTGTAGCAACTCAAAGTTGCTTCATACATTATGCTGAGAAAAATAATTACACTCAATCAATAGAGGATAGAAATATCAATTTCAGTTTTGAAAACAACAGTGCTGGAGTCTTCGGGAGAAACATACAGGTCGAAGGTCATTATGGTCATTCTATATTTGCTGCATCTTTAGTATCTTGTTATAAACGATGTGACTATGACGATTCCCGTAGCTATGATCAAACATTTGACTGTATTGCAAATTTCACTTTTGTGAACAGAACAAAGTATGAAATTTCGACATGGGGAAAGCAGATTAAACTCAGGAATGGTACCCAGACACCTCTGAAGTTTATTCCTGGTGAATTCAAGGAACTGCCTATAGTAATAACAGATGACCTATCAAACGAAGTTGGAGACTTCTATCATGTGCATGTAAAGAATATCAATGGTTCTCATGTAATGATTGAACTTTCTGATGCTTATATATCAGAAAACTGGATAAAGTTTTTCGGTGAACCAGGAGATATGGCTGAAGTAACTATAGAAACAACCAGAATAAGAGAAGTGGGAATATCCTTCCAAATTGAAATGAATGAATGTCCTCCGGGTTATGTAAAGTATTGGACCAAGAAAAAAGAAAAGACATACCATACGTGTATATGCTCAGCCTCCACTAGCAATAAGCGTTATTCTGGGATATATAGATGTAATGACACTGAACATACAGCATTCTTGAAAAGAGGTTACTGGATAGGGTATCACCAGAAAGGAAACCACAAAAACAAGGCAGAATATGGGAAAGAGGAAAATCTTCTTTCTGGCTATTGCCCTCGAGGTTACTGCTTCACTAACAAGCCTACTGAAACAGGAGACAGGGAATACACACTTCCCAATAGCACTTCTATCCATGATTTGGACATCTTCATATGTGGGCCTCATAGAACGGGTGTACTCTGTGGCAGATGTGTCAAAAACCGTTCAAGTTATTACCACAGTACCACTTATAAATGTAGAGACACCGATAAGTGCAAATGGGGTTGGCTGTTCTACTTGCTCTCGGAGATACTACCGGTTACTACTTTCTTCATAGTGATAATGCTGTGTGATATCAAACTGACCACGGGTGCTTTCAATGCCGTCGTTTACTTCGCTCAAATTTCAGAAGCACTCTTAATCACAGCAAACGGATTGATTGTGTTTCCTTCCATCACATACGGGTTTGTGCGGTTCAATCATTTCATCACACGGATGTTTAATCTTAATTTCTTTGCCATGCACGAGTTATCATTCTGCTTATGGGAAGGGGCACAGACGCTTGACTTACTCATCTTCAAATACGTGACTATCATCTATGCTTTGTTTCTAGTGCTCTTTATAATAACTGTCATGAGATGCTGTACTTGCACTTCTAGATTCAAGCTACTATCAAAACTGAGAGGGAAGAGAAACCCAAAGAATACTATCATCCATGGACTCACTGGGTTCTTGGTAATGTGCTACTCAGAATGTACAAGAATATCTCTTCTTCTACTCACTCCTACACCACTTGAAAACATGTCGAAAGACGGCAATAATATTGTGAAAAATGTCGTGTTTTACAATGGAGAGTTAACGTTCTTCAAAGGCACCCATTTATACTATGCCCTGCCTGCATTATTCTTCTTAATAACTTTTGGAATAATCCCGCCAGTGTTGTTAATATCATACCCACTGTGTTACAGAGTATTTGCACTTTTGAAGATCAGCGAAACAAAATTTGTATCGATACTCTGTAAATGCATACCCCTCGAGACCTTCCGGCCTTTTTTTGATTCATTTCAGAGTACATTCAAGGACAAATACCGGTTCTTTGCTGGATTGTACTTCATTTACAGACTCACTACTCTCCTCAGTTTTGCTTTCATGAGAAACTTGACCGAATTTTATTTGATGATCCAAGCCCAGCTGATTCTGATTCTTGCGATACATACTATTACTCGGCCATATAAAAAAGCATGGCACAATGCAATCGACGGCATCATATTTATGATAATGGCAATCATAAATGCAATGACTATTTTCAATTATAAACATGCAACTGAGTTGTTGGATTATCAAGAAACAATCCATGTGATAACGAAAATTCAAACTACATTGCTCTATGTTCCTCTACTTTACATATTCATATACATTGCTCTCAATATCTTTTGGAAGCTGAAATTGAAGAAGAGTATGTTTAAGAAAAGAAGAAATGAGAAAGTAGTGAAAAAGAACGAAGAAAGGGAAGAAGTTAGTGTGCCAGTGATTATGAATCGGATGAGTTTGGGTGACGATTTCTTGGATAACGAGTACCACTACAGAGCCCTAACAGAAGAAGATGATAATACTGCTTAACCACACATTCGTATTCAGGATTGAAGACTCCATTTTGATCAGTTTTATACACACATGCATTCAAGAATCAAAGCAGTTTGTATCAATTACATACATACATACACATGCCATTCAACACTAAAGACCTATAGCTACACATACTAAAAGCAGTTTGTATAAACCATACACACAAGCCAAGTTACATGATAAATCACTGCAATTTTTTGGTAAACATTACATTCAGTAAACTTTCCCATTTGATAATTCACTTTCTATTAACATGTATCATAATATACGTACACCAGTAGATTCACTTCTTGGACTCAGCTTACTTTTCATTTGTAAGCTTATTGGAATATCTGTCATATTCACGACACGTGATAATTATTATTTTTATACATAGCCTATAGACTGAGTATGCATAGAGTGATCTTGACATGTAATTATTCATAGCCTATTGACTGAGTATATATAGAGTGATCTTGAACATAAGGGGGCTGGCCCCTGTGACTCCATTTCCATGTCCCTGGAGATTCCATCTGTTTGTATAAACTATATGAAACATGACAATAACTGGATAATAGCATGAATAGTACTCGATCTAAAGATGTTAACTATTATAAATTTTCCCAATTATTCAGCTTATTATAAACTTTGTCAGATCATTTCTTATAGAAGTTGAATTGAGTGTCACTAGCTATATTGCTAGCTATCATTAATTCAGCTGTATGCCTTAAACAGTAGCTACTTATCAAGTAATCAGAAATGGAAAGATTCCTGGTATTTCTTTGTCTCATGAGTGCAGCTAGAACTGAAATCTGCATTCATAATGGTACAAATCTCTGTACTAACTGTGTCATTGATATCTCTGTTAATGACATGACAGAATCTCTTGAAGATAATAACACTCTTGAATTCAGATTGTGCTCAAAATACTTGCCATTGAAGGATTTGATTCACATTCATGACAAAGTTTTTGTATCCATCTCCAGTGATCAACAAAGTAACACTATCATCGATTGCATGGAAAATGATGCTGGATTTAAATTTGTTAACATCAGCACCCTGATGCTGAGGAACTTTAAGATTCACAGATGTGGAGCGACACATAATAGCACATCACTGAACACATCAGATCTGGAAGAAAGTGATATTACAACCAAACAAATACTTGAGAATAATCTCATTTTCAAAAGCAGTATCTACATTCTGAATTGCTCTGATGTAAGTGCAACTTATATCTCAGTAAGACAGAGCATAGGGACTGGAATGATTATAATTGATAGCAATCAATTCATTTCTATTGATAGTTGCACATTTGAGGACAATAAGGCCATCAGTGATGATATACAAGGAGGTGGTGGGCTTTACATAGAGTTTTCATACTGCAATCCAGGAGGACTCCAATGCTACTGCAATATAAATCAACATAAAAGGACACAAAATAGCTCCTATGTCATCTCAAATTGCAGCTTTTCTGACAACCAAGCAACGACAGCTAACGAACAGGCTACAAGTTATCTTCGAGCATCAGAGGAAAATTTCCGAGGCATAGGAAGAGGTGGAGGACTCTGCATTCACTTCAGAGGTACTTCAAGCAATAACACCATTGAAGTCAACAACTGTAATTTCGATAATAATTCAGCAGTATGGGGTGGTGGTGTGTATATCACTTTATACAACTCTCCAGTTAAGACCCAGAATTCATCATTTACATGTACGAGATATGGAGGAGGAGGAGCCAGCAACAGATTTTTATTTGATAATCATCAACTACCTAAAGGAAATAGAATCAAATTCTATGAGTGCAAATTCACTGGCAACAGGGCAGAATATGGAGGCGGTACATCAATTTACTCCAGCAAATCCTACAACTACACTATTTTGGATAACGAGATGAAATTTGAAAAATGCACATGGACAGAAAATACTGCCATATTCGGAGCTGCCGTGAATGTTGGTTTGCATGTTTGGGATACATATGAAAGGGGTTTCCTCCCGATACCCGGCTTCAAAGACTGTACGTTCTTATCAAATTACATCGATAAAGAAAAACCAGATTGGTACATTCAAGGTAGAGGCATCTTTTTTGCAGTTGGATTTGATCTAGAATTTGAAGGAACTACCTCTTTTCAGGATAACAATGATACTGCTATATACCTTGTATCTTCCCAAGCAAAATTTTTATCTAGTTCACAAGTTTGCTTCATCAATAATCAGGCAGCAATAGATGGTGGAGCGATAGTCTTGACTGGTTTTGCCTCAATAGCTATCAGCGATCATTCTTATTTTGCATTCACCAACAATATTGCACATGAAAGAGGAGGAGCCATATCACAAACTTCAATCAGCATAAACGACTATTTAGCTTCAAGAAGTTGTTTCATCCAGTACTGTGGAAATCGAGATCTTAACAGCAGAAACGTTACATTTTTATTCGAAGGAAATACAGTTAAAGGTGATAATGGTAGAAACAGGACATCCAATTATTTGATAGGACATTCAATATTTGCTACAACCTTACGTCCATGTTATGCAAGCTGTACAGAGAAAAATATTCAGTATAATGAGACTTTTGACTGCATTGCGAATTTCACTTTTCTTGATAGAGTCCAGTATGAAATATCTACAAAGGGAGAGAAAATTGAAAACACGACAAATGGAATGATATTTGTCATTCCGGGAAAGACTTTAATGCTGCCGATTGATCTTGTAGATGAGATGCACAACAGTGTGGATGATTTACTCCATGCTTCGATTCAAGATACAAACACAAACATTTCAGTACCTTCAGAGTATATTTATATTTCGAACAAACAGATCCAGATACATGGAAACCCTAACGAGGAAGGCATACTGAAAATAGAAACAACACACATAAGGAAAATTACTTACACTATGCAAGTTCACATCAATGAGTGTCCACCGGGATTCACTTTCAACGTTCAAAACAGAAATGGAGAAAAAAGAAAAACTTGCATATGCTCTGCCATGTCAGGTACATTGTTATATGTGGGAATAACAAGATGCAACTTTGAAGATTACACTGCTGAACTAATAAAAGGTTACTGGATTGGATATGAGTCTGAAGGCAATGAAAGTTATGGC
The DNA here is from genome assembly GCA_963924555.1 of Crambe crambe. NCBI lineage: Eukaryota > Metazoa > Porifera > Demospongiae > Poecilosclerida > Crambeidae > Crambe > Crambe crambe. Next base: position 1,957,784 of record OZ004584.1, on the reverse strand, counting down.
AGAGAGGCAAATCTAATCTTGGGATATTGTCCCATTGGATACTGCAGTAATAATCAGTCTTCCAATGTGTATACGCTGCCTAATAACACAAACATAACTAAGTTGGACCGTTTGGTATGCGGAGAAAACAGAACAGGTATAGTCTGTGGAAAGTGTCGAGGAGATTTATCGACTCATTACCACCAAAGTACTTTCAAATGTAAAACAAGCAAGTTGTGTAATATCGGATTTATTTTATACCTCGCTTCAGAAATCGTACCTATCACGATATTTTTTCTGATAATCATTACTTTTGATATCAGCCTAGCCACTGGAGGGATCGATGGAATCGTGTTTTATTTCCAAGTAACTGATGTCCTGGCTATTACAAATAGTTTCATAGACTATCCACCAATTGTGTACTCACTTCTTCAAGGATACTCTTTCATCACAGGAATATTCAATCTAAAATTCTTCAACCTCGATGATTTATCATTCTGTTTATGGAAAAAAGCTGGGACTTTAGACATTCTGGCTTTCAAGTATATCACAATTTTATATTCCCTACTTTTGGTTGGTGCAATTATAGGCTTATTAAAAATATGCAACATCAGAAAAATCACCCGAAAGCTCCCAAAAGTCTGTGGAAGAAAAATTGATGTGAAGAATACAATTATCCATGGGCTCTCTGGATTCTTCATTATCTGCTATTCAGAAGGAACTAGAATATCGCTGACATTACTAACTCCAGTAACACTTTATTCAAAAGACAGTAGTAGAAATGTGCTTTTTTATGATGGAAATATGAATTTCTCGTTTTCCAGTGTTGAATTCCTACGCTATGCTATTCCAGCCATTTTTGTCTTTGTCTTCCTAGGACTAATCCCACCCTTATTACTCATAGCTTATCCACTCTCCTACAAAATCTTCAGCCTGTGTGGAATGGGTGAGTCTAGATTCGTGAAGATTCTTTGTGTTATCCTTCCGCTCGAAAAAATGAAACCATTATATGACTCAATCCAATACAGATTCAAGGATAATTACAGATTTTTTTCTGGGCTGCTTTTCATTTACCGCCTACTAGCATTATTGACCTTCACATACAATTCTAGCCTGACTAATTATTACACAATGACACAAGTCCAGTTCTTGATAATATTTTGCTTACATGCCATCATTCAGCCGTACAAGAAAGGTATCCACAACATCCTGTTTGCCTTGATACTGCTGAATTTACTGGTCATCAATGCTATCACACTTTACATCTACAGACGTGCCTTCGAACTAAAGGACAACAGAAAGCTCATTAGGATATTGAGCACAATACAGATATTACTGCTGTATTTACCAATAATGTATTTGATTATTATCATTGGAAGAAAATTATTCAATAAATTTAAAAAGGTGTGTGGTAAGAAAAAAGCCAACAGTACAGATGTCTATGAGCTTATGCAGAGTTTTTTATTTGAGGATACGAGATCGAGCTAATCACTGAATCATCTGACAAATACACAATATGTATGTAGCTAAATATTGACTTAATTAAATTTCATACTGATATTAGCATAGCTAGACATCCTACATCATTCATACTGCATGATATTCAGCATAGTTCAGATACATCATATATAATCACAGGTTTAAATTGATAAGAATTCTTGTTAATAAACATTTATTTAACTGTGCATGTTATAGTTATAGCTAATACATAAGCTAATGCCTACTATGATAATGAGTTTTGCAGTTATATATAGCTACTTATAAATGAAGATTTAGTTTTGAAAATTAGAATTAGCAATGGAAATACAGAATTGATAGTGAAATATAATTATCACTTGAAAACTTATTTGGGAAACTGAATGAGAATGACATAAAAGCATTCATGGAAAAGCTGCAGTCAGGCAAGCTTAGGGGCAGATCTGTGAATTAAGATTCAGTTTCAGTTTTAGTAATGTTTGCTCTATTTCTAATATTGCTAGCTCTATCACTTGCTACCAAAAGCAAAGAGGAGGACACTACAATATGCAGCTGTAATGGCAGTGCAAGTGAAGCACCCTTTTGCTGTCACAGTCCAAATCGAGATTGTCCTTCCCAACAGTTGAACTTGAATGATTCTGTGATCTCCATTTGCAGTGATGGTACATTATCCAAAAAGTTAGTCATTCGAGATGCTCAGAATATCAGTATTGTTGGAGGATTTGGAAACACAGTGGTTATGTGTATTGAAAATAAAGACACTGGCATTGAAATCTTTCAAGCTGAAAATATAGAGATTGCAAACATTGAATTCAGTCATTGTGGTGCCTTGTATAATAGCACATCAGTGATTAAAGATGGTACACCACTGTTGGTCACAAGTGCTTTGCATGTGGAGAAATCCACTAATATAAGAATACGAAATGTTAGACTGATACATGGAAATGGAACAGGACTTATCATCATCGACTCACAGAGAGTATCAGTGACAGATTGTTTGTTTGAAGAGAACAAGATAAGAAATACCAATAACACGTTATTATTCGGTGGAGGTGGTATATACATCGATTTGAAAGAAAGCAAACAAGTTGGCACTCAAATCCATCAGGATGATTTTGAGCATGACTTTCTGATTGAGAATTGCACATTCTTAAATAATTCTGCATGGCTATCCGAAAATGCAGCAGTGAAAGGCGCTTGCTTCACAAGATCAGGAAGAGGTGGAGGAATAGTCATGTATCTGAGAGGTAAAGTGAACAACATAAATATAACTTTGAACAATGTCACACTGACTAGGAACAAAGCATTTTGGGGAGGAGGTATAGATATACACATATGTGAAGAGGCATCAAGTAGCCATGTTTATATTACAAATTCTCGCTTTAAAGATGGGAATTCAGCCATTTATGCTGGTGGAGGACTCAACATAGGATTTGCATTCTTTCAAAACAACACCAAGGCTAGGAATAACTCCATCCGGTGTGAGAAATGTACATTTGAAAACAATGAGGCTCAAATAGGAGGAGGAATGGCTCTTTATTCAGCAGAAACAGATGCTGATCTTGGAAATTCAGTAACTTTTAAGAATTGCAAATGGCATTACAATAGAGCACAGTTTGGTTCTGGTGTGGATGTTGCACCACAGTTGATAAGTACACCAAATCATGGATACATTCCAAGAATAACTTTCATAGATGCCACGTTCAAGGGAAATTTCATACTAAAAGCTGAAAGCAGTACGAGAAGAAAGAGTGGTGAGATGCCAAGATTAAAGCCAGGGAAGGGAGCTTTCTTGGTCACTGGTATGACAACTTATTTCAAAGGGAATGTGGATTTCGTTGAGAATAATAATTCAGCGATTTATGCCATATCATCAGTCTTGGATTTCGGTGAAAACTCAAAAGCAAGATTCATTAACAATAGTGGACTTTATGGAGGAGCTATTTCATTGGTTGGATTTGCGACTATTAGAGTGCATAAAAATGTCAACATGTCCATGATAAACAATACAGCATCGACTAAAGGAGGTGCAATCTATCATCAATCCATTGACAAGCATGACTATGTATTCTCACACTCCTGCCTCATTCAACTCGAACCATCTCCATATTCTCAAGGTAACAGAAAAAGTGGAGTGCTCTTTAACTTTACTGGCAACCAAGCAGGAAATGCAAAAAGTCAATTCAATGATGGGAATTCTATATTCACAACGACAATGCTACCTTGCTTTAGATACTGCTCGAAACAAATAAGTACATCAGTTCCTCTTTCAAAACATAAAATGTTCAGTTGTATAGGAGAGTTCATATATGATGACATTAACAATTCCATAGCTACCAGTGGAACACATTTCAAGTCGTACTATACTGACAATAACAACTATCCACTACCAGTCATTCCGGGGAAAAAAGTAGAAATTCCTTTTCGTATGAAGGATGATTTTGAACAAAATGTTTCAGCAATTTATCATGTCACTACGGATGGAAATGGAATAGTTATTGAAGACACGCAAGAATACACATCTGAGAATCTAATCATATTGAAAGGAAAACCTGGAACGACCGGAAATATTACAATAACGAAAGTTGGTCTCAAGGAAGCAATATTCTCAATTGAAGTAAAACTTAATGAGTGTCCTCCATTTTTCAAGTATACCTCCAGGCTCAAGGCTTGCTCATGTGCAGGCAATATCAGTTCAGAATATTCTCACATACGAGAATGCAACTACACTGAATTTGTGTCTGATGTGATTCATGGTTTCTGGGTCGGTTATAATGGTTCTGAAAAGGCAAGCAATTTTATGTATGGACACTGTCCAGATAATTACTGCTATGTAGGAAAAGAAAATGAGCGATATCACACACTCCCTTCCAACAACGAGAATGTGGATAAATTTGTCTGTGGAGGATCAAATAGAACAGGCATACTTTGTGGGAAATGTTTGGATGGATTCTCGGCACTCTATCACAGCAATAGCTTGAGTTGTGGAAGCAACAAGACATGCAAGTATGGTTGGTTCCTGTACATCCTTTCAGAAATCGTCCCCTTGATAGTATTATTCATCATTGTTATGGTTTTCAACATAAATTTCACTTCAGGTTACTTGAATGGATTCCTCTTCTATGCTCAAGTTTTCGATTCGACATTCTCTACAGGGAAGAGTTTCATATACTATCCAGAGCCTGTTCACAAACTAACTCAGATCATTCAAGTGTTTTATAAACTCTTTAATTTCGACTTCTTCGGAATTGATAGTTTATCTTTCTGTTTGTGGGAGGGAGCCAAAACACTGGATATGTTAGCCTTCAAGTTTGTAACTGTTGCCTTTGCTCTGCTTCTTATAGTAATCACAGTATTCATTATGAATAGATGTGTTTACAATCGGTGGGGAAAACTCTTCAAAAACTCCCTTTCGATCATCCATGGATTATCTGCTTTTCTAGTTATGGTGTATGCTCAGTGCACTAAAATATCATTTCATCTTTTGAACTTCACTAAGGTAAAATCCTTGAATGGTAATCATATGAGTGTACTTTTTCATCAAGGAAATATTGAATTTTTTAGCAATTCTCATAAACCTTATGCTGCTCTAGCTTTGATTTGCTTTTTGACATTGACTACGATACCACCTCTTTTTCTGATCTCTTATCCCTTGTGCTACAAACTATCATCTCTGTTGAGACTTCAAAATACACTGTTCTCCAAAGCATTATCCAAAGTCTTTCCAATATCAAAATTAAAGCCCATATTTGATTCGTTTCAAGGTTCCTTTAAGGACAGATACAGATACTTCGCAGGGCTGTACTTCTTGTATCGTGTCGGGCTGTTGGCAGCAGTACTGTTTAATGATCTACACCACATCTATACTGTTATTCAGTTATCTCTGATAGTTATGCTGACCATACATTGCTTTTGTTGGCCGTACAAAAGACTTATTCACAATAGGATAGATGCCTTCATCCTCTCGAACTTGACAATTACTCACTCCATCACAATATTCAACTACCTCTATGGAAAACATGGCTCAGTGTACCAGATAAGTATTAATGTCATGACAAGTGTGCAGTTGATTTTCATATATGCTCCATGCCTGTACTTTTGTGGATACGTACTTACAGTCATGGTCAGGTTCTTTATGATAAAATTAAGAAGGACTAAAAGCTTACACACACAAGAAAATGAAGATATTTTGATGGAGAGAATTGATTCTCCCGAGTATGAAGAAGATTCGATTTCAATTGATTACAAAAAATTAACAACTGATATTAACAACTGATATTAACAACTATTTATTAACAGCATTCGATTTCGTAAAAGCTGATTTTCCTCTACATAGTTTTGTCTCTATTGATAATGTGTGTATGTATCTCTATAAAACATGTATCATATTCAGTTCAATTTCTAAAGCATATTTTCATAAACAGTACATTTTTGTGAAGTACACTATACATAACTACTCATTTAGATATTAATGAAACATTGTATGGATAAACAAATTTTTTTCGAACTTTCTGTTGATTGGAAAGCATAAAACATGTATCATATTCAGTTCAATTTCTAAAGCAATAAGCAGTGCAAGCTTCTTTTGTATAACTTCAATTCAAGTTAAAAGTTCATAAGATAGTTCATCGTAGTCTGGAAGGACAATGCTGATGGAGCTCACATTAATAATAATAGCTAATAATGCCATTACCTAACTTTACTGTTATGCATGTATTTGATATAGCTACTTGATTAGTATTGCATCAAGGCTTGATTCATAACCAGACTAGTGCCTTAGGTTTACGCTCTGAGCATCAAGAGACAAACATCAAGAGAGACAGATTCGCTAGTCAGTTGTGAGATCATGGTCCAAGAATCATATGTATGGGGCGGGGCATATTTCTTTCTATATTAAATGTCTGCCACATTGTAGATTGCAAGCTAGCAAGTTGGAAGCTATTTTAGAACATGTCAAGTTAAAGGTAAAGAATTATAGTGCAGTCAATTTTGAGTAGTGTGGTATAAAAATTATAGCAGTTGAATGAACCATTTCTGATAGTGATGAACGACGAGATGAAAACGGCAACTATAGAAGTCGCTGTAAAATGATACTGCTGCTCCTCAGAAGATGTTCTATCTTCAAGTTAGGAGTTGCTAACTGTAGGAGAGAAGTATCCTGGAGTTATGTTTAAGTATTGAAAATTCAAATTAGCAATTGAAATACAGAGCAAAGTATAGATAATAATAAAACAAAAGCTTTTTGAATATTATTTGGGGAAATAATGAGAACAAGATAAAAGCTTCATGATAACAATAGAATAGCTGCAGTACAGCTTGGGAGCAAATCTTTCGCAATATAAATCCCATCGATAATGGTTGCACTACTTCTGATATTTCTAACTCTATCACTTGCTACTAATAGCAAGAAAGAAGAAATTAAAATATGTAGCTGCAGTGGTAGTGCAAGTGAAACACCCTCTTGCTGTCACAGTCCAAATCGAGACTGTTCTTCCCCACTTCAAGAGTTGAACTCGAACGATTCTGTGATCTCTATTTGCAGTGATGGCACATTATCCAAAAAGTTAGTCATTCGAGATGTTCGGAATATCAGTATTGTTGGAGGATTTGGAAACACAGTGGTTATGTGCACTGAAAATAAAGACACTGGCATTGAAATCTTTCAAGCTGAAAATATAGAGATCACAAACATTGAATTCAGTCATTGTGGTGCCTTGTATAATAGCACATCAGTGATTAAAGATGGTACACCACTGTTGGTCACAAGTGCTTTGCATGTGGAGAAATCCACTAATATAAGGATACGAAATGTTAGACTGATACATGGAAATGGAACAGGACTTATCATCATCGACTCACAGAGAGTATCAGTGACAGATTGTTTGTTTGAAGAGAGCAAGATAAGAAATACCAATAACACGTTATTATTCGGTGGAGGTGGTATATACATCGATTTGAAAGAAAGCAAACAAGTTGGCACTCAAATCCATCAGGATGATTTTGAGCATGACTTTCTGATTGAGAATTGCACATTCTTAAATAATTCTGCATGGCTATCCGAAAATGCAGCAGTGAAAGGCTCTTGCTTCACAAGATCAGGAAGAGGTGGAGGAATAGTCATGTATCTGAGAGGTAAAGTGAACAACATAAATATAACTTTGAACAATGTCACACTGACTAGGAACAAAGCATTTTGGGGAGGAGGTATAGATATACACATATGTGAAGAGGCATCAAGTAGCCATGTTTATATTACAAATTCTCGCTTTAAAGATGGGAATTCAGCCATTTATGCTGGTGGAGGACTCAACATAGGATTTGCATTCTTTCAAAACAACACCAAGGCTAGGAATAACTCCATCCAGTGTGAGAAATGTACATTTGAAAACAATGAGGCTCAAATAGGAGGAGGAATGGCTCTTTATTCAGCAGAAACAGATGCTGATCTTGGAAATTCAGTAAGTTTTAAGAATTGCAAATGGCATTACAATAGAGCACAGTTTGGTTCTGGTGTGGATGTTGCACCACAGTTGATAAGTACACCAAATCATGGATACATTCCAAGAATAACTTTCATAGATGCCACGTTCAAGGGAAATTTCATACTAAAAGCTGAAAGCAGTACGAGAAGAAAGAGTGGTGAGATGCCAAGATTAGAGCCAGGGAAGGGAGCTTTCTTGGTCACTGGTATGACAACTTATTTCAAAGGGAATGTGGATTTCGTTGAGAATAATAATTCAGCAATTTATGCCATATCATCAGTCTTGGATTTCGGTGAAAACTCAAAAGCAAGATTCATTAACAATAGTGGACTTTATGGAGGAGCTATTTCATTGGTTGGATTTGCGACTATTAGAGTGCATAAAAATGTCAACATGTCCATGATAAACAATACAGCATCGACTAAAGGAGGTGCAATCTATCATCAATCCATTGACAAGCATGACTATGTATTCTCACACTCCTGCCTCATTCAACTCGAACCATCTCCATATTCTCAAGGTAACAGAAAAAGTGGAGTGCTCTTTAACTTTACTGGCAACCAAGCAGGAAATGCAAAAAGTCAATTCAATGATGGGAATTCTATATTCACAACGACAATGCTACCTTGCTTTAGATACTGCTCGAAACAAATAAGTACATCAGTTCCTCTTTCAAAACATAAAATGTTCAGTTGTATAGGAGAGTTCATATATGATGACATTAACAATTCCATAGCTACCAGTGGAACACATTTCAAGTCGTACTATACTGACAATAACAACTATCCACTACCAGTCATTCCGGGGAAAAAAGTAGAAATTCCTTTTCGTATGAAGGATGATTTTGAACAAAATGTTTCAGCAATTTATCATGTCACTATGGATGGAAATGGAATAGTTATTGAAGACACGCAAGAATACACATCTGAGAATCTAATCATATTGAAAGGAAAACCTGGAACGACCGGAAATATTACAATAACGAAAGTTGGTCTCAAGGAAGCAATATTCTCAATTGAAGTAAAACTTAATGAGTGTCCTCCATTTTTCAAGTATACCTCCAGGCTCAAGGCTTGCTCATGTGCAGGCAATATCAGTTCAGAATATTCTCACATACGAGAATGCAACTACACTGAATTTGTGTCTGATGTGATTCATGGTTTCTGGGTCGGTTATAATGGTTCTGAAAAGGCAAGCAATTTTATGTATGGACACTGTCCAGATAATTACTGCTATGTAGGAAAAGAAAATGAGCGATATCACACACTCCCTTCCAACAACGAGGATGTGGATAAATTTGTCTGTGGAGGATCAAATAGAACAGGCATACTTTGTGGGAAATGTTTGGGTGGATTCTCGGCACTCTATCACAGCAATAGCTTGAGTTGTGGAAGCAACAAGACATGCAAGTATGGTTGGTTCCTGTACATCCTTTCAGAAATCGTCCCCTTGATAGTATTATTCATCATTGTTATGGTTTTCAACATAAATTTCACTTCAGGTTACTTGAATGGATTCCTCTTCTATGCTCAAGTTTTCGATTCGACATTCTCTACAGGGAAGAGTTTCATATACTATCCAGAGCCTGTTCACAAACTAACTCAGATCATTCAAGTGTTTTATAAACTCTTTAATTTCGACTTCTTCGGAATTGATAGTTTATCTTTCTGTTTGTGGGAGGGAGCCAAAACACTGGATATGTTAGCCTTCAAGTTTGTAACTGTTGCCTTTGCTCTGCTTCTTATAGTAATCACTGTATTCATTATGAATAGATGTGTTTACAATCGGTGGGGAAAACTCTTCAAAAACTCCCTTTCGATCATCCATGGATTATCTGCTTTTCTAGTTATGGTGTATGCTCAGTGCACTAAAATATCATTTCATCTTTTGAACTTCACTAAGGTAAAATCCTTGAATGGTAATCATATGAGTGTACTTTTTCATCAAGGAAATATTGAATTTTTTAGCAATTCTCATAAACCTTATGCTGCTCTAGCTTTGATTTGCCTTTTGACATTGACTACGATACCACCTCTTTTTCTGATCTCTTATCCCTTGTGCTACAAACTATCATCTCTGTTGAGACTTCAAAATACACTGTTCTCCAAAGCATTATCCAAAGTCTTTCCAATATCAAAATTAAAGCCCATATTTGATTCGTTTCAAGGTTCCTTTAAGGACAGATACAGATACTTCGCAGGGCTGTACTTCTTGTATCGTGTCGGGCTGTTGGCAGCAGTACTGTTTAATGATCTACACCACATCTATACTGTTATTCAGTTATTTCTGATAGTTATGCTGACCATACATTGCTTTTGTTGGCCGTACAAAAGACTTATTCACAATAGGATAGATGCCTTCATCCTCTCGAACTTGACAATTACTCACTCCATCACAATATTCAACTACCTCTATGGAAAACATGGCTCAGTGTACCAGATAAGTATTAACGTCATGACAAGTGTGCAGTTGATTTTCATATATGCTCCATGCCTGTACTTTTGTGGATACGTACTTACAGTCATGGTCAGGTTCTTTATGATAAAATTAAGAAGGACTAAAAGCTTACACACACAAGAAAATGAAGATATTTTGATGGAGAGAATTGATTCTCCCGAGTATGAAGAAGATTCGATTTCAATTGATTACAAAAAATTAACAACTGATATTAACAACTGATATTAACAACTATTTATTAACAGCATTCGATTTCGTAAAAGCTGATTTTCCTCTACATAGTTTTGTCTCTATTGATAATGTGTGTGTATCTCTATAAAACATGTATCATATTCAGTTCAATTTCTAAAGCATATTTTCATAAACAGTACATTTTTGTGAAGTACACTATACATAACTACTCATTTAGATATTAATGAAACATTGTATGGATAAACAAATTTTTTTCGAACTTTCTGTTGATTGGAAAGCATAAAACATGTATCATATTCAGTTCAATTTCTAAAGCAATAAGCAGTGCAAGCTTCTTTTGTATAACTTCAATTCAAGTTAAAAGTTCATAAGATAGTTCATCGTAGTCTGGAAGGACAATGCTGATGGAGCTCACATTAATAATAATAGCTAATAATGCCATTGACCTAACTTTACTGTTATGCATGTATTTGATATACTTGATTAGTATTGCATCAAGGCTTGATTCATAACCAGACTAGTGCCTTAGGTTTACGCTCTGAGCATCAAGAGACAAACATCAAGAGAAACAGATTCGCTAGTCAGTTGTGAGATCATGGTCCAAGAATCATATGTATGGGGCGGGGCATATTTCTTTCTATATTAAATGTCTGCCACATTGTAGATTGCAAGCTAGCAAGTTGGAAGCTATTTTAGAACATGTCGAGTTAAAGGTGAAGAATTATAGTGCAGTCAATTTTGAGTAGTGTGGTATAAAAATTATAGCAGTTGAATGAACCATTTCTGATAATGATGAACGACGAGATGAAAACGGCAACTATAGAAGTCGCTGTAAAATGATACTGCTGCTCCTCAGAAGATGTTCTATCTTCAAGTTAGGACTTGCTAACTGTAGGAGAGAAGTATCCTGGAGTTATGTTTAAGTATTGAAAATTCAAATTAGCAATTGAAATACAGAGCAAAGTATAGATAATAATAAAACAAAAGCTTTTTGAATATTATTTGGGGAAATAATGAGAACAAGATAAAAGCTTCATGATAACAATAGAATAGCTGCAGTACAGCTTGGGAGCAAATCTTTCGCAATATAAATCCCATCGATAATGGTTGCACTACTTCTGATATTTCTAACTCTATCACTTGCTACTAATAGCAAGAAAGAAGAAATTAAAATATGCAGCTGCAGTGGTAGTGCAAGTGAAACACCCTCTTGCTGTCACAGTCCAAATCGAGACTGTTCTTCCCCACTTCAAGAGTTGAACTCGAACGATTCTGTGATCTCTATTTGCAGTGATGGCACATTATCCAAAAAGTTAGTCATTCGAGATGTTCGGAATATCAGTATTGTTGGAGGATTTGGAAACACAGTGGTTATGTGCACTGAAAATAAAGACACTGGCATTGAAATCTTTCAAGCTGAAAATATAGAGATCACAAACATTGAATTCAGTCATTGTGGTGCCTTGTATAATAGCACATCAGTGATTAAAGATGGTACACCACTGTTGGTCACAAGTGCTTTGCATGTGGAGAAATCCACTAATGTAAGAATACTGAATATCAGCCTTATACATGGAAATGGAACAGGACTTATCATCATCGACTCACAGAGAGTATCAGTGATGGATTGTTTATTTGAAGATAACAAGATAAGGAATATCAATAACACGGTATTATTTGGAGGAGGTGGTGTACACATAGATTTGAAGAATAATACACAAGTTGGCACTCAAATCCATCAGGATGATTCTGAATTCGACTTACTGATAGAGAATTGCATATTCTTCAATAATGATGCACAGATATCCGAAAAAACAGTAAAACCTCGTGGTGCTTGCTCAGCAGGGTTAGGAAGAGGTGGAGGAATAGTTATGTATCTGAGAGGTAAAGTGAACGGTAAAAAATTAATTTTGAACAATGTTACACTGACTAGGAATAAAGCATTATGGGGAGGAGGTATCAATATACACATGTGTGAAGAGGCATCAAGTACCCATGTTTACATTACAAATTCTCGCTTTGAAGATGGGAATTCTGCTTATCATGCTGGTGGGGGACTCAACATAGGGTTTGTATCACCCAAAGCTAGGAATAACTCTATCCAGTGTGAGAACTGCACATTTGAAAAAAATGAGGCTCAAATAGGAGGAGGAATGGCTCTTTATTCAGCAGAAGCAGATACTGATCTCAGAAATTTGGTAGCTTTCAAGAATTGCAAATGGTATTATAACGGAGCATGGTTTGGTTCTGCTGTAGATGTTGCACCACAGTTGAAGAGTACTCCAAACCATGGATACATTCCAAGAATAACTTTCATAGATGCTACATTCAAGGGAAATTCCATACTAAAAGCTGAAAGTAGCACAAGAAGAGAGAATAGTAATGAGATACCAAGATCAAAATCAGGCAAAGGAGCTTTCTTGGTCACTGGAATGACAACTTATTTTGAAGGGAATGTGGATTTCATTGAGAATAATAATTCAGCGATTTATGCCATATCATCAGTCTTGGATTTTGGTGAAAACTCAAAAACAGGATTCATTAAGAATAGTGGACTTTATGGAGGAGCTATTTCATTGGTCGGATTTGCGACTATTAGAGTCCATAAAAATGTGAACATATCCATGATAAACAATACAGCATCGACTAAAGGAGGTGCAATCTATCATCTATCCATTGACAAGCATGACTATGTATTCTCACACTCCTGCCTCATTCAACTCGAACCATCTCCATCTTCACAAGGTAACAGAAAAAGTGGAGTGCTCTTTAATTTTACTGGTAACCAAGCAGGAAATGCAAAAAGTCAATTCAATGATGGGAATTCTATATTCACAACGACAATGTTACCTTGCTTTAGATACTGCTCGAAACAAATAAGTACATCAGTTCCTCTTTCAAAACACGAAATGTTCAATTGTATAGGAGAGTTTATATACGATGACATTGACAATTCCATGGCTACCAGTGGAACACATTTCGAGTCGTACTATACTGACAATAACAGCTATCTACTACCGGTCATTCCAGGAAAAAGAGTAGAAATTCCTTTTCGTATGAAGGACGATTTTGAACAAAATGTTTCAGCCATTTATCATGTCACTACAGATGGAAATGGAATAGTTATTGAAGACACGCAAGAATACACATCCGAGAATCTGATCATATTGAAAGGAAAACCTGGAACGGCTGGAAATATCACAATAACGAAAGTCGGCCTCAAGGAAGCGATATTTTCAATTGAAGTAAAACTTAATGAGTGTCCTCCGTTTTTCAAGTATACCTCCAGGCTCAAGGCTTGTACATGTGCAGGCAATATCAGTTCAGAATACTCTCACATACGAGAATGCAACTACACTGAATTTGTGTCTGATGTGATTCATGGTTTCTGGATCGGTTATAATGGTTCTGAAAAGGCAAGCAATTTTATGTATGGACACTGTCCTGATAATTACTGTTACGTAGGGAAAGAAAATGAACGATATCACACACTTCCTTCCAACAATAAGGATGTGGATGAATTTGTTTGTGGAGGGTCAAAGAGAACAGGCATACTTTGTGGGAAATGTTTGGATGGATTCTCAGCACTCTATCACAGCAATAGCTTGAGTTGTGGAAGCAACAAGACATGCAAGTATGGTTGGTTCCTGTACATCCTTTCAGAAATCGTCCCCTTAATAGTATTATTCATCGTTGTTATGGTTTTTAACATAAATTTCACTTCAGGTTACTTGAATGGATTCCTCCTCTATGCTCAAGTTTTCGATTCGACGTTCTCTATAGGGAAGAGTTTCATATACTATCCAGAGCCTGTTCACAAACTAACTCAGATTATTCAAGTGTTTTATAAACTCTTTAATTTCGACTTCTTCGGAATTGATAGTTTGTCTTTCTGCCTATTGAAAGGTGCCAAAACACTGGATATGTTAGCCTTCAAGTTTGTAACTGTTGCCTTTGCTCTGCTTCTTATAGTAATCACTGTATTCATTATGAATAGATGTGTTTACAATCAGTGGGGAAAACTCTTCAAAAACTCCCTTTCGATCATCCATGGTCTATCTGCTTTTCTAGTCATGGTGTATGCTCAGTGCACTAAAATATCATTTCATCTTTTGAACTCCACTAAGGTAAAAACTTTGAATGGTAATCATATGAGTGTACTTTATAATCAAGGAAATATTGAATTTTTTAGCAATTCTCATAAACCTTATGCTGCTCTAGCTCTGATATGCCTTTTGACATTGACTACGATACCACCTCTTTTTCTGATCTCTTATCCCTTGTGCTACAAACTATCATCTCTGTTGAGACTGCAAAACACACTGTTCTCCAAAGCATTATCCAAAGTCTTTCCAATATCAAAATTAAAGCCCATATTTGATTCGTTTCAGGGTTCCTTTAAGGACAGATACAGATATTTCGCAGGGCTGTACTTCTTATATCGTGTCGGCCTGTTGGCAGCAGTACTGTTTAATGATCTACACCACATCTATACTGTTATTCAGTTATCTCTGATAGTTATGCTGACCATACATTGCTTTTGTTGGCCGTACAAAAGACTTATTCACAATAGGATAGATGCCTTCATCCTCTCGAACTTGACAATTACTCACTCCATCACAATATTCAACTACCTCTATGGAAAACATGGCTCAGTGTACCAGATAAGTATTAACGTCATGACAAGTGTGCAGTTGATTTTCATATATGCTCCATGCCTGTACTTTTGTGGATACACACTTGCAGTCATGGTCAGGTTCTTTATGACAAAGTTAAGAAGGACTAAAAACTTACACACACAAGAAAATGAAGATATTTTGATGGAGAGAATCGATTCTCCCGAGTATGAAGAAGATTCGATTTCAATTGATTACAAAAAATTTGGGCAATCAACAACTAATTATTATAAACATTAACTTTTCCCTCTTTTGATGATGTGTGCAGCTCTGAAACATGTATTATATACAGCATAGCTCAATTTCTAATTTTTGCCTCGGCACCAGAGTGCCGAGGCACAGTGCCAAAGGCGACTATGATGGTACGTATTAATAGCGCGTGCAATGATGCGCGGTGATGCGTATTGAGTACGTGCATTATCTAGCTACTAGTATAGTTAAGCCAAGACAAAAAGATAAACAGGCTCAAGCTCAGGCTCGCAGTCACTACGTAGTAATGCTACACCGTGAAGAGAGTGATGCTTCTTGGCCGTCTTTGCCAACAAATCAAGAGCACGTTACTAGGACAAACAGACAGGCTCAGGCTCACAGTCACTACGCAATAATGCTAAACTGTGAAGAGAGTGATGCTTCTTGGCCGTCTTTGCCAACAAATCAAGCCCATGCAGAGAAGACAGCAATGAACAAAAACAACAGAGATTGCAATGTACATGAACTAGGTGATCATTTGAAGTGCCAAAGACTTAGAAAGAGCCATGTTGAAGGAGAATCTAATGAACGAATCCCAGACATACTTCAATCAAGCTATATGCGTGAGAATCATTCAAAACGGCAGTTTGAAACCATTGAACAGCAATAATACTAGCTGTGTAAATACCCACCTTACTACAATGAGCCATGTTGCTCAGTGCACATTATTTATAAAGTTTAATAATAATAAAGGTTGCACTGAAGTCGTGCCGAGGCATTCCTAGTCTTTTTAAAAGACTAACTTGTTAAAGCATATTTTCAATAAGCAGCTAATTCAGCATGCACAAGTTTTTATAATTCTGGATTGATAGTGAAATTTTATTTTTATTTTTACATGAGCAATAGCATTGGCCTAAAGGAGTAGGAAACAAGCGTTTCCCAAAGATAGATGATGCAAACAAGTTTTTCCCAAGACAGATGATGCAAACAAACTTTTCCCAAGACTGATGATGCAAACATGCTTTTCCCAGACAGATGATGCTAATCAATATTTTGGGGTGGGAATTATTTCCTTATAAATAAATAGCTGCTTACTGTAACTGTTCAATAGCTAGATTTACAAGCAAGCTAGCTAACTGTGAACGTATAAAGGAAACAGAAGATTATAGGCAGTAATGGAGCTAGTCTTCACTGTGTATCTCTTTATGTCACTTTTGGTACAAGCAAGTGAGTCAACTAAGACTAAAAGAATTTGTGTTTTTAATAATAATCAGGTACGATTATTGAACAATACAGTTAGTTCATATTATGTGACTACATCATTTAATGCAACAACTTGCTCCTATACAACTACATCGATCGAGAATGCAATTTCGAACCTAACAAGTGATTCAACTATCACGTTCTACACCGACTTTGTGATTTTGGATCAAGTTTTGACAATAATAGATAAAGAAAACATCTTGATTCAAGGGAAGGAAAAATACACGTCAATCAACTGTTCACATTTTCAAGCTGGGATAGAATTCATCAGGATCACAAACTTAACTTTAAAAAATCTTGCTTTCTATAGTTGCTCAGGAAAAGCATACAGCAATATTCTATATTCAAGTTCATGCATTCCAACATTTATAAGGAGTGGCATGCTCATTCATAATTCTTCCAATATTGAGATTGAATATTTAAACATTTCTTCCAGTAATGGCACAGGACTTGCAATCGTGAACACACAAGGTATTATTCAACTGCATAAGTGTAATTTCTCTAATAATACTGGAAACAGAGATGATTCAGAAGCCATGAAGAGTGGAGGTTTGCTCATACAGCTAGCGGAAACTACCACAGCATCGTATTATAGCATCTCCTCGTGCAGTTTTGAAGGAAATGATGCTTCTCTTCCAATTAAAAAATTCAAGAACATTTTAATTTTCTCCAAAGATTACCGAAATATGTGTGATGTGGGTGTGGGTGGTGGATTTGCAGTGATTCTACTTGATAATGCTAACAACATTCAAATACAAATATCTGAGTGTACATTTAGTGATAACACTGCACAAAAAGGTGGTGGACTGTTCGTTCTTCTCTTCAGTGATACCACAAACAAGTCGAATAACACCGTAACAGTAAACAATGTTCGATTTGAAAATAACCATGGGGTCAAAGGTGGTGGGGGTGCTTACTTAGAATCCATTTTCCCAAGACAACAACAACAAGTCAACAACACGATCAAGTTCAAAGATTGCCGATTCTTTAACAATAATGCTAAATTATATGGAGGTGGCACAGCTCTGAAATCAAGCCAGAGTTTATATGTTCCTGAGATGAACATGGACAACAGGTACTCATTTTCAGAGTGTAACTGGACATCCAACTATGCAAGATATGGTTCTGCAATTGATATCAACAAAAATCCTCTTGAGATGTTGTTTTTCTCTCACATTCCTACGCCAATGTTTGCTAACTGCATATTTGATTCCAATCATGCCCATAGGCATTACGATCCAAGTCATAAAAAATACAGATCTGGTATAGGAATTTTAATGTTGACTAGTTTCAGCATCTCAATAAGAGGGTTTATTATATTCAGAAATAATGAAGGATCGGCTGTGTACTTAGCATCAAGTGCCCTACAATTCTACTCAGATAGCTATGGAGAGTTTACTAACAATTCTGGATTCAATGGAGGTGCCATATCAAGCCACGGATTCTCGAGTATCGTCCTCAACGACAGAACAGAGATCATATTTGATGGAAACAGAGCAAAAAGAAGAGGAGGGGCCATACACTATGCATCGATTGATAAGCATGACGATACATCATCTAGGAGTTGTTTCTTTCAATATGATGGTACTGAAAAGGACCCAGCATTAAGAAATATAACACTGACCTTCATTGGGAACGAGGCTGAAAATCTTGGGGGGAGACAAGTTGATCGAATTGGCAACTCAATATACGTTGTAAACCTTCGTCCCTGCATCTACTTATGCTTACATATAAACAGACATCCCACAACTGAAAATGTTTTTGACTGCATTGGAAATTTCTCTTTTGAAAACAAGAGCTATGAAGTCTCGACTTCAGGAAGATTCCTGAATGGTACTAATGAGGTGTTGAAGGCTATTCCAGGCCAGGTAGTGCATATAAATATATCTATGACTGATGACCTATCACAACCCACCACTGGTTCTTACTATGCACTAGTAGAAGGAAATAACACATCATACTTGAGAATAAAAAACAGCTCTTCAATCATTTCTGACAATCAAATTCGAATCTATGGCAAACCAGATGATAAAGGTACTTTAACACTGTCTAAATTGGGATTTCGTACTGTTTCTACTAATTATGAAGTAGAAATGGTTCAATGCCCCCCTGGATACATATTCAATGAAGGAAACTTGGAATGCCAGTGTGGAGATGGGGAATGGAAAAGTATTTCAATGTGTGACCCAACTTTTTCCAATGCAATTTTAAAACGTGGATATTGGATAGGGTATGTGCTGAAGGGGAATGAAAGCATTCTGATGGAAGGTTATTGTCCAAAATATTATTGTTATTATAACAAACATCAAAAAAATCTTCACATCTTGCCCAACATGTCAAATTCATCCATCCTTGATATGTCAATATGTGCTAATCGAACTGGAAGATTGTGTGGGAAATGCAGAGAGGGATATTCGGTCTTCTATCATACCAGTGTTCGCACATGTAGACAAAACCGTCTATGTAGTGTGGGATGGCTCTTTTACTTTATTTCCGAGCTCTTTCCTCTAACAATAATGTTTATAGTTGTGATCTTTTTTGACATCAGATTCACTTCTGGGTATGCAACCGGACTTATATTTTATGCGCAGGCATTTGATTCTTTATCAATACATGCCAAAGACTTCATCAACTTCCCAGATGGAGTGTATGAGCTAATCCAGATCAATACACTCATTTATTCCTTTGTGAATTTTGACTTCTTCAACCATCAGCATCTCTCTTTCTGCATTTGGAAAAGAGCGTCAACACTAGATGTACTGATATTCAAGTTCGTAACCATAGCATATGCTATTTTGCTTATCATGATTACCATCTGGCTGATGAATGTCTGCATCGTATGTCGCCACTGTAAATTTCTTCATGTACGAACAGTGAAAAATTCGGTAATTCATGGTCTGTCTGCACTTCTAGTAATGGTGTATGGTCAGTGTGCAAAGATATCATTTTATATCTTGGATTATACGGATTTGTTCACTGCAAATATTGACGGAACCAAAAGCATACGAGTTGTATCGCTGGATGGTAGCATGGACTACTTGAAAGGTAGCCACTTGGCGTATGCAATACCAGCAATAGTGTGCATATTAACTCTTATTCTGATTCCTCCTATACTATTAATACTCTATCCACTCGTTTTCAAAATCTTCCACTACCTTGGAGTCAAAGAGTCCAGCAAGTTCCATCATTTATTTCTCAATCAGTTGACAAAATTGAAGCCATTTTTAGACGTATTCCAGTGCGATTTCAAAGACAACTTTCGTTTTTTCTCTGGATTGTATTTCATTTATCGTGTCACTTTGCTCACAGGCAAATTTTTCAGTGGACTGACAGAATTGTATTTCTTCATGCAATCACAACTGATTACTATGCTTTTTATTCATGCACTGGTTCAACCATTTCAGAAAAAAGCCCACAATATCATCAATTCAATGCTTTTCTTCAACCTGAATATTATCAATGGCTTGACATTTTACAACTACAGGTATACAAGAGAAGATTACTACATTTATGGAGGGCAGATCATAAACGTGATAGCTTCCATACAAGTTATTCTTATCAGTCTACCACCACTTTTGGTTCTTATTTATCTCATCTATCTTCTGGTCGTTAAATGCAAGCAGAAACTCTGCAATAGTCTCCTGTACAAAATTAGAAGAAAAAATAACGATGTTCGTTCATCAAGAGAACGACCGTGGTCCGAGGATGAAATGCCAGCTAGGTTACTTGGCATAGAGGATACATTCAACACCGAATATAGTCTCAGTTCATTAAAGCAGATTTGAGCCTTTATCCCACAGTGTGCAACTCTATAACAATAGCTAAATACGTACATGTAGCTGAAATAAAATAATCATAATAACTGCTATAAGTAGAAGTGTGGCTTTTTCTTATTAACTGTTATTATTATAAGTATAGGTAATCACATACTTTCGAGTGTAATTTGGGTATAATTGCATGAGGAACTAGCTAGGTAATTGCATGAGGCAAAGCCGAGTGCAATTTTAGATGGTTCCGAATGCAATTATATCCAAATTGCACAAAAAAGCATGTGATTGCCTATTAATCATATGGCAAATTACTTGTATCAGCCCGGCAGCTGCATGTAGGAAGCTGTTTATGTGGACCTGTAATGCTTGCCACAAAACACTTACTTCAGTCTAGCATTGGCCTACTAGGCCGAAAATCCACTTAGATAAGCCTAGCACCTACAAGTCAAGTAGCAGCAGAATTGAGCAGATTTGCAGATTTGAGCCTTTACCCCACAGTATGTGACTCTATAAGAATAGCTACAAACATGTGGCTGATCAGCTATAAGTAGATAAGAAGCGTGGCTTTTTCTTATTAACATTATTATTTCTGCGGTAAAATAACAGATAGTAAACACAATAGCAGCTGCTGCTTTAGCACATACATAATCCATGCTAGCATGAATAATGAATAAATCATTGCAACTCAGGAACTATGCATGGGAATGAGCCAATATTTTGCATATGGCAACTACTTGATAAGGTCTAAAAAGTTACATTTTGCTTTAGTTTATAGCTAGTACAGAATGTGCAGGACACAAGATCCTATATGGATAAATTGAAAAGTAGAATGTGAATTGACAAAAACTAAATGTAATTTTTATGGCAATAAGTATAAGAAGCTGTATATCAAAAATCAGCCATTGATTCCAAGTGGTCATTGAGATGCAATGCAGTTTACCTTGAGAATGAAATCAGTCATAACATCAGTCATTTTGATTGGTCCTTCATTTTTTGTGTATGTAGTACTATTCTGATACTTAATAATGTGGTGCAAGTTAGAAATTTCTATCATGAATAGTTTTTAAGTTAATTTTCCCTAGCAACCATGCGTGGGCGGAGTGTGCCTGCACCCTTAACTTTCATTATTCATTGGCTTGTCTTTGACAAGCTTCCACGACTAAAGAAATCCTTGAAAAAAAAATATGGTGGAGATCATGAAGTGAGGATAAAGAATTTAACCACTACTACCTTCTTCTTCTGCACAACATGTACGTACACTCTATACAGGACTTTGTCAGGCAAGTGTGCATCATAATTATGGTCATCACAATCATAAACTAGCCTGTACACAAGATAAAAAAATATTATATTATTGTAGAAATGTTCCACTGATGCAAAATATTTCGGCGGTATTGTCTTTGAAAAGTGGTAAAAAAAAAAAACAACAAAAAAAAACAACAAACAATCACTATCAACTGACTAAAAAAACAACAACTAAACAAACCAATAACAATAACAACAACAACAAAATATACATGTAACATGACAGGACAGGTACGTAATTAATTACGTAAATTTACAGTATTTGATTTCACTCTCCATTTCATCTTCAATTCTCCCCATGATGATGTCATCATCTCTAAATGCTACTGCTACACTTTCAGACCTTCTTAGCTTTCGTGCCAAAAACTTAAAAACTGGCAGAAGTATATAACCACATAAACTGAAGCATGGAGCATATACAAATATCAGCTGTATGCTGGCTAAAATCATGATAGCATTCTTGTACATCAGACCATGTACGGTATAATTGATGCTGATAGAAGTGATGGTATTAATGATAGTCAAATTAGAGAAGATTAAGGTGTCTACTATATTGTGTATACGCTTTTTATACGGCCAGCAAAGGCAATGTACGATAAGTATGACAACCAGGAATAACTGTGTAATTGTATAAATATGACTTATATCATTTGCCAATCTTGCTGCTAAAAGCCCAACACGATATAAGAAGTACAACCCTGCAAAATATCTGTATCTGTCCTTATAGGAACCCTGAAATGAATCAAATATGGGTTTTAGTTTTGATATTGGAAAGATTTTGGATAATGCTTTGGAGAACAGTGTGTTTTGCAGTCTCAACAGAGATGATAGTTTGTAGCACAAGGGATAAGAGATCAGAAAAAGAGGCGGTATCGTAGTCAATGTCAAAAGGCAAATCAGAGCTAGAGCAGCATAAGGTTTATGAGAGCTGCTGAATGCTTCGATATTTCCTTGATGAAAAAGTACCTTCTTAGTGGTTCCATTCAGACTTTTTATTACAGTGAAATTCAAAAGATGAAATGATATTTTAGTGCACTGAGCATACACCATGACTAGAAAAGCAGATAGACCATGGATGATTGAAAGGGAGTTTTTGAAGAGTTTTTTCCACCAATTGTAAACACATTTATTCATAATGAATACAGTGATCATGATAAGTAGCAGAGCAAAGACAACAGTTACAAACTTGAAGGCTAACATATCCAATGTTTCGGATCCTTCCCACAAACAGAAAGCTAAGCCATCAATCCCAAAGAAGTCAAAATTAAAGAGTTTATAAAACACTTGAATAATCTGAGTAAGTTTATGAACAGACTCTGGTAAGTATATAAAACTCTTCCCTGTAGAGAATATCGAATCAAAAACTTGAGCATAGAAGAGGAATCCATTCAAGTAACCTGAAGTGAAATTTATGTTGAAAACCATAACAACGATGAATAACACAGTAAGAGGTACAATTTCTGAAAGGATGTACAGGAACCAACCATACTTGCATGTCCTGTTGCTTCCACAACTCATCCTATTGCTGTGATAGAGTGCCGAGGATCTGTCCAAGCATTTCCCACAAAGTAAGCCCGTTCTGCTTGACCCTCCACAAACAAACTGGTTTACTTCATGAAGATCTGAAGGAAGTGGATGGAGTAGAGAATTCTCCTGTCCAATATAGCAATATCCAGTTGGACAGTCTCCATACATGAAGTTATCAGTTTTTATGGCACCAACATAACCTACCCAGTAACCTCCTATAACGTATGACATGAAATCAGAATAATTGCACTTACGAATGTTGTGATATTCAGCAGTGATGCTATCAGCACATTCGCACGACTTTGACTCATAATCGTAAACAAAAAAAGGTGGGCACTCACTTAGCATTACTTCGATTGGAAGTATGGATTCTCTTAGTCCGATTTTGGTGATTATAATATTACCACTATTTCCAGGTTTTCCTTTGATAGTTATTCGATTGTTCGAAGTATAGGCTTGTGAATCGTCTATCACAATTTCATCTTTGTCACTTCTAATGTGATACACAGCAGACACTACTTGGTTAAAATCATCTTTCATGGAAAAAGGTATTTCTATTGTTTTCCCTGGGATGACAGAAATACTACAATTGGTACACTCAAATTTCTTCCCAGCGGTTGCTATAGCATTATCAATATCATCAAATTGAAATTCTCCAATACAGTTGAATGTTTCTCTTTTTGATAATACAATATCAATATCATAATAGTGTACATAATGTTTCTTACAATAACGAAAGCAGGGAAGGAGCGATGTTGTGAAAATTGAGTTTCCATTGATAAGAGAACCTTTAGAATTCCCAGCTTTATTTTCACTGAAGGAGAAGAACGCTCCAATATCACGGTTTTCTGGTTGTGGTGATGTTGCTAGCAGAATGAAGCATGATTTGGAGAACAGATAATCGTGCTTTTCAATGGAGAGATGGTAAATGGCACCTCCTTGAATAGAAGCAGTGTTGTTTATCATGGTTACGTTCACATCATCATGCACATGAATTGCTGCAAAACCAATTAGGGAAACTGCACCACCATATACACCTCTATTATTCATAAATAGTGCTGTTGTATTTTCATGAAAATCTAAGATAGTTGATATGGCATATATAGCCGATTTGGTATTGTTAGTGAATTCCACGCTCTCTTCAAAATGAACTATCATTTCAGAAACTAAAAATGAGCCTTTTCCTGGTTTCAAATAAGTGTCATTGTTGATCCATTTACTACAGCTATAGGATGTTGATATGATATTGTCCATAAAAGTAACATTTCTGAAGGTTACTTTTGGTATATTTCTATGTGTAGGAGTGTCCATCAAATTTGGTGTCAGATCCACAGCTGACCCGTAATATGCTTTGTTGGAGTACCATTGACAACTTGCAAATGTTATGACATCAAGGAGAGGAATAGCTGCTTCTGACGTATGAATGGAAATTCCACCTCCAGTTAATGCCTCATTGTATTCAAATAAGCAACTTTCACATGATATATTGTTTCTGGTAGGAGTGCTATTGGGTTCATTGGTTATGAACTCTACATGTATCCCACCACCCCCGTGCATGCCACAGTTATATTGAATGCGAGAATTTCGAATAGAAATACTATTTCTTGAAGCCTTGTCACAAAGAAGTAGATACATCCCTCCACCCCACGATGCTCTATTCCTTAGTATTTCAATATCAATGAAAGATATGGTTGTATTCACTAGTAGTCCTCTCAGATATACAGCTATTCCACCTCCTCTCTCCAATCCCATGAAGAGAGAGCCACAGGATAAATCTGTCTCATGTGTGTGTCCTACATCATTTTCTGTAAAGTTACATCTCTCGATCAAGATGTGATTCGGATTGTCCAATCCAGTAACATTTTCGCTATTCTTCAGATCTATGCATATACCACCTCCACCGAATAATGTCATGTTATTGATAGTTCTTATCTTGTTATCTTCAAACAAACAATCCATCACTGATACTCTCTGTGAGTCGATGATGATAAGTCCTGTTCCATTTCCATGTATCAGTCTAACATTCTGTATTCTTACATCAGTGGATTTCTCCACATGCAAAGCACTTGTGACCAACAGTGGTGTACCATCTTTAATCACTGATGTGCTATTATACAAGGCACCACAATGACTGAATATGATGTTTGCGATCTCTATATTTTCAGCTTGAAAAATTTCAATGCCAGTGTCTTGATGTTCAGCACATGAAAGAAAAGTATTTTCTGAGTTACCAGTAATGGTAATATTGAAAACATCATGAATCACCAATTTTGTAGAGAGAGTATAATTCTCACTGCAAATTGAGATTATGGAATTGTCGATATCGTTCACATTCAGCTCTTTAAATGAAGGCAAGCAGTCTCCATTCAGACTCTCACAGCAAAAGGATGCCTCACTTACATCTACATCATTGATGCTACTGCAAATGCATATTGGAAATGAAGTTATTTCCTCTTCTTTACTATTACTAATAAATAGTAGTAATACCATTAGAATGAACATGATGACTGCAAAATATCGGAGGAAATAAATTTTGCTTTCTGAACAGAGTGGCATAACCATCCTCTTTATATAGGCAGGTCATTATCAGACACCACAATCATATATGCTATAATCTGTTGGTCCTCAATATGTATTGTATTGAAAATACAAAGCAAATTATTGATTTAAGGTCATTATAATGAATCAAGAGTCACTTGTTATCTTTAATCAAGTGATTCAGATTCAAGGTTAGTTAATAATACTAGGCAATGCAAGCATTGTGGGGTGAGTGTACATGCTCAGTCTACCTAATGGTCATCACAAGAATAAGCTATAATGCTCAGTTATACCCAATGGTCATCACAAGAATAAGCTAGAATGCTAAGTTTACCCAATGGTCATCACAAGAATAAGCTAAGTTTACCAAATGGTCATCACAATATTAGGTTTAACCATAAGAATAAGCTATCCAACAGTCATCACAAGAATATGCTCAGTTTACCCAATGACAATGAAATTCACAACTTGTACCAGAATATGCAATACTGACATTTCAAGTTGTAACATTTGAAGATCTCATGATACAGTTAATTAAGTATGAAAGAGGATGCAGCTCTTTTTCCTTCTTTCTTTGTTTTTGAACACCCTTAATTCAACAATAATTATATTGACAATTGGACACTTCAATGTTATCATTTTTACACACTATGTTTCTTTCATAATAACTTGAATTGAGACATCATCGCAGTATATTCAATGTGAGAAAATTACTACATTTAACGTGTGAAAGAATGCCTCCTGCAGCTACTTAATTAATAGAACCTGTGTCAAAAAATAATAGATCATGACTGTCCCAAATTATCATGTCCATGCGTGCATTAGTCGATAAAAAGGATTTGACTACATAAATACTGCACTACTAGTCAAATAGCCACTAATATGAAGTTCATACTTTTCACACTGGGACTTCTACACTTTGCAGGATCTGTGTACATTACAGTCATCAAAGACTCCACTGATGAAACAGCAAAAAGCAACTGTACCCTCCTTGCTAACTACTCCAGTTATCTAGCTGGTCTCCCAAGTATCATCCAGAATTCAACTGAAGTTGACTTTTGCTTTGATCATGAAATTTTAAAAGACAATCTATTCTTTTCTGGGTTGAAAGATATATCCTTTATTGGACATGATTCAAAAATAGAATGTCCACCACTGAGTGATGCAGGAATTGAATTTCATAGAGTGGAAAATCTTTCGCTGTATAACTTTTACCTAATTAACTGCAGCTTTTCAGCAAATATAACCAGACAGGGAGTTGCATTTTCATATTGGTTTGGGATGCTTATTAATGAAAGTTGCAATATGGATATTACTGAAATCAGCATTGAGAACAGTCGTGGTAAAGGCTTGACAATTTTTAACAGTAATGGGGTCATTCATATCAAAGGAGTATTCAAGGATAATGGACATAGCTGTGACGGTGGAAATGGTGTGCATATTGATAACTTGCTCCATCAAAAAGGTGAAGAGAACTGTGAAGATAAAGGCAGCACCTACATATTGGAGAACTGCATATTCCTCAACAACAAAGCTTCAGCTTCAGCCTCAAAACTCAAGTTTCGGTTCCTTCATCTTGGACGAGGAGGAGGATTAAGCATATATCTTAATGAGTATGCTTGTAATAACACTGTTTCAATTATCAACTGTGAGTTTGTGGGCAATTTTGCAGCTCGTGCTGGAGGAGGTTTATACATTTTGATCGATGGAGCCACAAGAAATAACCATGTACACGTGAATGATTCAAAATTCATAGAAAATGAATCTTTTTATGGCGGAGGTGTCTTTTCAGGGTATGTGACATATAATCGTGATATTCCAATTAAAGGATCATTCTACTTTGAATTGTGCTTGTTTATCAAAAACTCAGCTCGATATGGTGGTGGGAACTCTATGCAGTCCTACAGAAACACTATCAATTCTACAGTTCTCTTTTATAACTGTTCATGGACAAAAAATTCAGCTCTTTTTGGGTCAGCAATGAGCATTCTCCCCAATACCCTAGAGCTCTATACAGAAGGATCCTTGCCATCACCTGTGCTTGATGACTGCACTTTTGACTCCAATGTGATCAGAAGGACTGAAATGTACTTTGAAAGTTCCTCCTTCAGCCAGTACTCACAAGGGGTGGGCACAATCTACTGCTCTTTACACAGCATCTACGTACAAGGAGAGGTGTCTTTCACAGATAACAAATACACGGCGTTGTATTTGACTTCATGTCAGCTAATAGCATCACAAGATTCTACAACCATTTTTAGTGACAACACAGGTTTAGCTGGAGGGGCTATTTATCTCCTTGGAAATGCTTTCATCAATGTTTCTGCAAATACCACCTTTAAATTCATTAACAATTCTGCTTTATATCAAGGAGGAGCCTTGTATTACTACCCTACTGATAGACATAATTACGATTTCTCGTTCAGTTGCTTTATCCAATTCATTGAAACAAAACCAGTGTCAGAAAGAAACATAAACTTCATATTTTCAGGCAACAATGCTGGCATAGGCAACCAGCTCTCAAGTTTTGGACATTCTATCTATGCTTCATCACTTGCACCCTGCCGTAGGCAATTTTCTGAACAGAACAAGTGCCAAAAGGTAGACATATTTGAGTGCATAGGGAACTTTGATTACTCAGGAAGTAATAGGTCGTTTGAGATAGCTACATCAGAAAGTACCTTTGCAATTAATGGAACAAGTATTGATCACAACATAATGTCATTACCTTTCATACCTGGAAAACTGCAGAGACTACCATTTGTAACTCTTGATGAGTTTGATGAAGTAAACAGTGCGGTGTTGCAGATATCAATCTTGGCTGCAAATCATTCGGTAACAACCAACTCTTTTTACATATCGAGCAATGAGATTACTCTGTTTGGAAATCCGGGAGATAATGCCACCATATCACTAACAACCACAAATTCACATGTCTTCACGTTGTCATTTGATGCTGTAATGCAGCCTTGCCCCCCTGGATTTATCCTAAATATGAAATCCAATTCTTCACTTCTAAGTTGCATTTGCTCTATCTACACTCCAAAAATGTACTATGGAATTCAGAAATGTATTCTATTGGACTTTACAGCATATAGAAGTAGAGGATATTGGGTAGGTTACAGCAAATCACCAGGAGAAGATGAAAAAAATCTAATATCAGGTTACTGTCCATTGGGTTTCTGCATTTCACAGAAAAATCGAACCCTGCTGCCTCAAATTGCTTCTAAGGATCTATTAAACACAGAAGTTTGTACAGTCTTGCGTGAGGGTATTCTCTGTGGACGCTGCAGTGCTAATCATTCAGTGAAGTATCACAGCATGACATATAAATGTGGTCCTAACGAAAAATGTCACTATGAATGGATTTTTTATGTTCTATCAGAAATTATTCCTGTGACTCTCTTCTTCATGTTTGTGATCTTCTTTGGCATATCATTCACATCTGGTTCAGCGTATGGATTCATATTCTTCACACAAGTAGCAGAATCACTACAAATCTCTAGAGGAGATTTAATTTTCCTTCCCAGAGGAGTCACCATAATGAACAAATTCCATCAAACACTTTACTTCAGTCTCAACCTACGCTTCTTTGAATTTGAAAACCTCTCCTTCTGCATTATTAAAAATGCTTCAGCCTTAGATATGATAGCTTTTCGTTACGTGACTCTCACTTATGCTTTTTTATTAGTACTTGTGCTGATTATAGTGATAAAGAGCCAAAAATTCTGGATTTTATTACATCGCCTCTTCAAAATTCGTGTTCACACAACTAAAGGAACGATAATCCATGGGATATCGACATTCCTGGTGGTGTGCTACTCTCAGTGTGCTCAAACGTCACTGTTGCTGCTATCATCAGCCAGATTATGGGGTCAAGGAGGTTCTATTCACAGTACAGTTTCAAAGTACAATGGAGAGTTGGAATTGTTTAGCCTTCCTCATTTGAAGTATGCAATACCAGCCATTTTTTTCCTGATAGTCATTGTAATCATCCCTCCTCTTCTTCTGCTAGCTTATCCGCTATGCTATAAAATCTTCTCATGCTTATCCATATCAGAATCTAGAGGAATTGTAATACTGTGTAAGATCATACCATTGGAGAAATTCAAGCCCTTCTTTGACTCTTTTCAAAGCTGCTTCAAAGATGAATACCGTTTCTTTTCAGGACTTTACTTCATTTATAGGTTTGTGCTGCTAATGAGCATGGCTCTATTTCACTACAGAAACTTCTATTTAGTTGCAGAGATCCAACTAGTTCTCATACTCATAATCCATTCGATATGCCAGCCTTATAAGGAACGGTCACACAATTTAGTAGACATTCTGCTCTTTGGGAATCTAATTTTGATAAATGGTATCACAATGTTCAACTTCTCTTCGATCGAATCAGCTTTCAATGCTGAGTACACGATCCAAATCACTGGATGGATTCAAGCAGTGTTGATCTTCATACCCATACTGTGTGGATTAGTCTATATGATACTATCCCGGCCAACAATATTAAGAGCAATAAAGAATGTGTTACGATGCAGGAAAACACCACATAAGTCAGTTGGAAGAAGTAGCAGTGGATATTTTGATGATGTGATTCCATCTCGCTCATGTGAATACCCGTCACCATACCAACACTTTCAATAACTTCCACTAATTTGTTACATTCAATTCATTTCCCCAAAAGACAACTTTGAAAATAGTTAGATGATAGCTTGTTTTTTTTTTAACCATACAATGTCAAGTAGTTACATACATCTGTTTTCAATAATGGTGTTGGTGTTAAAACCGTATGCACTTAGCTAATAGTTAACCTTCCTATGATAGTACTTGGCCTTGAGTGAGGCTGTTCTCCAGATGGAGAAAAGGTTGGTATGTACAAGGGGCCACTCCCCTGAGTGACTGGTTTACCAACACTTTCAATAAAGTGATAACTTCTACTAATTTGTTACATTCAATTCATTTCCCCAAAAGACAACTTTGAAAATAGTTAGATGATAGCTTGTTTTTTAAAACCATACAATGTCAAGTAGTGTACATACGTACATCTGTTTTCAATAAACATGTGTTGGTGCTAAAACCGTATGCACTTAGCTAATAGAAATTGAATGTAATCAGTCATCGAGTATTAACGATAACTTTCTTTATAGTCAAAATCACCCAAAAGTAGCTAAGAATAACTGTACCATTAATGCTGAAAGTGCTTCAGTAATGTAGCTAGATCTACTAAATATAATTTAACAGTGTTGTAGGTATATGCAATAGATACGATGAGTCTATCACTGAAGTTGATACTTCTTCTCTTGCTGCAGTCTTCATATTGCTTCAATGAGTATGATTCTTTAGTCATAGCAATTTATGATCCCAAGAGTGATATAGATCTTCACTGTATCAACACCTCAGCATACAACTACAGCATAGATAACCTTCCTCTGTTTGCTACTGACAATACTACAATCATCATCTGTTCAAATCAACTTAAATTGAGACAAAGTATCATCATTTCTGATGTAAGTGACTTGCTTATAGTTGGCTATGGCCATGCCACCATAAAATGCTCGAAAA
The DNA here is from genome assembly GCA_963924555.1 of Crambe crambe. Lineage (NCBI taxonomy): Eukaryota > Metazoa > Porifera > Demospongiae > Poecilosclerida > Crambeidae > Crambe > Crambe crambe. Next base: position 1,926,371 of record OZ004584.1, on the reverse strand, counting down.
ATAACACAAGAATTGGCCTCAGTTTCATTGGTGTGCATAATCTGGAATTGCAGGATTTAACAGTCGAAAAATGTGGCTCTAAGATTTTCATCAAACCTACCACAGATGATCTGAATAACATCAAGGCAAGTGTTGGCATTCAGAGTAGCACCAACATAAAGCTCATTAGAGTGAACGTGATCAATGGACAAGGGAGTGGACTGGTCTTGTTTCATAACGATGGCATAATCCAACTGATAAATTGTTCCTTCCAAGGTAATGGGCAAGATCGGAAAAGTGGGGGGAATGGAGTTTATATAGAGACTGGTACTTCAAGTAATGGAGAGAATTCAACTACATGTTGTCCCGTTTCTGAGTACACATTCAATGAATGTCGTTTTACAAACAACAAAGCCAAGACAGGAAAGGACAACAAAATTAGAGGGTTCAGCCGTTTCGATAAAGGTGGAGGTGTTTGCATATATATTCGAGGAAGTAAAGGAATTGCTATACAAATAAATCACTCAATATTCGAAAGAAATGAAGTTCTGCACTATGGTGGAGGTTTGCTTGCTACTTTTCATGGGAATGCTACTGATAGCATCATTAGTGTGACTGATTCTATATTCATGAACAACAAAGGAATGTATGGAGGTGCTCATTATGTGGGATACCTGCACTCTCATGTGCCAACACTGCAAAGTCCAAGGAACTGCTCACACATCTTCAAATCAAACTACTTCGCGAACAATTCAGCAAGCTTTGGTGGGAGTACAAGCATATTTTCTACCAAGACTACACAAAGGGATGTAAACTTGAGAGTGTCATTTGAAAATTGTACATGGAAATACAATGAAGGGGAGTATGGGTCAGCCATAGCTATTCTACCAAATGCCTGGAATATTTATACTGAAGGCTACTTGCCCACACCAATTTTCAAGGACTGCACAATAGAATCCAATTACATCAAAAACAGAATTATCGACAGAAAAAGACACTATTCTCAGTATACTAAAGGAGCTGGTGCATTGTATTGCTCAGGTCATGTGATCATGTTCAACAATCGGGTCAACTTTGTGGGGAATAACGGATCAGCAGTTTACTTGGGTTATTGCATAGTTCATATCAACGATTACTCCCTAGTAAACTTCACAAGTAACTTGGGGTACCATGGTGGTGCTATTTATCAGCTATCCTCGATTATATATTTACATCACCACATCATAGTACTTTTTGATAGCAATCAGGCATATGACCGAGGCGGGGCCATATACCAAGTCACTTTTGATATGCACATTTTCAACTACTCCAGGACTTGCTTCATAGATTATATCAATAGTGAAGAAGATGTTGAGAAAAGAAACATATCAGTCCAGTTCTTTTACAATCAAGCTGGAATTGGAAATAGAGCCTCCTCTGCAAGTTACGGACACTCATTATATACATCATCATTGCTTCCCTGCTATAATCGCTTCAGGTTTTCTGATCGTAACTTAACTTTTGATATCTTTAATCAAATTGGGAAATTTACTTACCGTCCTCGAAACAGAAAGATGGAAATAACAACTGAAATTTACAGCTACCATTATGGTGCTTCTGAATCCAGTTGGTTTAACATTGTGCCTGTTATTCCTGGGAAGGAAAAGGTTATTCCATTCAGAGGCAGTGATGATCTAAAGCAAAACGTTCACACTGATTATTTAATCTCAATTCATAATACGGGTAGTACTAATATACGAACAGATCATATTCACTCTCATATAACCAATGACACCATTTCTCTACTAGGTAAAGTTAATGACACCGGTATTGTTACACTATCAGCTTCAACAACACGTAATATAGCACTGACTTTTGAAGTAAAAATTCAGCCTTGCCCCCCAGGATTCATCCAACAGGATTCACTAGGGCCCTGCATATGCTCTGCAAACACTCATAGTGAATATTTAGGCATCAGTAGGTGCAATAGCCATCTTTCACAAGCCTACAAAAAACGTGGATTTTGGATTGGATACGATATTAACACAAGTGTAAATGAAGATTCCTTAATATCCAGTTATTGTCCACCAGACTTTTGTAGACAGGAATACCTCTTGTTGCCTGCAACAGCGAATCGAATAGACTTGGATCAAATTGTTTGCCTTAATAAGCGTATGGGAATAGTGTGTGGGCAATGCAGGGATAACTATTCAGTCCATTATCACAGTACAGATTTCAAATGCAAACTGAATAAGTACTGCAAATGGGGATGGTTATTCTTCATTATCAGTGAAATGGTCCCCGTGACTATCATATTTGTCCTCATAATTATCTTCAATATCTCCTTCACATCAGGAAGAATGAATGGTTTTGTATTCTATGCCCAGGTTGTGATACACCTTCGAATCACAGCAGATAACTTCATTCCATATCCCTACCCTGTCCACATCCTCCACAGGATCCATTACTTCATATACTTCTTCTTCAGCTTTACTCCATTCAAGTTGGACGAAATATCGTTCTGTATTTGGCAAAGTGCATCTGCACTTGATATTCTGTCGGTCAGCTACATCACTTTAGCATATTCTTTCTGCTTGATATGCACTTTAACACTGGTTCTGAATAAGTGCAGTTTCACAAGATATCGATTTTTCAGATGCTGCAATAGGGCAATCAATCAGAAAATTGGTCCTCGAGGGAGCATAGTTGATGGATTAAGTGCATTCCTAATACTTTTTTATATCCGCTGCATACATGCTTGCATTCTGATACTGGCACCCAGCCATATATATAACAAGGGATACAAATACAATAGAATTGTAGTCTTTTTCAATGGAGAGATCTTATGGATGAGTAAGAGCCATCTGAATTATGTAATACCATCCATTATAGCTTTAATTCTTGTCTCATTACCTCCTTTGCTTCTCCTTATATACCCTCTGCACTACAAGATCCTTTCACTTATGAAATTAGGTGAGTCACAATGCATAAGAGCCATATTTCATCCCATTGAGAAATTGAAGCCCTTCATGGATTCCTTTCAAAGCTGCTTCAAGGACGATTTTCGGTTTTTTTCAGGTCTTTATTTCATCTACAGATTGATAATTCTTATCAATATGACTTTAGCACGTTTCCAAGAAGTCTACATCCTACTTGAAATTCAGCTAGCTGCAATGCTTGTGATTCACGCTACATGCCAGCCTTACAAAGCACGATCCCACAACATAATTGACACACTGCTTCTCGGGAATCTTGCTATCATAAATGCCTTCACGATGTACAATTACTCCATAGTAAACTCTGATATATTACCTGGAATATTTGTTGCTACCTCCTGGTTCCAAATTACACTCATATTTTTGCCTTTTGTGATAGCTCTGGCTTATGTGCTGATGAAGATCATATGCCTAAAGAAAGTGAAAAAATGCTGGCCAAAAAGTGTTGCTGATCATGAAGAAAACCAGTTTCCAGCACGCATGCTGTACGGTGCAATTGAGAAGTAAAAATACGTCACTGATCATGAATGTTGGCACTCAAAGAACAAAATTAATAGTTATAATTACATTGATACTATACAGTTATAATATTTACATACGAGGAAAAAAACACTTCTGTGAATTGAAAAAAGTGTAGGCATGACCGTTTAAGTGAACAAGGGTAGGGATTGAAGGAAAGAAATGGGGCCAATCTTTGGTGTGTGATTTGGGGGAGGGGGGGGGGGAGGGAGAGAATCCCAGGTTTCCCACCACAAAACCCTGAGTATACATGATTGACTTTCTTGTATAATACTGAATGATGATTATACACTGTAGTTCCCATGTGATCAACAACTTGACTAAGTAGAAATTTGGGACTTCCATGTCTATTATAAAGTATAAAGTTTATTTGTAATGCACACATTATTTAGCTGCTAGTAAACACACACAATTAGCTACAATAGTCACTGCAAAAAAAAAAACAATTTAAAAAAAAAGTTATTTAATTCTGCTGTATAGCATGCGAGCTGGAAGTTCATCTGAGAGCTCATCAAATTGAGCATTCCTTTGCAAGTGTTGAGAAGCAAGTACCTTAGCACATGGTATCTTCAGTGTTAGGTAAACTAGCATTATTAACAGAGGTAACAGTATCAGTATTATCTGGATCCAAGTAGTAATGGAGACATCGAGTGGAATGATAGATCTTGAGGTTGAAAAATTATTCATTGTGATAGCATTGATCAGAGCAAGATTACCAAAGAGCAAAGCATCGATGACATTGTGCAGTCGTTTCTTATAAGGCTGGCACACAGCATGCAGGATCAGCATGAAAAGTAAATGGAATTCAAGTAAAATATAAGCACGTTCCAATCTAGGGAGGGTCATGTATATGATGACAATAGCTCTGTAGATGAAATAAAGGCCAGAAAAGAACCGACAATTATCTTTAAAACATCCTTGGAAAGAGTCCATAAATGGTTTTAGTTTAGCTAATGGACTAAAGATAACAACTACACAATGTGATTCTTGTATTTTCAGGAGTGACAATACTTTGTAATGGAGGGGGTAGATCAGCAGGAGTAATGGAGGTAAACCAACGAGTAACAGCAGTATGAGAGATGGTATGGCATAAACCAAGTGCTGAGAGCTCATCCACACTATTCCACCATCATAGTAAGCTACTATTCTGTCAAGGTGCTGTCCTTTACTGTATATACTGTTGGATGCAAATATCAAAATGGTATTGTTTATACAATGAGAGTAAGAAAGTACTAAGAAAGCACTCAAGCCATGGAGTATGCTGCCAGTATAATCGTGCCATCGTGATCTGTAGCAGTTGCATCTGATGTGAGCTATGCACATATTAGTCACAATTATTAGGGAAATGACCAGGACGAAAGAATAAACTAAAGTGACGTGCTTGAAACTCAGAGTATCCAGAGTGTTAGCATTCTTCCATATGCAAAAAGACAATTCGTCAAGAACAAAAGTATCCAAGTTAAAGGTGTGGAAGAGTAAAAAATGTACTTTTAAAAATACTCTTGCCAAGTTGGACAGTGGGATAGAGTCGTCAGCTGTGATGTGAAGAAATGTCACTACCTGGGCATAGAATATGAATCCATTCATCTCACCAGATGTAAAGGAGATGTTGAAAAAAATCACGATAATGAAAATGATAGTAACTGGTATGATTTCACTGAGTATGTAGAACAACCAACCCCACTTGCAGTGCTGGTTATACATACACTTATTCCCAAGACTGTGATAGTAAACTGAATTATTTTCTCTGCAATGACCACAAACTATTCCAGTGTGATTATTAACACAAGCACTTTGGTCTAACTTTTCTCTTTTTGCAATAGGGGGTAACAAGAGAGTAGTATAGTTGCAAAAATTGGGAGGGCAGAGACCAGAAACCAATGAATCTTCACTCTCATTTTGGTTGCTATCATAGCCAATCCAATAACCTCTTATTTTGTATGCTTCAAACAATTGTGGCTTGCAAGTTTTTATTCCAACATATTCAGTGTCATTACAGACACACGATCCTGACTTGGATGTTGTGGCGTTGAACTGCTGAACAAACCCAGGTGGACAAGGCAAGAGTTCCGCTGTGAAGGACAGTGTTAATTGTCTCTGTGATAGAGAAGACAGGAATACAGTAGCTTGATCACCAACTCTGCCATACAGTACCATTTTATCAGTAATGTGGGAGTATGCCTCACTAATCTGTACATTGGAATCTCCCTGGTTCTGAACTGTCACAGAATATTCTGCATAAATACTTTGATTTAAATCATCATAATTATTGTAATGAATGGTTGTCTCATTACCTGGAATAAAATGAACAGTTAAATTTGAAATATTAGTTCGATTGACTGATGTAACAATTTCCATGGGCCTATTCGGTGGATGATAGGAAAAATTACCGATTTGATTAAACATATAAATAGTTAAGTTGACATCAGAAAAGGGTTCTCGATTATGACAGGGAAGCAGTGACGATGAATATAAAGAGTGGCCATAACCCGGGATCCTAGATCTTTCGTTACCAATTCCAGCTTGATTCCTGTTAAACTTAACATGAATACCATTATCATCAACAGTGACATTTTCATCCTTAATGTAATTGATGAAACAAGTCCTTGAATATCCAGAGTCATGCAAAGCTGAAGATTCCTGATAAATGGCCCCACCTTTATCATGAGCACTGTTTTGATTAAAATATACCAAGACATTATTATGAAGGTAAATAATTGAGGACAGCATGTGGATTGCACCACCTGCATAGGCTGTGTTGTTTGTGAAGTCAATTTCAGATTGCTCGAGAAAGTGAACTATACAGTTGTCTAAGTACATTGCTGATAAATTATTAGCGATAAATTTAATTTGACCTGTGAAATTTACCAGATGTTTCGAGCAATAAAATGTACCAGCTCCTCTGATAAATTGACTCCGTTCTTTGTTGATATCATGTCGTATGACATAGTTTCTCTCAAATGTGCAATTTTCGAAATTAGGGGACGGTAGATATCCTTTAGCATAAATGTTCCAATCATTTGGTAATATAGCCATTGCAGATCCATACTGAGCACTATTATGCTTCCAAGAACAGTTAGTGAAATGAAAAGTAGCATCCAAGTCTATAGAGACAGTTCTGGTGGAAAATATGCCAGTTCCTCCACCAAAGACAGCTGAATTATTTTCGAAGGTATTGGACTCAAAAATATATGAACAATTTCTTGGGATTTTGAGTGGTAGGTTTATGTGAATGTATTCGAGGTAAATTCCACCTCCATGCAAACCTTTGTTTCCTTTGAAAATAGAATTGATGACACTGATGGTATTGTTCCTAGCCTCACCCACATAGTTTGCATACATTCCTCCTCCATATTTTTCAACATCATTTCTTTCAAACATTGAGTCAGAAACACTTATCGAAATTTCTCTACTTTCATATAAATAGACACAAAGGCCGCCACCTTTATCATAACGGCTGATGTTATGACTGAATGCTGTTATCTTATTATCAATACCCGTCTTTACGAGATTTTCAATAAATCTGCAGCGATCAAAGATATATTCAGCATTCATACTGCTTCCATGATGCTCCAAGTAAACTCCACTCCCACCACTCTCTCTGTCCTTCCCGTTACCATGAAACGTACAATTTGTAATCCGAACTAACCCACCATTGCAGAAAAGAGCAAGTCCGCTTCCTTGTCCAGATGTAATTTTCACATTTTTAAGGATGAAATTTCTGCCATTCTGTATGTTAAGACTTGCTTTAATGTTTAGGTTCGGTCCATTCTCTTGGGGGTCAATTCTACTTCTCAATCCACACCCCACTATCTCAAAATTCAGCAATTTCAAGTTATATACATTGACAAAACTAATGCCGGATAGAGTATTATTGGAACATTTAATGACAGGATCATAGTAACCAATGATGGAAAAATTGTGGACATTGGAAATTACCACAGTGAAATTATTTAACAGTATTTCAGAGGAGCATAGTCTCACTTGAGTGTTATTAGTGGAGATATCAGCAATATCTTCTATGCCACACTTGTGTAACGCACCAATGGTACAGTTATTCACTTCACAATTGCTCTCACAAACTGCTAGCACTAAACTGTACTCACCAAAACAGTATCCATTTTGGAAAAGAGTCAAAAGAAATAACTTTATCAATATCAAGAGATTCATTTTATTGGCTGAGATCCAACCAGTCAATGGATAACTTTTGTGAACTTAGCTACTTTTCGTGGACTTAGCTAGCTAAGTTCTATCAAGATTTCTTATAAAATGTACATGGTAGCCTTTTATTCTGTTGCCATTCTATTTTTAATAATTTTGGACGTTAAGTGTAAATAATAAGTTGGTTTTCTCAGTGGATATGACATCACTATAGCTCTGAATCAACAATTTTAAGAAGTGGTCATTGGTTATTGACAACACTCAAGCAAATTTCATGCTTTATTTGGTTTCAACATCACAGAAGCAAGAAAAACAGCTCAGATCTTGCAACTTTGGGGATATAATGAATATAAGAACTGAAAGTATACTCTGTATCAAACTCTCATGGGTCGAGTAAGTTATTCAATAAACCCCGAGTCTGTTTGCATATAAAGCCAAATACCACGATGCTACCTGATCCAGTCTTTATCAGGCAGAGATAATTGACAAATGGATCTATTTCCAAAAAGCCTACAGATAACTCAGAGTCCTGATAATTTGGGAGTGGGAAGTAGCAAATAATTTATGATAGTGAGTGAATGCCATGAATTGACGATGCTTTGATATTACACGATTCAAATTATACTTTGTTAAGTATGTACATAATAACTGATAATCAACATTGTGTGTTTGGATAAAAATAAATAGTGAACATGAATGGCATAGTCGACTGCATGTGATAGTTTTTGGGATTATCATGGTAAGGGGATATAAAAGGACAACTAATACAGCAACTTATTTAATACATGAAGATAGCTAAATCAGGATAATGAAGACTACCACATGTATCCTTATCACGTTTTCATTTTTGCTACAATCATTGGTGACATTTGCTTGCAGTGAGCAAAATAACTTGAGCATTGACTTGTGTCCTCCTCTATACAAACCAAAAGACTCGGGATGTTCCTGCAACAAAAGAAGTGATTTTTATCACTTTGCTTTCTTCAAATGTGGTACTACTGAGTGTCAAGCTGCTGAATGTCAAGCTTTTATCCGACTAGGATACTGGATTGGTTATGCAGATGACAACTACAATCATCTTTTGATTGGTTATTGTCCAAGCCAGTATTGTGCCCAGAAGGCAACAGATGGTTTTTTCTATGAATTGCCCAAAGAAGCTGAAGAATTAGATAGAGCTGTTTGCTCTAATTCCCGACAAGGTAGGTTATGTGGAGAGTGTGTGAATGACACAACAGTTCATTTCCATAGCAGCAAACTCAAATGTGGCAGTACGAAAACGTGTCATCTTGCACCTTTGTACTATCTGCTTTCTGAAATTGCCCCTCTTACGCTTCTATTCCTCTTCATCATCATTTTTAATGTCAGGTTCACTTCTGGGGCTATAAATGGATTCATTTTCTTTGTCCAGATCATGAACTCAATAAGCGATATCGGTGATAACTTTATTAAGTCTTATACTGAGCTAGAAGCATTCCAGCACTTCTTTTTTGGTCTCCTGAACTTAAACTTTTTTGAGTTTGATCAGCTGACGTTTTGCTTGTGGAAGAATGCAAATGCTCTGGATATGTTGATGATGAAGTATGTTACAATAGTTTATGCATTCTTTCTGGTCCTTGGTACTGTATGGATCATTAACATTTGTGGTAAATTCAAATGCATACGACCAAGCAAATTAAGATATTCTGTGATACAGGGTCTATCAGCTTTCATAGTGATGGTTTATTCCCAGTGCATTGAATTATCCTATTCTATCCTAAATCCAATATATATTTACAATGGTACAGACAGAAGTGTTACTGTTGCTTTCCTCCAGGGTAACATGGAATATTTTAGTTCAGAGCATCTACCATATGCTCTTCCTGCTCTTATTTTCATCACCATCTTTTCTACTTTCCTTCCCATCCTTCTCATTGCTTATCCACTTTGCAACAAAGTGACTGCTTTCCTAAGGATTCAAGAAAGTTCTTTTATCAGATTTACTTCGAATTTGATACCCATATCTAAAATTAAGCCTTTTCTTGATAGTTTTCAGGGTTCGTTTAAAGATAACTATCGTTTCTATGCTGGACTCTATTTTGTGTACCGCACAACAATTTTAGCATCTCGCTTTGCTCCAACTGTGAACATAATTCTCATGATTTTGGAGATACAAATCATAGCAATGCTGACACTGCACTCAGTGACGTGGCCTTATCAGAAGAAAATACACAATATTATTGACACTTTGTTATTTGCAGATTTAGCATTCATCGTTTTACTGAAATTATTTCATATAATTTTATCAGAAAGGCACAAGGAAGATTTGACAATTTTGATACACACAATAAAAACATTCAAGGCAATTTTATCTTGCCTCCCTCTTTTCGTCATTGCCATTTATTTGGTAGTATTAGTCATACGTAGGCTAAAGAATGTCTACAAACAGAGAAAAACAGAAACAGAACTTTCAGATGCAGTTGAACTTGACGATTGGGAAGATACTCGAAATGAATTGTCAAATAGCTATTCCTTGATAAGAGAAAAGAAACTTGATATGCACAAAATTTAATTCATTTTCATCTTCATACATACCTTTCTTTTTCATCCACCTGTTATTTATTAGTTCACACTTGTCAGTGTAATAGTATACATATCATCTCATCTCCATTGTCACTTAGAACTGATTTTGCATGTCGATTTCACAACTGAATTTTCTAAAATAGTACAACATATACATGAAGGGAAAAGGCCATGTGGGGTTAGTCTGTACTTTTACCTTGCAGTTTCTGTGAACAAACATCAAAATTATACTGCCTTCTATAATAATCCCTACATCACTGCCTCCCACCAAGCTGCTTGCAATGTTCATGTCAGTGTAAAACTGTTCTGCTTGGTTTAGGCAGTCATAATTTTTTATGTTTGTTCACTTTGCACACACACATGCACATGATAGTGACAGACACACGCTCAAATGATGTCATTTTAAAAATGCTGACAAGTATCATTTATAATGATAAGTTGTTTGATATGAGTGATTATTTTGAAGGAAAACTCTGTGGATAACAGCACAATATGTGGTTATAACTGTACATGCAAGTTGAGCATGTAGTCTTAAGTATAAAAGAGTGACTGTAGATTGCTAACAACAATGAAAGCAAGCCCATTATTGCCCTTAAAAAGATCAAGTCTTGTCTTATAATGGACGTACATGTACCTTCTGATAGCTACCAGTATCTCTATGATCTTGAGATTTTAGAAGGTTTGTGCATCATGAAGGATGAAGGCTTGCATGTTATTATTCGAAGAATATTGTTCACAGACACTATCATGTGCAATCATTAGTGTTTCTGTTTTTATAGCTATTTGAAGTTATGAAGCATCTGGTGACTGTATATGATGATAATTTTACGGCTGCTCAGCTGATTTGTATGATTAATTCATAGCATTAAGAATCTGTTTTTCTACTGTCAGTATTATAAGAGTAAGCACACACAATGCATAATTAGCAGCTAGCTATAATCACTGCACTCTCCATGTAGGATTAGTCTGGAATGGGCGTGGCTTCTCTCATAGAACAATACAAACTATGACTCTCTGTATCTCCTCTATTCTTGCAACAGGCTAAACTAAACTGCTTACATCTTGAAAACAATGCAGAAGATGATGATATGTCTGCTCAAACTCCTCAAGAACAATCAGCACCAGCCACTGTCTAAATCTATGATTCGTTCATCACCATCTTCTTAGTAGGCTGTAACTTCATGATCCTTTCACATAGGACAATCAAATTCATATAGGTCAATAATCCTGTTATCAGTAATAGTTACCACCTTGGCTCCTCCCCCTTGGATACTTCAACAATATCTAAAATCATATACATAGGTCACTAATCTTTATAAGTAAAATAAACTACTTCAAATGCACAAAAAATTTTCAGCTAGTTATACACACTACTTAACGAATCCTAATAAGAGGATTTCAAAAGTTTTAATCTCTACTATGCAGCATACGTGCTGGAAGTTCATCTGAGATTTCATCATATTGAGCATTCCTTTGCAGGTTTCGATAAGTAAGTATTATAGCATGTGGTATCTTCAATGCCAGATAAATTAGCATTATTAAGAGAGGAAAAAATATCAGTATTATCTGAATCCAAGAGGTAATAGAGACATCAAGTGGAATGACAGATCTCAAGGTAGAAAAATTATACATTGTGATAGCATTGATAACAGCAAGATTGCCAAAGAGCAAAGCATCGATGATATTGTGCAGTCGTTTCTTATAAGGCTGGCACACAGCATGCAGGATCAGCATGGAAAGTAATAAAACTTCAAGTAAGATATAAGCAAATTCCAATCTAGGGAAGGTCATGCTTATGATGAAAAGAGACCTGTATATGAAGTAAAGACCTGAAAAAAAGCGGAAGTTATCTTTGAAACATCCTTGGAAGGAGTCCATAAATGGCTTGAGTTTCACAAGTGGACCAAAAATAAAAACCACAAACCTTGTGTCCGCAATTTTCAGAAATGTTAATACTTTATAGTGGAGGGGATAGATCAGCAGGAGTAATGGAGGCAATAGGACAAGAATCAGCAATACGAGAGATGGTATGGCATAAACCAAGTGCTGAGAGCTCATCCACACTATTCCACCATCATAGTAAGCTACTATTCTGTCAAGGTGCTGTCCTTTGCTGTAAATGCTGTTGGATGCAAATATCAAAATGGCATTGTTTACACAGTGAGAGAAAGAAAGTACTAAGAAAGCACTCAAGCCATGGAGTATGCTGCCAGTATAATTGTGCCATCGTGATCTGTAGCAGTTACATCTGATATGAGCTATGCACATATTAGTCACAATTATTAGAGAAATCACAAGGATGAAAGAATAAACTAAAGTGACATGCTTGAAACTCAGAGTATCCAGAGTGTTAGCATTCTTCCATATGCAAAAAGACAATTCGTCTAGAATAAAAGTATCCAAGTTAAAGGTGTGGAAGAGCAAGAAATGGACTTTTAAAAACACTCTTGCCAAGTTGGACAGTGGGATAGAGTTATCAGCTGTGATGTGAAGAAATGTCGCTACCTGGGCATAGAATATGAATCCATTCATCTCACCAGATGTAAAGGAGATGTTGAAAAAAATCACAATAATGAAAATGATAGTAACTGGTATGATTTCACTGAGTATGTAGAACAACCAGCCCCACTTGCAGTGCTGGTTATACATACACTTAAACCCAAGACTGTGATAGTAAACAGAATTATTTTCTCTGCAATGACCACAAACTATGCCAGTGTGATTATTAATGCAAACAAATTGGTCTAACTTTTCTCTACTTGCAGAAGAATTAGGTAACTGAGTTGATGTGTTGTACTTGCAAAAATTGGAAGGGCAGAAACTAGACACCAGTGAGTCTTCACTCTCACTTTGATTGCTATCATAACCAATCCAGTAACCTCTTGCCCTAAATGATAACTGCAACTTACAAATAATTCCAACATATTCACTGTCATCACAGACACACGATCCTGACTTGGATGTTGTGGTGTTGAACTGTTGAATAAACCCGGGCGAACAAGGCTGGAGTTTCACTGTGAAGGAAAGGGTTAATTGTCTCTGTGATAGAGAAGATAGGAACACAGTAGCTTGATCACCAACTCTGCCATACAGTACCATTTTATCAGTAATGTGGGAGTAGGCTTGACTGGTTTGTATATTAGCACCATTTTGGTTATCAATTGTCACAGAATATTCTGCACGAATGCACTGTTTCAAATCATCATAATTTGTATACTGAATGTTAGTCTCTCTACCTGGAATAAAGGAAACTTGATATAGGTTTAAATCATGTGATTCAACATGATGGACAGCTGTAGTGACCTCCATTGTCCTATTGTGGGGATAGTATGAGAACTCCCCCACTTGATCAAACATATCAATTGTTAAATTGACCTCTGAAAATGGGTCGCGACGATGACAGGGAAGAAGTGAAGATGCATATATGGAGTGGCCATACCCTGAGATAGTTATATTATTACCAGTTCCTGCTTCATTGTCCCAAAACTTAACACGTATTCCACTATCATCAGTGGCATTTGTACTGTTAATGAAATTGATGAAACAAGTTGCAGAATATTCAGAGTTGTGCAATGCTGAAGACTCCTGGTAGATGGCCCCACCTTTATCATGAGCTGTGTTGTTGCGAAAACATACCGACACGTTATTATGAAGGTAAATAATGGAAGATAGCACATGGATCGCACCACCTTGATAGGCTGAATTATTTGTGAAATTAATTGCAGAGTATGTCAGAAAGTGAACAATGCAGTTATCCAAATACATTGCTGATCCATTATTACTTGCAAATTCAATTTGATTTGTGAAATTTACCATATGCTGTGAGCAATAAAAAGCACCAGCTCCTTTAGTGTACTGAGTGTAATTCTTTCCATCCTTGGTTACATTTGGTCTGACAAAATTTGATTCAACTGTGCAGTCTACAAATATTGGTGAAGGCAAATATCCTTCAGCATAGATGTTCCATGCATTTGGTAATATTGAAATAGCAGACCCAAAATGACCTCTGTTATTTTTCCATGTGCAGTTTTCATAAACAACTGAAGCATTTAAATCAATGGATACTGTTCTGGTAGAAAATATGGCAGTACCTCCACCAAAATTAGCCGTATTGTTATCAAAGTTGATATCCTTTAAAAAATATGAACATTCCCTTGGGATTGTGAGCGGATTGTTTATGTGTAAATACCCCATGCAGCTTCCACCGCCATGAAAGCTCCTGTTCCATGTGAAGTTGGAACTGATGACACTAATGTTGCCGTTTCTAGCATCACCTACAAAGCAGGTGTGCAATCCTCCACCAAATTCCTGGGCTAAATTTCCTTCAAATAATGAATCATTAATCAATACCAAAACATTTTCACTTTGCAGTATATGAACAGAAAGTCCTCCTCCTGACTTGTATCGACTAAATCTGTGGTCAAAATTAGGTAGCGTAATGCTGGATAATACAGCCGAGTTGTTGATGAATTTGCAATGATCAAAACTATACTCAGTAATCAAGCTGCTGCTCTTGTTATGTTCCATGTACACACCACTTCCAGCACTCTCTTTGTCCTGTCCATTACCAAAGAAGGTAGAGTTCAAAACCTTAACGTTTCCAGCATTAAGCAATAGAGCAAGCCCTATTCCCTGTCCAGCTGTAATATTCACATTACTGATGACTACATTTAAGCTGTTTCGTATATTCATACTCGATTTGATGCTTGAATTAGTCTTGATTTCTGGTTCAGAGTCATTAGCAGACCAGATTCTTAGTCCACAATTCACTATTCTGAAATTCAGCAATTCCAAACTTTGAATACCATCGAGTCTGATTCCTGCTAAAGTATCACTTGGACATTTTATGACAGGATTATGGTAGCCCACCATAGAAAAGTTTTTGATATCGAAAATTCTAAGCTCAAAATTCAGTAGTATTTCAGAGGAACATAGTCTCACTCGAGTGTTGTCAGTGGAGATATTAGCAATATCTTCAATGCCACACTTGTGTGACACACCTATGGTACAGTTACTCACTTCACACTTGCTCTCACAAACTGCTATCACTGAACTGTACTCACCAAAGCAGTATCCATTCTGAAAAAGAATCAATAAAAGTAACTTTATCAAAGGATCCATTTCATTGGCTGAGTTTCGACCAGTCAATGGATATGCACTTAAGTCCTACTACGATTCTTTATAAAATGTGCATGGTAGCCTTTTCCCATAATTTTGGACCAGCTTAGTTTATAACATTAAGAAGTTGGTTTTCTCAATGGAATCAAGATCAACAATAAAGTGCGTATTGACAACATCCAACAATATTGACAACATTCAATAACATTGACAACATTCATCATTCAAGCAGTTTTATGTTTACAGAGGTATAAGAACATCTCAGATCATATATCTTTGGGAAGTTGGATTTAAAGCTTATTAGAAAACTGAAAATATGATCATGATTCAACTCTGAGGCTCCTACATCCATAAATATTTTATGAATATATAAATTAATGTATGTTTGGAACCTAAGTAATGCAAAAGTGCAATATAGTGAAAGAGAAAAGCTCAGTAAACCACCACCATGCAAAGACACATGGCTCTATTTCCAAGCGTAGGTAACTACAGAGTCTTGGAAATTTAGGATACCTTTGATATTTACTAACACAATGGGAAGTAGCAAGAACGTGGGAAAACTTAATTATTTATAAATAGTGAGAATTAAGTAAGAGAGAAGTTGTGCATCGATGTCAAATTATATTTTTTGTTAGTATGTACATAATGACTGACAATCATTTTGATTTTGGGATAACAATAATCAGTGAACATGAATGGAGTAGACTAGTAGTTTTTTTGTTTTTGTTTTTGGATTTTAAGCACATTCAGGTCATATGCCCGGCATAAACAAACTCAGGTTTTGGAATCCAGTAATAGTTGCCACCTTGGCTCCTATACAAATCTTTTCCTATATTCCTAAATCTGATACATAGGTCACTAATCTCATTATAATAATATTATGTAGAATAAAAAATGTTCTATAATTGAGTCTGTTTATTTCAAATGCACACATTCTATTCAGCTAGTTATACACAGTATTAAAGTGAATCCAAATAACTACAGGAATCACTTGTTTCAAAAGTTTTAATCTCTACTATGTAGCATACGTGCTGGAAGCTCATCTAAAATCTCATCATATTGAGCATTCCTTTGCAAGTTTCGACAAGTAAGTATTGTAGCATGTGGTATCTTTAATGCCAGATAAATTAACATTATTAAGAGAGGAAAAAATATCAGTACTATCTGGATCCAAGAGGTAATGGAGAGATCAAGTGGAATGATAGATCTGGAGGTTGAACGATTATTCATTGTGATAGCATTAATCAAACCTAGGTTGCCAAAGAGCAAAGCATCGATGATATTGTGCAATCGTTTCTTATAAGGCTGGCACACAGCATGCAGGATCAGCATGGAAAGTAACAGGAATTCAAGTGAAATATAAGCATATTCCAATCTAGGGAGGGTCATGCTTATGATGAAAAGAGACCTGTATATGAAGTAAAGACCTGAAAAGAAGCGGAAGTTATCTTTGAAACATCCTTGGAAAGAGTCCATAAATGGCTTGAGTTTCACAAGTGGACCAAAAATAAAAATCACTAACCTTGTGTCCGCAATTTTCAGAAATGTTAATACTTTATAGTGGAGGGGATAGATCAGCAGGAGTAATGGAGGCAATAGGACAAGAATCAGCAATACGAGAGATGGTATGGCATAAACCAAGTGTTGAGAGCTCATCCACACTATTCCACCATCATAGTAAGCTAGTATTCTGTCAAGGTGCTGTCCTTTGCTGTAAATGCTGTTGGATGCAAATATCAAAATGGCATTGTTTACACAGTGAGAGAAAGAGAGTACTAAGAAAGCACTCAAGCCATGGAGTATGCTGCCAGTATAATTGTGCCATCGTGATCTGTAGCAGTTGCATCTGATATGAGCAATACACATATTAATCACCATTATTAGGGAAATGACCAGGACGAAAGAATAAACTAAAGTGACGTGCTTGAAACTCAGAGTATCCAAAGTGTTAGCATTCTTCCATATGCAAAAAGACAATTCGTCGAGAACAAAAGTATCCAAGTTAAAGGTGTGGAAGAGCAAGAAATGGACTTTTAAAAACACTCTTGCCAAGTTGGGAAGTGGGATAGAGTCATCAGCTGTGATGTGAAGAAATGTCACTACCTGGGCATAGAATATAAATCCATTCATCTTACCAGATGTAAATGAGATATTAAAAAAAATGACGATAATGAAAATGACAGTAACTGGTATGATTTCACAGAGTATGTAGAACAACCAGCCCCACTTGCAGTGTTGGTTATACATACACTTATTCCCAAGACTGTGATAGTAAACTGAATTATTTTCTCTGCAATGACCACAAACCATGCCAGTGTGATTATTAACACAAATAGTGTCATCTAATTCTTCTCTATTTGCAGTAGGGGGTAACAAGAGAGTCAATGTGCTGTAGTTGCAAAAATTGGGAGGGCAGAGACTCGACACCAATGAATCTTCACTCTCATTTTGGTTGCTATAATAGCCAATCCAGTAACCTCTTTCTCTGTATGCTTCAAACAATTGTGGCTTGCAAGTTTTTATCCCGACATATTCACTGTCATCACAGACACACGATCCTGACTTGGATATTGTGGTGTTGAACTTTTGAACAAACCCGGGCGGACAAGGCTGAAGTTTCACTGTGAAGGACAGTGTTAATTGTCTCTGTGATAGAGAAGACAGGAACACGGTAGCTTGATCACCAACTCTGCCATACAGTACCATTTTGTCAGTAACATGGGAGTAGGCTTGACTGGTTTGAATATTAGCACCATTTTGGTTATCAATTGTCACAGAATATTCTGCACGAATGCACTGCTCCAAATCATCATAATTTGTATACTGAATGTTAGTCTCTCTACCTGGAATGAAAGAAACTTGATATAGGTTTAAATCATGTGATTCAACATGATGGACAGCTGTAGTGACCTCCATTGTCCTATTGTGGGGATAGTATGAGAACTCCCCCACTTGATCAAACATATCAATTGTTAAATTGACCTCTGTAAATGGGTTACGACGATGACAGGGAAGAAGTGAAGATGCATATATGGAGTGGCCATACCCTGAGATAGTTATATTATTACCAGTTCCTGCTTCATTGTCCCAAAACTTGACACGTATTCCACTGTCATCAGTGGCATTTGTATTGTTAATGAAATTGATGAAACAAGTTGCAGAATATTCAGAGTTGTGCAATGCTGAAGACTCCTGGTAGATGGCCCCACCTTTATCATGAGCTGTGTTGTTGCGAAAACATACCGACACGTTATTATGAAGGTAAATAATGGAAGATAGCACATGGATCGCACCACCTTGGTAGGCTGAATTATTCGTGAAATTAATTCCAGAGTATATCAGAAAGTGAACAATGCAGTTATCCAAATACATAGCTGATCCATTATTACCTGAAAATTCAATTTGATTTGTGAAATTTACCATATGCTGTGAGCAATAAAAAGCACCAGCTCCTTTAGTGTACTGAGTGTAATTCTTTCCATCCTTGGTTACATTTGGTCTGACAAAATTTGATTCAATTTTGCAGTCCTTAAATATCGGTGAAGGTAAATATCCTTCAGCATAAATATCCCATGAATTTGGTAATATTGAAATAGCAGACCCGAAATGACCTCTGTTATTTTTCCATGTGCAGTTTTCAAAAACCACTGAAGCATTTAAATCAATGGATACTGTTCTGGTAGAAAATATGGCAGTACCTCCACCAAAATTAGCCGTATTGTTATCAAAGTTGATATTCTTGTGAAAATATGAACATTCCCTTGGGATTGTGAGCGGACTGTTTATGTGTAAATACCCTATGCAGCTTCCACCGCCATAAAAGCTCCTGTTCCGTGTGAAGTTGGAACTGATGACACTAATGCTGCTGCTTCTAGCATCACCTACAAAGGTTGCATGTAAACCTCCACCAAATTTCTGGGCTAAATTTCCTTCAAATAATGTATTACCAATTGATATTGAAACATTTTCACTTTGCAGTAGATAAGCAGAAAGTCCTCCTCCTGACTTGTATCTACTAAATCTGTTGTCAAAATTATGCAGATTAATGCTGGATAATACAGCTGAGTTGTTGATGAATCTGCAATGATCAAAACTGTATTCAGTAATCAAGCTGCTCTTGTTATGTTCCATGTACACACCACTTCCAGCACTTTCTTTGTCCTGTCCATTACCAAAGAAGGTAGAGTTCAAAACCTTAACGTTTCCAGCATTAAGCAATAGAGCAAGCCCTATTCCCTGTCCAGCTGTAATATTCACATTACTGATGACTACATTCATGCTGTTTCGTATATTCACACTTGATTTTATGCTTGAATTAGTCTTGATTTCTGGTTCAGAGTCATTAGCAGTCCAGATTCTTAGTCCACAATTCACTATTCTGAAATTCAATAATTCCAAACTTTGAATACCATCGAGTCTGATTCCTGCTAAAGTATCACTTGGACATTTTATGACAGGATTATGGTAGCCCACCATAGAAAAGGTTTTGATATCGAAAATTCTAAGCTCAAAATCCAGTAGTATTTCAGAGGAGCATAGTCTCACTTGAGTGTTGTCAGTGGAGATATTAGCAATATCTTCAATGCCACACTTGTGTGACACGCCAATGGTACAGTTACTCACTTCACACTTGCTCTCACAAACTGCTATCACTGAATTGTACTCACCAAAACAGTGAACCTTCTGGAAAAGGATCAAAAATATTACCCTTGTAAATGTCAAATCCATCTTCACTTATTATAGTCTGCAATTTCAGACTAGCTATATGAAAAAGATGCATAAGATGTGTTATTATATACATTGACTAATGTTTATCAGTTCAATTTAATGCAAATATAAACATCAGATAACATACAAATTCATTTCTCTGCGTATCATACAAGCCAAACAGTACAGAAGTGTATTGATTCAACTAACTGATTTTTAATTTCAATATGAGTTGCTGTATTTTTCTTTCTTTTTTTCCTTTTTTATAAGGTACATGATGCCACCAATTGTGAGTAAATCTTAGCTAAAGACAATTACAGGACAATTTGAAGTCACATCACATGAGAAAAACATAATATAGCTTCTATACAATTTGGGAGAGCAGTATGATATAAACTACGATTCATAGTGGAATACAACTCATTGATGCAAGTCAAAGAGAGTTTGTTTTCCCAAGCAAAGTGAAGGGGAAAAAATTTATGCTAAATAAAAAAAGGCCATGTAGTTTTACCCATAGCATGTGAACAAACATCATAACTATGCTGCTTTCAATAATAATCCCTACATCACTGCCTCCCCACCAAGCTGCTTTAATTGTTCATGTCAGTATAAAAGTTCTGCTTGGTTTTAGGCAGTGATGTAAAGATTATTATGGAAGGCAGTATGTTTGTTGACAGAAACTGCTATAGGTAAAAGTACAGACTAACCCAACATGGCCTTTTTACTTAGTAGCTATAATTTTATTCCCCTTCACTTGTTTGTCTACTTTTTATATTTTATATTTATACTTTTTCCCCTTCATTTGTTTGAGTTTTTATATGACCCTGTATCAATTTATTATACCGCACGTGCCGCTCGTGCACATGATCATAACATATGCGTGAAAATGATGTCATTTCTATTTTAAAATGGCTGACATTGTATCATTTATAATGAAAAGTCGCTTGATATGACTGATTATTTTGGAGGAAAACTGTGTGGATAACGATGGAATGTGTGGTTATAACTGTACAAGTTGATATGAATTTGATTTTCATAAAGGATCATGAAGTTACAGCCATAAAAGAAGATGATGATAAAGATTATGAACGAATCATAAAAATTTTAGATTTAGACGGCAGCTGGTGTCAATTGTTGACACTGTTCTGGAGGAGTTTGAGCGGACATATCATAATCTTCTGCATTGTTTTCCAGATGTAAAGCAGTTTAGCTGAGCCTGTAGCAAGAATAGAAGAGATACAGAGAGTCTAGTTTGTATTATTCTAATAAGAGAAGCCATGCCTATTCTGGACTAACCCTACATAAAGAGCTACCGCACTCTTTGATACATGTACAGTGGACTCTGTAATCCACCTTTGGGGACAGCAGAAGTGTCCTGATTAGAGGGGTAGCCTCATTTCAGGGAGAGGGATCTCGCTGTATGCTAAACAAGACTTCAATAAATAATTAATGCACCAATGACTAATCACAAATCAAAAAAGGGGATATGAGCACAGCAGAATGTTACCATAATTTGGCTTTTGTTGAAATATTTCAGATGCCCAAAATATTGTGTTAATTTAGTGTTAAAAGTAATTAAAAGCAAGCTAGACATCCAAATTAGAATATTGTTCTCATGAGAAATATTGCCAAACTATACAGTACATGTAACTCAGTCAATACTAGAGCTAGCTATGTATTCCATTTAGTAGCTGCTGCATGAACTAACTACTAGTATCATGTCCTCATTGGTTCATAACTCAATAACCCATGGAACTGTGCAACAGCTGATATTCTAAATAGTGCACACCATAATTGGTGCATGGGAAAGTTTGCAGTAGACAGCTACTTTAACTAGCCTATAATACTGTTATAATAAGGCTTAAGGTTCTCTAAGTCGAGGCACATACATCCAGCTATGATTAAATTGCTGCTCATGATTCAATAGTAACACAATTTTAGCACTTAAATGAACACTTTTTAAATTCTGATTGCAAGTATGGTTATAAATAAATTTAGCCAAAACAGATGGATACACACACACACACACACACCAAATATAAATGAATCACAAAAACTCAGTTTCCAAACAATTCAAGTTTCTTTTGCCTCATTAAGTTATAACTATCTGTCAATTCATCTGAAGTTACCCGATCATCGAATTCCACTGAATCGAAAAGCTCAGTATCTGTCTTTCTCCTCCAATGATAGACTTTTTTTATCAGCTTGCGTGCGACTAATACCACAAAATAAATGACAATGACTATGAGAGGGACACAAGAAAAAAGAAGCCTTAAATACATTAATACTGAACTATTTTTTTTATGGTACCTCTCAGACAATATCACTTCAAATAATTTCAGTAAAATGATGAATGCTAAATCTGCGAATAACAAAGTGTCAATAATATTGTGTATTTTCTTCTGATAAGGCCATGTCACTGAGTGCAGTGTCAGCATTACTAGGATTTGTATCTCCAAAATTATGAGAATTATGTTCACAGTTGGAGCAAAACGAGATGCTAAAATTGTTGTGCGGTACACAAAATAGAGTCCAGCATAGAAGCGATAGTTATCTTTAAACGAACCCTGAAAACTATCAAGAAAAGGCTTAATTTTAGATATGGGTATCAAATTTGAAGTAAATCTGATAAAAGAATTTTCTTGAATCCGTAGGAAAGCAGTGACTTTGTTGCAAAGTGGATAGGCAATGAGAAGGATGGGAAGGAAAGTAGAAAAGATGGTGATGAAAATAAGAGCAGGAAGAGCATATGGTAGATGCTCTGAACCAAAATAATCCATGTTACCCTGGAGGAAAGCAACAGTAGCACTTTTTTCTGTCCCATTGTAAATGTATGTCACATTAAGGATAGAAAAGGATATTTCAATACATTGTGAATAAACCATCACTACAAATGCTGATAGACCCTGTATCACTGAATATTGTAATCTACTTAGTCGTATACAACCAAATTTACCACAAACCTTAATGATCAATACGGTACCAAGAACCAGAAAGAATGCATAAAATATGGTCACGTATTTCACCATCAAAATACTCATAGCGTTCGCATCTTTCCACAAGCAAAATGTCAGTTTATCAAACTCGAAAAAGTTTAAGTTCAGGAATCCAAAAATGAAATGTTGGAATGCAATTATCATGTTTTCATCTTTAATTATAAGGAAGTTATCACCGATATCGCTTATTGAATCCATGATTTGGGCAAAGAAAATGAATCCATTTAAAGCCCCGGACGTGAATCTGATATTGAAAATGATGATGAAGAGAAAAAACAGCGTGAGAGGGACAATTTCAGAAAGCAGGTAGTACAAAGGTGCAAGATGACACTTTGTAATATTCTTACACTTAAATTTGTTGCTATGGAAGTGAACTGTTGTATCATTCACACACTCTCCACATAACTTACCTCGTCGGGAATTAGAGCAAACAGCTCTATCTAATTCTTCAGCTTCTTTGGGCAATTCATAGAAAAAATCATCTTTCACAATCTGGTGGCAATACTGGCTTGGACAATAACCAGTTAAAAGATGATCGTAGTCTTCATCTTCATAACCAATCCAGTATCCTAGTCGGATAAAAGATTGACAATCATCAACAGGACACTCAGTATTGCCACATTTAAAGAAAGCAAAGTGATAAAAACTGTTTCGATTCATGCAGGAACATCTTGAATTCTTTGGTTTGTATAGAGGAGGACACGAGTCATTGCTGGAGTTATTTTGCTCATGGCAAGCAAGTATCAGTGATGATTGTAGCAAAATGGAACACCAGATGAAAACACATGTAGCCATCTCCATAATTACGTATGTTGATTTCATCTACAGCAGTACTAGATAACGTATAGAAACACTATTCACTGCATAAGTGAGTTCCTAGAAAAAGCACTGAGCTTGATTCTTAAATCAGTTATCCATAAAGATCCCAAAGAAATAGAGTAGACTGTTGGTCAACAGGTATATTTATACGAAGAATGACTTCATTCACTAATGGTCAACAGTTATAATCCACTCAATACTAAGCTTTTTTTCCTATTTCCCCATGCACTTTACAACTACAGTAAACAGTATTGTCCCAAATTACGTATGTAGCTTTGTCCCATGATTGCAAATTGAGCCCCAGGGTTTTATTTGTGTTCCATGATGGCTCAACCCTCACACGACCTCAAGCTCCACCTGGCCGCAGGAGTGGACACAGGGGCCACCAAGTGGATCTTAGTGATCCCCTCATTCAAGCTCTCAGCCTTGGGAAGTCAGCAGCTTTCTTTGATCATATCCACAGGGATCAGTTTACCCTTCCTTACATGCATCACAGCCAGGCTTGCAAACACCTTACGTAATTTACCCAACACTGCTAATTGTATATTAGTGGATTTATTGGTGTTTGGAGTAATAATAGTGTAACTGTAGGATTACCTATTAGCTAGAGGGTTTATTGGTTGCTTGGGAGTGTGGTGTGCTGCCAGTGAAGGATGTTGTAGCCAACACTCACTCCCCAAGCTGGGGGGAGCTGGTGTCAGGTCCCTAGTGGGTACACATAAGGGGCTATCGGGACATGTGTCCTGGCAAGTTTAGTTCAATGCTGTTGGCACAAGCCTTAACATTGGTGCAGGACCCACAGAGTAAGAACAAGAGTGTGTACTTTATACCTCAGGAATGTTCCCTGTAAACAGATAGGTATGCATTTTATACCTTACTGTTTACAGAGAGCATTCCTTAGATATGCAATACACACTTTCATTTTTAGAGTGCTGCAGGCACCTTGGCACGGCTAGGAACCTTGGGGGGTGACTCTTGCACACTACCAAACTTCCTCCCTCTCATAGCTATTATGAGCATCTGTTTATAGCATTGCAAGTAATAATTTCATGCAGGTCATGGTCACACTTTATACATGTTTGATGACTGGAGGCCTTAGTACAAGGTAGCCCAACATGGCCATGACAGGTCCCCACTTGTACCGAAATGTACAGGGGTGATTAATGTAATTAATTAGGTTATTGAACATGACCAAGAAAATAATTTAACAAAGAAATTTATAACATTTACATGAGATTAGTGCTCTAAACCACCAGTGATTAATGCAGGGGAAAAGCCTAGATCAATGTTTTCTATTGAGAATAGCTGTATTGTATAAGGTTTCCTGTATAACAAGTGCATGTGTATATATACAAAACATTACTTGTGCACACATGATTGTGTCTGTGAACTAATAACCATATGTATACTCTCCCAATAACATCTGCCTCTTCCCTCCTGCTGATTCACAACGTTCAAGCCCTTCTCGAATCTCAAGATCATCAAGACTGTTGATCATACTGGTATCAGAGGGCACATCCATGGTAACACGAGACTTGATCTTTTTGAAGAGCTTGACAGACAAATAAATACAAATGCACAAAAGTGGTAGGTATACAAAAATGGCTTGTACATAGAGGATGTTAACGATGGTCAGTGATGGCTTGTTGTCATTGTTGTTCGTAACCCTATTGTAATTGTATAGAGTAAAACCATTAATGATTGCCAGATTAGCAAATATCAACGAATCCAAGACGTTATGCCAATATTTCTTGTGAGGCTGGACCACAGAGTGCAGAGCAAGGAAGAGGATCAGTAGGAGTTCGACAATTGTGTAGAAAATCAATAAAGTTGATGCAGCAACATACGCAGTCAGGGCAAAGAGACGGTATAGGAAGTAAAATCCAGCAAAAAATCGACAGTTATCTTTAAAGCTGCTTTGGAATAAATCCAATAGCGGGATAGGTAGAGAGCGAGATATCATATTGGCTAATTTCGATTCACTTTGGTTACAAAGTGCTAAAACTTTGAAAATGAGAGGATAAAATATGAGGAGAAACGGTAGTAGGGACATTATCAGTATAATAATAAGTGCCGGTACAGCATACTTCAAATGCCTGGGGCTGAAGATTACATCATCTCCCTTGCGAAATACGACAGTGTCGACTCGGGTGAAGTTCTGACTGTAGAGAAAACTTGGAGTCAGAATTTGGAACGAGACACGGGCACACTGCGAGTAGCATATCACAATGAAGGCAGTCAATCCGTGCACTGCTGCCTTTTGAAGAGTCCGAGGTCTCCAGTAGGAACATGCCTTTTTACACTTCCAAGTATTCATTGAGATGATTAAAATAACCACGAGACATATCGCATAAAGGATCGTTACATACTTCATACCCATTACGTCTAAAACAGTAGCGTCTTTCCACAGGCAATAGGAGAGGATTTCAAGGCTGAAAAAATCAAAATTTAGAGTCCTGTATATGAATCGGTGAATATCAGTGAAGGTGTCCAAGGGTGAAGGGAAGTTAATGACCCCATTGGCATCAATGGAGACAGAGTCTAGCACTTGAGCGAATAGGATGAGACCTGTCACAGTACCAGAAGTAAAGCTGATACCAAAGAGAATAATGATGAAGAACATGATTGTCACTGGAAGAATCTCAGAAAGGATGTAGAATAAGATTCCATATTTACACAACTTCTCTTCACCACATGAATACATGTACGAGTGGTAGTATGCAGAATTATTGTTACGGCAGCTCCCACATAAAATTCCTTTTCTCGTATTTTTACAAATGAAATCCTCAAGTTGAGATACGTCATTGGGAAGAAGGTGGACACGGTTTGAGTCATTCCTATTGCTGCAGAAACCAAGTGGACAATGTGCAGTACAAATTTCACCATTCCGACAGAGTCCTATCCAGAAGCCTTGGATGACATAAGCACCATACTTGTTACAGTAAGCGATTCCAAGGTAATTCTCAGCAGTGCAGATACACTCTTTACCACTGCTGCTGTAACCTGGAGGGCACATCGGCATGGAGTGGATGTCAAACGATAGAGTCGATGTAAGCAATTCCAACTTCATGATATCAGTAGCATTGTTATCACCACGAAAACGGACTATGTTTCTGGAAATGTGACTGGAAGTTGGTTTGAGGTGGCTAGTTTCGTTCTGGATCACCTCATAAACAACAGATCTATTTTTACTGTGTTCATCGAAAGCAATTATCGGTATGCAATACTCCCGATCACCAGGAGTGATCTCAGATAACATCGAAATATTACCAATCTCAAAGGTCCTTATATCAGTTGCCAGATCAAAATTGTCAGTTGGATTAACTTTTCCAATGCACGTAAACATTGCCAATTCCTCAATGCAAGAATCATTGTCAGACGATCCTGAACAGTGACACGAACGTACTGAAGATGCATAAACATCATTGCCAATTCCGCTTAAAGCCAGATTATCTTCAAAAATAAACATAATATGACGCTGATTTTGAGTCGTGCTTCCTTCATATTGAATGAAACAACTTCCGCGAGATAGATATTCATGGGGGTCATTGGATTGAATGAATATGGCACCTCCAAGCTGAGTTGCTGTATTGTTCACAAACTTTAGGGATGAGTTGTCGTGAATGAGAATTACAGAAAACGAAAGTGCTGATAAAGCTCCACCATTTTTACCAAAGTTATTACGAAAAGACGTGACAGATCCTGACAGCAATTCAACTCTTCCTGAACTGAGAAGGAGGGCACTGCCATTATTGTTGTCAAAAACTGTATCACCTTGGAACTGGACAGTTAGACCAGTGATGAGTACAGCACCATATCCAGCAGTAGAAATACTGACGGCTTCTGATAAATTCGTTACACTAGCACGGATGGAATTGGATATAAATCGACAATCAGCAAAATAAAGCATTGGCGAAATGCCAGTCCTGAATATATGTTCCACACTTGGAGCCAAATCCAGAGCAGAACCTGCTGAAGCTTTGTTGCGTTCCCACAGGCAATTCTCGAAACTGATGCGATTCTTCAGCTGATCAGTATTCATACATCGAGTGGAAAATACCGAAGTTCCTCCCCCATAGAGTGTAGCTGAATTATTAATAAAATTGCATTCTGTAATAGAAATGGCATTGTCAGCAAAACTGACATCACCCGCATTCAATTCTTCAGAGCAATGTATACGAAAACCTACATCCAACCCTCCACCACCATTTTTATAACTGTTATTATCAGTGAAGTTAGTTTTGGTTACCTCGATGGTATTACCAGTGATCGATCCAATTTCCTTAATCTTGAAGAGTATGTGCATTCCTCCTCCCCATATGGCCTGGTTTCCAGAAAAATGGCAGTTTTTAATGGAAATTTTATTTCCAGATGTTACATTTAGGACTGCCACATATAAGCCTCCTCCCTGTGCACCACCAAGAACTGACTGTTCTACTGCTGATTCGGAACCCGTGGTGGCATAGTTATCCAGAAATTGGCACATTTGGAAATTTATTGAAGAATTCTGCACACTGAGCATAATAAGGTCGAATCCATTCCCACCCAAGTATTGGTTTCTGTAGTTCTCATGTACTTCATTTCCTTCGAATGTACACTCCATGACACTTATAGCTCCTCTGTTGTTTATCATGGTGACTCCATTTCCATAGCAATTCCTAATTGTCACGAATTCAAGAATAATATTCTCACACTTCTCGAAATGGACACCAGTGATCAAGCTGTACTTCTTCGTAGTATTATTCATAAATACACCACATTTCTCAACAGTTAGATTCAACAGAGAGACATTCGTAATCCCTTTAAAGGCGAGTCCTGCGTTGAGCTGATCACAAGTTATTACAGCCTCGCTATTGTTTCCAGAGAGAGTTAACGAAATGAGTGAACGACTAAGATTTTCAAATACAACTACTTTTGATAAGTTGTAGTGAGGACTAAATACAACTTTCACATGATAGCAAGTAGTCTCCCTTAAGTATTGGATGAGAGAAGACACTTGATCAAATGACTCACAACTGTAGTTGCTCTCATCACAAACAGTGACTCTACTGTCATCACAGTGTCCCTCAGATATATGAATGACAACAGGTAACAGTAAGAGCAGTAGCCTACTACTAAGCATTAAGACAGTTGACTGCATTTGACTATGTTGGGAACTGACTCTATATATAATGGCTGGCTATATCTGTGGAGTAAAATCCAAGTAAATGTACTTATATTTAAACATATAAAAGTTGTTTACATCATCTAACGTTTACTTTGTTGAATCATTTTCACTGTTTATTTTTTTTTCCTTTTAAGTTTATAGAGCTATGTAGCGTGACTGAAGTGACTTCAGGTTAAGTGTACACATAGCTAACAGGCTTTACCA
Organism: Crambe crambe; assembly: GCA_963924555.1. Classification (NCBI taxonomy): domain Eukaryota; kingdom Metazoa; phylum Porifera; class Demospongiae; order Poecilosclerida; family Crambeidae; genus Crambe; species Crambe crambe. Next base: position 1,897,167 of record OZ004584.1, on the reverse strand, counting down.
CAGCTTTCAAAAAGTTTATATCATTGAAAGTGATGTGAAGTAGATAGCAATAACAATGGGAACCACCATCAGACTGGACTTAGTAAACAATCATTTATATGTTTTTTCATCAGTTTCATTCTGTATATTCACCAACTGATCCATGGGAATTCCTAGAATTTACAAATCTTTATTGAATGTATCCATAGCTGCATATCAGAGGAAGTTAATGTGCCATAAAAGTCATTGCTTCGAAGGTAAATAGAATACAACACACAGAACCAACCTGTAAGATTTATACAGACAACCCATGATTATATCTGGATGGGGAGGAACATCTCGCAGCAAAGCCCTCATAGCTATACATGCATGTGTGTCTACAATCAGTTGCAATTTAAAAACATTTTAAAACCACAGCTGTACACTACATGACATGTTACACTGTTGAAATTGAGGTTTTTGATGACCAGTCCCTAAGTGACTCACTGTTCTCAAACAGAACTTTGTCATGTATCAGAGAGTACGATAGTACTCTCTAAGTAGGGATGGCACAGATGCTCCATTGGAGTAGTACTTGATGTTTTCTTTCATAACTCCAGAATACTTATCTCCTGCAGTCAGCAACTCCTAACTTGAAGACAGAACACCTTCAACATGCTAGGACTCAAGTATGAAGAGCAGAGAACAAAGCAGTATCATTTTACAGCGACTTCAAAAATCGCCGTTTTCATCTGGTCGTTCATCATCATCATCATCATCAAACAGCATATTTCAGAAATGGTTCATTCAAATGCTATAATTCTTATACCAATCTACTCAGAAATGACTGCGCTATAATCCTTTACCTTTAAATCGACATGTTTCAAAAATAGCACGTCATTTTCCAACTTGTTAGCTTTCAACCTACAACGAGGCAGACATTTTTATGCCCCGCCCCGTAACACGTGATTCTTGGACTTCGACCTCGCAACTGACTAGTGAATCTGTCATTAGCTTTCTCCGAGGCTTTCTCTCTTGGTGTTGGTCTCTCGATGCTCAGAGCGTAAACCCTAGGCACTAGTCTGGTTATGAATCAACCCTTGATGCAACAGTATATCAGGTACATATCAGTAAAGGCCTTAAAAATTATATACAATATTACGTATGTCAACGGTAATCTTATTGTAAACTGTATAGATCTTCCAGATCAGTCGGCTCATACAATATTATGATGAAATCTGCAATAAACTACATAGCTACAATACATGAACTTTAAGCATCCAGTTGCCTATAATAAAAAAAATAGAACATTACATCAAAAAAGATGATGAACAAGTAAAGGAAAAAATATTTATTCTAAATAAAAAAGAGAAGTAGGGATGGCTGTGTGCGGTTCAAAAAAGTTCAGCAACAAGAGAGTGAACTTCAGTCAAGTAACCCCAACTACGAGGTAACTATTCCTACTTCACTCCCTTTATATCTCATCATGGGAGTGAAGTAGGAATAGTTGGCTCGTAGTTGGTGATGGGTAAGGGGTTACTTGACTGAAGTTCACTCTCTTGTTGCTGAACTTTTTTGAACCGCACACAGCCATCCCTACTTCTCTTTTTTATTTAGAATAAATATTTTTTCCTTTATTCTATAATGGTTAGACTCTCTCCAAACTAAATTTCAGCCCCAAGACTATCAGTAATCATGAGTTATGAAGAGATAAAGTATGAAGAAGAGAACTCAGAACTTAACTCAGATCACTAGCAGAACCGAACTCATGATCACTAGCAGAACTTACGTCCATTGAAATTTGGCATAAGGAAGGTCCAATATTATAGAATACATGACAGAAGTTCAGGACAATTTCTACAATCAGAGCATGTTTTAATTTTAGAAATGGGGTATATATATACTGGTACATAATACTCAGTCTTTACTCAAACAGCCTTTAGAAAGGGTCATGCAATAATAAGTAATTTACTTGATCTTATAATGTGGTCTAGCTATTATACACATGTACGTATACCCATTGTGGTTGATATAACCAATACAAAAAAAAAACAAAACATTTGGGATATTTTATGTTTATTTTGCTTAATGACTTTTCTTGCTATCAATACATGAAACCTCCCATGTGGAAAACGACTTGTGCCATAACATAGACTACATGGAGATAAGGAACGTATAGGAAACAAAAATAAAAAAGCTCCCAAATGGAAACAGTGGATATATATATATATGATAGACTAAAGAACATAAAGCATTACTGCAAGATGTATAGGAGGTGCTTTGAACTGGTAATATTTTTATTGCTGTTATTCAGTGTCGGACAAACTATTTCTTTCTGCATTGATGAAACAGCAGGAGAATATAGTGGAGTTGGTGCAGCTAATGAAGACTTGTCTGCGTGTTGCAATACATCTCTACAGCACTTGGTTCATGGCCTCAACCAGAAACATGATGTGAATATAACATTGCTATCGAACATCACAATTAATGGCATCATATATGTCAAAAATTTCACAAAAATGAATATCGAAGGTCAATATGCTGCTGAAATAAGTTGTCAAGATGAAGATGATTCTGGCATTTACTTTGAAGCAGTTACTGACTTGACGATCAGGAATTTATCAATAAAAGGATGTCATATGCTCCAAAATAGTTCAACTTCAGATCCCAAAGATCCCCAGCAAAAAGAGCTAATCTGGTGTGCAGTATACATCATTGATTCCACAAGTTTAACTTTCGACCACATTACCATTCACCATAATGAAGGAACTGGCATGGTTATCTATGACACAGGTGGTGAAATAAAAATAACCAATTCCACATTCGAAGATAATCGAGTTTCTCCAGATGTAAGTGAGTATTCTGGTGGTGGTGGCTTGAATATACAATTCACAAACTGTTTCATTTGGGAAAACTCTAATAACAACATAAACTGCAGCAAACAAATTGAAAATAGCAAGTACTTAATCAAAGATTCCGTATTCCGAAATAATTATAACTTTGAATTGAGTACAATGGTGAACAGTTATTCTGAGTACAGGCATGGGTTTATTCAGGGCTTGGGAAGAGGAGGTGGATTGTGTTTCAACTTACTGGGAAGGTCACGTAATAACAGTGTAACTATAACCAGCTGCAAATTCATCAATAACAACGCAAGCACATGGGGTGGTGGCTTGTATATATCTTTGAGAAATCATCCCTCTGATAACACCTTAGCCATCAGACACAGTGAATTTCGAGAGAATAAGTGTATCAGAGAAGGAGGAGGTGGAGCAAAATTCGCATTAATCACTTACCAAGGAAACGGCTCCTCAAACATAATAAGTTTTGAGAATTGTTCATTCACTGCAAACAGTGCCAAAAAGAATGGCGGTGGAGTCGCCATTGTTACAAGCAGGGAAAGCGAACGAGATAGCATCAAAGGCCAGTTACAAAATGAAATAAGGTTTGAGAGATGTAATTGGACGAAAAATGAAGCAGCATTGGCATCAGCAGTCGACATCTCACCAGGTGTTTGGGACATACTTGGAAATGGAATCCTACCAGTACCTTCCTTGTCAAACTGCAATTTTGATAGTAATTTGATCACACTGGAGAGAAATTATCTTTCCAAAGGGATCACTAGTGTCGTAAGGGGTGCTGGAACTCTTTTCATCTCCAACTATGCCGTCGAGATAAGTGGATCTATGAATTTCACTTACAACCATGGCACTGCTATTTACCTACAGTCAGGAATAATTTCACTCAAGAATGGTTCGAACTTGATACTTGCTAAAAACACTGCTAAATATGGTGCAGGCATTGCTTTTTATGCTTTCTCGGTGATGTACTTGGCACCCAATACATTGGTTAACTTCACAAGCAACAGAGCCTATATAAAAGGAGGTGCTATTTATGCAATGTCCACAGATCTCCATGACGTATACTCATCCAGAAGCTGCTTTTTGCAAGCAGCGCGTGGAAATATTCTAGACAACATTAGAATAATATTTTCCAACAATACTGCCAAATCTGGAATAGCCAATTCCATTTATGCAGCCACACTTAAACCATGTTTCTCTATCTGTATCAACAAAAATAAATCAACTGATGATTTAAGTTTCTTTGAGTGCATTGGAGATGTTCAAGGGCTTGATGACTCGAAATCTTCAGTCTCTACCGAACCAAGGACATTCAATTATAGTAAAAAAAATCATTACAACAATCAGTGGGTACCTGGAAAGTACTACAGAATTCCAATCACAGCCTTTGATGAGCTGAAGCATAAATCTGAAGTGGTTTATGATGCATCACTAGAGATGAACAATAGCATAAAACTGGATGCACAGACAACACCTCAAAAATCAGAAGGACTTCTGCACATACGAGGAAATGGGACGAAGGAAACAAATACACTGATACTAGATAAAGAATACACTACAGTATTCATAAACATAAGTACGATCGAGTGCCCACCTGGTCATGTAATCGACGGCAATAACACTTGCAATTGTGATAAATCGAAGTTTAAAGGAGTGTGGAAGTGTGACAGATATAAAAAGGTAGCTTGGATTGTCACTGGATTTTGGATAGGGCTCTGTAAAGATGATGAACAATGCTCTGGCCCTTGTCCACCTGGTTTTTGCATCAATAATATCTCAATTAAACTATTCATGAGAATAGAAGACACACATAAGTATTTGTGTGATAATAATTGAACAGGGAAATTGTGCGGCAAATGTAAGGAGAATAACTCGGTCTATTACCATTCCAAAATACTGAAATGTGGTGATGAAAAACTATGCAGTTATGGTGTACTGTTCTATCTACTCTCTGAGATTCTTCCTCTGACGATACTATTCATTGTTATCATAACATGCAACATTAGTTTCACAAGTGGAGCTGTGAATGGATTCATCCTTTATGCTCAGATACTTGACTCACTTATGATCAATTCATACAATGGAGCATTTGACAATCATTTAGGTTTCAGCATAATCACAAAACTCCACCATCTTATATATACAACATTTAACTTGAACTTCTTGAGCCTTGACTCGCTGTCATTTTGTTTATGGAAGAGAGCCACCACGCTTGACATTATTGCATTCAAATATGTCACTATTACATATGCATTGCTTCTGATTCTGGTAACAGTCTTTCTACTGAACACAACAACTTGTAAGAAACTCTGCATCTGCTGGAGACCCCACAGCCTCAAGAATGCAGTAGTTCATGGCTTCACAGCTTTCCTAGTGATGTGTTACTCTCAGTGTGCGAGAGTATCCTTTGAGCTACTAACAACAGTTGGTTTATCGAAGCATAACTTGAAGACAGCTGAACATGTGATCTTTTTTAGCGGAGAAGATGCAATATTTGACAGTAATCATCAGAAGTATGGAATAACAGCCATAGCCTTTATACTCTTCATAGTTGTTGCACCTCCATTACTGCTCCTGCTGTATCCTATGTGCTTCAAGGTACTAGCACTGTGCAAACTCAGTGAGTTGAAAATAGTCAACTGCATAGCTAATATCATTCCTATGCAACTCTTCGACTCGTTTCAAAGCTGCTATAAGGATAATTATCGTTTCTCTTCTGGTCTGTACTTCCTCTACCGAATCGTTCCACTTCTACTACAAGCAGTTTACACAGATATGATCTACTTCTATACAATCATTGAAGTTTTCTTCATCTTAGCTCTGTCCATCAATGGAATCCTACAACCTTACAAGAAAAATTGTCACAATATTATCGATTCCTTGATATTCACAAATCTCGCTATTATTAATGCCATATCTCTTTACAATCACCAGAAAATTACAGATGGAAAAGATGATTCCAAAAAAACCTTAATAGTGACAACGACAATTCAATTGATTCTGATATACCTACCACTTATTATCATCCTTGTGAATGCAATCAGGTTAGTTGTGAAGTGGTCAAGACTCAAAATTAAAAAGAGAAAACTTGCTAAGCTGGATTATAATGAGCACGCTTTACTGGATAGCACTTATTTGCCTCCACTACGAGAGAGTAGGAGGAGCATAGCAGATTCTACTGAGACATCAACTGAGTACATCCAAATGAAGACTTAAGAAAGCTTGTTATTTTTAAAGCACTATTAGTAGTTAGCTGTAATACATGTACTATATATTATAGGGAAATTTCAATTTTATGTTCTTAGCTTGTTTATCCGTGGTGATAGTGGAAGCTAGTCCATTTTCTACAATAGAAGCAAAAAATTTTCATGTGATTTTATATAAGGTTCACACTATAAAAACCATAAAATTTTTCGTCCCACCAATTTTTCCCACTGATAATAATTGTGGTATAATTAATTGCAAGTTGTCCCTGTATGTATAGCTATGCAGCAGTTCAACACTGTGATTTGCCAAGTTTGATTGCTACCAAATTTAAGCCCTGAATGTACAAGTAATTATGAGTTGATATGAAATTGTCAATTTTGGGACTGACACATGTACATTGTGTATGAGTAGCCACATTTGGGCTTTTTTTGGAATAGTGAGTAAATTTCTAATGCTTAATTTGTGGGCCATATATGATAGAACACAACAATATGTGAGGGATAACTTTGTAAGGTATATGCTTGGAATTAAGTTAGGGTAATAATTCAGACTATCAAAATGTTTTTGCTATGAACTTAAGTTTTCAAATTAGTGCTATTCCCAAAAAAAACAACAACAACATACATTTAAAAGATCTAATCAGAGCCAGACATAAACTGAAGCACTGAAGTCTTTGCAGGAAAAAATGAACTATAAAGGATTGATTATCGTGATAATCCTATCAACAATACTTATTCTAGGGAAAACTATTTCTTTTTGTATCGATGAAACAGCAGGAGAATATAGTGAAGCTTGTGCAGCTAATGAAGACTTGTCTGTATGTTGCAATACATCTCTACAGCACTTGGTTCATGGCCTCAACAAGAAACATAATGTGAGTATAACATTGCTATCAAACATCACCATTAATGGTGTTATTCACATCAAACATTTCAACAAAACAATGATTAATGGACACTATGGTGCTGAAATCACTTGCCAAGGTAAAGATGATACTGGCATTTACTTTGAAGCAGTTACTGACTTGATAATCAGAAATTTATCAATAAAAGGATGTCATATGCTCCAAAATAGTTCAACTTCGGATCCTAAAGATACCCAGCAAAAAGAGCTAATCTGGTGTGCAGTATACATCATTGATTCCACAAGTTTAACTTTTGACCACATTACCATTCACCATAATGAAGGAACTGGCATGGTCATCTATGACACAGGTGGTGAAATAAAAATCACCAATTCCACTTTCGAAGATAATCGAGTTTCTCCAGATGTAAGTGAGTATTCTGGTGGCGGTGGCTTGAACATACAATTCACAAACTGTTTCATTTGGGAAAATTCTAATAACAACATAAACTGCAGCAAACAAATTGCAAATAGCAAGTACTTAATCAAAGATACCGTATTCCGAAATAATTATAACTTTGAATTGAGTACAACGGTGACCAGTTATTTTGAGTACAGGCATGGGTTTATTCAGGGCTTGGGAAGAGGAGGTGGATTGTGCTTCATCTTACTGGGAAGATCACGTAATAACAGTGTAACTATAACCAGCTGCAAATTCATCAATAACAATGCAAGTACATGGGGTGGTGGTTTGTATATATCTCTGAGAAATCATCCTTCTAATAACTCCTTCCTCGTCAGACACAGTGAATTTCAAGAAAATAAGTGCATCAAAGAAGGAGGAGGTGGAGCCAAGTTCGCATTACTCACTTACCAAGGAAAAAGCTCATCAAACATAATAAGTTATGAGAATTGTTCATTCACTGCAAATAGTGCCAAAAAGAATGGTGGTGGAGTCGCCATTGTTACAAGCAGGGAAAGTGAACAAGATAGCATCAAAGGCTAGTTACAAAATGAAATAAGGTTTGAGGGATGTAACTGGACGAAAAATGAAGCAGCATTGGCATCAGCAGTTGACATCTCACCAGGAGTTTGGGACATACTTGGAAATGGAATCCTACCAGTACCTTCCTTATTAAACTGCAATTTCCATAGGGATTCGATCAAACTGGAAAAAAGTAACATTTCCAAAGGGATCACTAGTGTCGTAAGGGGTGCTGGAACTCTTTTCATCTCCAACTATGCCGTCAATTTAAGTGGATCTATGAATTTTACCGACAACAATGGTACTGCTATTTACCTGCAGTCAGGAATTGTTACTCTCATGAAGGGCTCAAACTTGATACTTGCTAAAAACACTGCTAAATATGGTGCAGGCATTGCTTTTTATGCTTTCTCAGTGATGTATTTGGCACCCAATACATCGGTTAACTTCATAAGCAACAGCGCCTATATAAAAGGAGGTGCTATTTATGCAGTATCCACTGATCTCCACGACGTATACTCATCCAGAAGCTGCTTTTTGCAAGTAGCACGTGAAAATATTCTAGACAAAGATAGAAACATTAGAATAATATTTTCCAACAATACTGCCTAATCTGGAGTAGCCAATTCCATTTATGCAGCAACACTCAAGCCATGTTTCTCTAACTGTATCAATGAAAATAAATCGACTGATGATTTAAGTTTCTTTGGGTGCATTGGAGATGTTCAAGGGCTTGGTGACTCGAAATCTTCAGTCTCTACTGAACCAAGGACATTTAATTACAGCAAAAATAATTATTACAACAATCAGTGGGTGTCTGGAAAGTATTACAAAATTCCAATAACAGCATTTGATGAGCTGAAGCATAAATCTGAAGTGGTTTATGATGCATCAATGGCAATGAACAACAGCATAAAATTAGATGCGCAGACGATACCTCACAAATCAGAAGGACTTCTGCACATACGAGGAAATGGGACGAAGGAAACAAATACACTGATACTAGATGAAGACTACACTACAGTATTCATAAATATTGGTACAATCGAGTGCCCACCTGGTCATGTTATCGACGGCAATAACACTTGCAATTGTGATAAATCGAAGTTTAAAGGAGTGTGGAAGTGCGACAGATATAAAAAGGTAGCTTGGATCATCACAGGTTTTTGGATAGGGCTCTGTAAAGATGACGAACAATGCTCTGGCCCTTGTCCACCTGGTTTTTGCATCAATAATATCTCGATTGAACTGTCCATGAGAATAGCAGATACACATAAGTACTTGTGTGATAACAATCGAACAGGGAAATTATGCGGCCAATGTAAGGAGAATAATTCAGTCTATTACCATTCCAAAATACTGAAATGTGGTGATGAAAAACTATGCAGTTATGGTATACTGTTCTATCTACTCTCTTAGATTCTTCCTCTGACGATACTATTCGTTGTTATCATAATGTGCAACATTAGTTTCACTAGTGGAGCTGTGAATGGATTCATCCTTTATGCTCAGATACTTGACTCACTTATGATCAATTCATACAATGGAGCATTTGACGATCATTTAGGTTTCAGCATAATCACAAAACTCCACCATCTTATATATACAACCTTTAACTTGAACTTCTTCAGCCTTGACTCGCTGTCATTTTGCTTATGGAAGGGAGCCACCACACTGGACATTATTGCATTCAAATATGTCACTATTACTTATGCATTGCTTCTGATTCTGGCAACAGTCTTTCTACTGAACACAACAACTTGTAAGAAACTCTGCATCTGCTGGAGACCCCACAGCCTCAAGAATGCAGTAGTTCATGGCTTCACAGCTTTCCTAGTGATGTGTTATTCTCAGTGTGCTAGAGTATCCTTTGAGCTACTAACAACAGTTGATTTATCGAAGCATAACTTGAAGACAGCTGAACAGGTGATCTTTTTTAGTGGAGAAGATGCGATATTTGACAGTAATCATCTGAAATACGGAATAACAGCCATATCCTTTATACTCTTCATAGTTGTTGCACCTCCATTACTCCTCCCGCTGTATCCTATGTGCTTCAAGGTACTAGCACTGTGCAAACTCAGCGAGTTGAAAATAGTCAACTGCATAGCTAATATCATTCCTATGCAACTCTTTGACTCGTTTCAAAGCTGCTACAAGGACAATTATCGTTTCTTTTCTGGTTTGTACTTTCTCTACCGAATCGTTCCACTTCTATTACAAGCAGTTTATACAGATATGATCTACTTCTATACAATCATTGAAGTTTTCTTCATCTTAGCTCTGTCCATCAATGGAATCCTACAACCTTACAAGAAAAATTGTCACAATATTATTGATTCCTTGATATTCATAAATCTCGCTATCATTAATGCTATATCTCTTTACAATCACCAGAAAATTACAGATGGAAAAGATGATTCCAAGAAAACCTTAATAACGACAACGATAATTCAATTGATTCTGATATACCTACCACTTATTATCATCCTTGCGAATGCAATCAGGTTAGTTGTGAAGTGGTCGAGACTCAAAATTAAAAAGAGAAAACTCGCTAAGCTGGATTATAACGAGCACGTTTTACTGGATAGCACTTATTTACCTCCACTGCGAGAGAGTAGGAGGAGCATAGCAGATTCTACTGAGACATCAACTGAGTATATCCAAATGAAGACTTAAAAACAGCTCATTTTAAAAAAGTGTGAATTAGCTAGATTTAGCTACATACCACAATTTGTTTGTATAGTTGCATCTTACTTGTAATTATAATTCCGTATGTTTGTAGTGGAAAATTTGATAATGATATGCCAAGTTTCACTAAATCGCTAAACTTAAGATTACAATAATTATTATCAGTTAATGGATTTGTTTCTCTTAACATAAGCTTTCATTTGCTAATTTAAAATTAAGAAGCAAAATAAATAATGAGCTATAATGACTTATTATGAACATGAATGTATTGAAATGATAAACGATACACATGTTTAAAGCCTACTTGCAGTTAAGATCAAAGTATTACGCTACCACTCTATATGCTATACAGCAGACTTGTTGTTTACATAAGCTGAGCCAACAAGGGAGGAGCAAGGTACTATTCATATTACCTAGAATGCGGTATAGGGCAATATCATGCAGGAAGCCACATTTCCATTGTAGGCTTTAAAACAGTTAAACCATGCCCTCGTGCTGTACAGGATATATAGCCTTCGCCCTCGGGTGTCAGGCAATATATCCTGTACAGCCATCGTGGGCATGGTTTAACTATTATGTCAGTCCCAAGAAGAGATAAAATTTTGTTAGGAATACATTAGATCTCGATTATTTAGATGACATTATCAATATAAGACATTATCAATATAAACTAAAACCACTTGGGAACTTTTCTGCAGGCCACTATGTTCTACAACTTTTGCTTTCGACTTTCTGACTGGTCTCTATTTAAGTAGCTATTTACTGCAATTGTATCACTATACAGTATTCGCTTTTTTTTTTCCATCTCTTTACCATTTAAGTGATCAAGCTACAGTACTAATTCAACCATCAACTACGTATCCTACCCAGCAAGTAACTAGTTACGAACCCTCACAGAGACATTTCATCTTCAGCTTGCAGTGCATGTAAAATAGTTTACATAGCTACATGTATATGACCTTTTTTGCTATCAACATAATATAAGAGCAATCAAGTGGAAACATAAAAGACCTATGCAGCTACGTATAGTTGGGGAATAAGGAACATATAGAAATAATTACATCAGGATGTATTATAGGAACTGCTTTGAATTGGTGATATTTTTATCACCACTATTCAGTGTCGGAGAAACCATATCTTTCTGCATTGATCAAACAGCAGGTGGGTATAGTGAAGTTTGTGCAGATAATGAAGACTTGTCTGTGTGTTGCAATACATCTTTACAGCATTTGGTTCATGGCCTCAACCAGAAACATAATGTGAGTATAACATTGCTATCGAACATCACCATTAATGGTGTTATTTATGTCAAAAATTTCACAAAAATGAATATCGAAGGTCAACATGCTGCTGAAATAAGTTGTCAAGATGATGATGATTCTGGCATTTACTTTGAAGCAGTTACTGACTTGACAATCAGGAATTTATCAATAAAAGGATGTCATATGCTCCAAAATAGTTCAACTTCAGATCCCAAAGATCCCCAGAAAAAAGAGCTGATCTGGTGTGCAGTATACATCATTGATTCCACAAGTTTAGCTTTTGACCACATAACCATTCACCATAATAAAGGAACTGGCATGGTCATCTATGACACAGGTGGTGAAATAAAAATCATGAATTCCACTTTCGAAGATAATCGAGTTTCTCCAGATGTAAGTGAGTATTCTGGTGGTGGTGGCTTGAATATACAATTCACAAACTGTTTCATTTGGGAAAACTCTAATAACAACATAAACTGCAGCAAACAAATTGAAAATAGCAAGTACTTAATCAAAGATTCCGTATTTCGAAATAATTATAACTTTGAATTGAGTACAACGGTGATCAGTTATTTTGAGTACAGGCATGGGTTTATTCAGGGCTTGGGAAGAGGAGGCGGATTGTGTTTCATCTTACTGGGAAGGTCACGTAATAACAGTGTAACTATAACCAGCTGCAAATTCATCAATAACAACGCAAGCACATGGGGTGGTGGCTTGTATATATCTCTGAGAAATCATCCTTCTAATAACTCCTTACTTGTCAGACACAGTGAATTTCGAGAGAATAAGTGCATCAGAGAAGGAGGAGGTGGAGCCAAGTTCACATTACTCACTTACCAAGGAAACAGCTCATCAAACATAATAAGTTTTGAGAATTGTTCATTCACTGCAAACAGTGCCAAAAAGAATGGCGGTGGAGTCGCCATTGTTACGAGCAGGGAAAGCGAACGAGATAGCATCAAAGGCCAGTTACAAAATGAAATAATGTTTGAGAGATGTAATTGGACGAAAAATGAAGCAGCATTGGCATCAGCAGTTGACATCTCACCAGGAATTTGGGACATACTTGGAAATGGTATCCTACCAGTACCTTCCTTATCAAACTGCAATTTCAATAGTAATTCGATCACACTGGAAAAAAGTAATATTTCCAAAGGGATCACTAGTGTTGTAAGGGGTGCTGGAACTCTTTTCATCTCCAACTATGCCGTCGAGATAAGTGGATCTATGAATTTCACTGATAACTATGGCACTGCTATTTACCTGCAGTCAGGAATAGTTACTCTCATGAGTGGCTCAAACTTGATACTTGCTAAAAACACTGCTAAATATGGTGCAGGCATTGCTTTTTATGCTTTCTCAGTGATGTACTTGGCACCCAATACATTGGTTAACTTCACAAGTAACAGAGCCTATATAAAAGGAGGTGCTATTTATGCAGTATCCACAGATCTCCATGACGTATACTCATCCAAAAGCTGCTTTTTGCAAGTAGCACGTGAAAATATTCTAGACAAAGACAGAAACATTAGAATAGTATTTTCCAACAATACTGCCAAATCTGGAGTCGCAAATTCCATTTATGCAGCAACACTCAAGCCATGTTTCTCTAACTGTATCAATGAAAATAAATCGACTGATGATTTAAGTTTCTTTGAGTGCATTGGAGATGTTCAAGGGCTTGGTGACTCGAAATCTTCAGTCTCTACTGAGCCAAGGACATTCAATTACAGCAAAAACAATCATTACAACAATCAGTGGGTGCCTGGAAAGTATTACAAAATTCCAATAACAGCATTTGATGAGCTGAAGCATAAATCTGAAGTGGTTTATGATGCATCACTGGAGATGAACAACAGCATAAAACTGGATGCGCAGACAACACCTCAAAAATCAGAAGGACTTCTGCACGTACGAGGAAATGGGACGAAGGAAACAAATACACTGATACTAGACAAAGAATACACTACAGTAGTCATAAACATTAGTACAATTGAGTGCCCACCTGGTCATGTAATCGATGGCAATAACACTTGCAATTGTGATAAATCGCAATTTAAAGGAGTATGGAAGTGTGACATATATAAAAAGGTAGCCTGGATCATCACAGGTTTTTGGATAGGGCTCTGTAAAGATGATGAACAATGCTCTGGCCCTTGTCCACCTGGTTTTTGCATCAATAATATCTCAATTGAACTGTCCATGAGAATAGCAGACACGCATAAGTATTTGTGTGACAATAATCGAACAGGGAAATTATGCGGCCAATGTAAGGAGAATAACTCGGTCTATTACCATTCCAAAATACTGAAATGTGGTGATGAAAAACTATGCAGTTATGGTGTACTGTTCTATCTACTCTCTGAGATTCTTCCTCTGACGATACTATTCATTGTTATCATAACATGCAACATTAGTTTCACAAGTGGAGCTGTGAATGGATTCATCCTTTATGCTCAGATACTTGACTCACTTATGATCAATTCATACAATGGAGCATTTGACAATCATTTAGGTTTCAGCATAATCACAAAACTCCACCATCTTATATATACAACCTTTAACTTGAACTTCTTCAGCCTTGACTCACTGTCATTTTGTTTATTGAAGAGAGCCACCACGCTTGACATTATTGCATTCAAATATGTCACTATTACCTATGCATTGCTTCTGATTCTGGTAACAGTCTTTCTACTGAACACAACAACTTGTAAGAAACTCTGCATCTGCTGGAGACCCCACAGCCTCAAGAATGCAGTAGTTCATGGCTTCACAGCTTTCCTAGTGATGTGTTACTCTCAGTGTGCGAGAGTATCCTTTGAACTACTAACAACAGTTGATTTATCGAAGCATAACTTGAAGACAGCTGAACATGTGATCTTTTTTAGCGGAGAAGATGCAATATTTGACAGTAATCATCTGAAGTATGGAATAATAGCCATAGCCTTTATACTCTTCATAGTTGTTGCACCTCCATTACTGCTCCTGCTGTATCCTATGTGCTTCAAGGTACTAGCACTGTGCAAACTCAGTGAGTTGAAAATAGTCAACTGCATAGCTAATATCATTCCTATGCAACTCTTTGACTCGTTTCAAAGCTGCTACAAGGACAATTATCGTTTCTCTTCTGGTCTGTACTTCCTCTACCGAATCGTTCCACTTCTACTACAAGCAGTTTACACAGATATGATCTACTTCTATACAATCATTGAAGTTTTCTTCATCTTAGCTCTGTCCATCAATGGAATCCTACAACCTTACAAGAAAAATTGTCACAATATTATTGATTCCTTGATATTCACAAATCTCGCTATTATTAATGCCATATCTCTTTACAATCACCAGAAAATTACAGATGGAAAAGATGATTCCAAGAAAACCTTAATAGTGACAACGACAATTCAATTGATTCTGATATACCTACCACTTATTATCATCCTTGCGAATGCAATCAGGTTAGTTGTGAAGTGGTCGAGACTCAAAATTAAAAAGAGAAAACTTGCTAAGCTGGATTATAGTGAGCACGCTTTACTGGATAGCACTTATTTGCCTCCACTGCGAGAGAGTAGGAGGAGCATAGCAGATTCTACCGAGACATCAACTGAGTACATCCAAATGAAGACTTAAGAAAGCTTGTTATTTTTAAAGCACTATTAGTAGTTAGCTGTAATACATGTACTATATATTATAGGGAAATTTCAATTTGTGTTCTTAGCTTGTTTATACATGGTGATAGTGGAAGCTAGTCCATTTTTTACAATAGCAGAAAAATTTATTTTTGTGTGATTTTATATAAGGTTCACACTATAAAAACCATAAAAAATTTACCCCACCAAATTTTCCCACTATAATAATATGATGTGTATAATATTAATTACAAGTTCACTCTGTGTGTAGTTATGCAGCAGTTAAACTCTCTGATTTGCCAAGTTTCTGAGCTTATGATTTCCATGATTGAGGATTTGCTTAAATTAAGCAGAAATTTACTCACTATTCAAAATCCCACTCATTAAATCAAATCACACAAAGTATTGCATTTGTTAACAGGATACATTAATAAACAATATACATGTGTCAGTCCCAAAAATAATTATATCGACTCATAATTACTAATACATTCAGGGCTGAAATTTGGTGTGGAGGTAGTCCAACCATTATAGAACATGTGAGAGAAGTTTGGGATGATTTTGTCAAGGTATATGCTTGAGAAATAAGTTACGCTAATAATTTCTATGTATTTGGGACTATCAAAAATGTTATTGTTATGAACTTAAATGTTTTCAAATGAGTGTTAGTCCCAATAAAACAATATTTACATTAAAAAGATCTGAGAACCTTCACTTTGTATTACACAGCCAGACATCAACTAAAGTACTGGAGTCTTTGCAGGAAAAAATGAACTATAAAGGATTGATTATCGTGATAATCCTATCAACAATACTTGTTCTAGGGAAAACTATTTCTTTTTGTATCGATGAAACAGCAGGAGAATATAGTGAAGCTTGTGAAGCTAATGAAGACTTGTCTGTATGTTGCAATACATCTCTACAGCACTTGGTTCATGGCCTCAACCAGAAACATAACGTGAGTATAACATTGCTATCAAACATCACCATTCATGGTGTTATTTACGTCAAAAATTTCAACAAAATGATACTTAATGGACACTATCGTGCTGAAATCACTTGCCAAGGTAATGATGATACTGGCATTTACTTTGAAGCGGTTAATGACTTGACAATCAGAAATTTGTCCATAAATGGATGCCATATGCTCCAAAATAGTTCAACTTACGAAGTGAATGATTCCCAACAAAGGAAGCACATTATGTGTATAATATACATTATCAATTGTTGTCATTTGAGTATTGATTACACAGCCATTCATCATAATGAAGGAACTGGCATGGTTATCTATGACACAGGGGGGAACGTACAGATCACTAATTCCATATTTGAAGCGAATCAAGTCCCTAAAAGTAGCAATTACTCAGGTGGTGGTGGCTTGAATATACAATTCACTAATAATTGTTTGAATGATGACAAGAGCTGTGGCAGTAGGGTAGAGAACAGTATGTACTTAATCAAAGATTGCATTTTTTCAGAACAATTATAATTTCGAAGTGATTTCAATAGTAACTAAATATTCTGAATACAAGAAGGGACTCATTCAAGGACTGGGAAGAGGTGGTGGACTGTGTTTTATCTTATTGGGACGATCACAAAACAATATATATCCATAACTGGCTGTAAGTTCATTAACAACACTGCGACCACATGGGGTGGTGGCTTGTACATATCCCTGAGAAATTTCCAAGTCAACAACTCTTTAGTCGTCAGCCATAGTGAATTTCATGAGAATAAGTGCATTGAAGAGGGAGGTTCAGGTGGGGTATGCAAAGTTCTGAAAGCTTTATTGATTCATTGCATGCAACTTATACTGAAGTTGTTCATTGGAGGCCAAATTATTTTAGACTCCCAAATGGTAATGCTGGAAAATCATTTGTTTCTGAACTTGCCAGACTTTTCAAGGCTTTTGCCACTGGTTCTGCTCTAGAATCAATTGTTCTTAAAGCAGCTACAGTCCTACCAATTTTATTACTCCAAAAACCCTCTCGTAATTCAAAAGTGAAAGATCATATCTCTTGCCTTGAGCGAAGAATGAAAAAGTGGCTGGATGGTGACTTAAATGAATTAGTGCTCGAAGGAAGAACAATCCAAAAACGCCTTCCTAAAGTATCATTCAGGCCGAAAAAAGATGATCACATAGCCAACAATTTTGCAAAACTCATGTTTCAGGGGAAAATTAAGGCCGCAATTGATTTACTTTCAAACAAGGTCAGGGGTAGGGTTCTTCACTTGGATGATATTATTTCTTCTGATGAGCAGAAAAGTGTTCGAGACATCTTAAGGGATAAGCATCCTCCAAGCCAATCTGTCCATCCAGAATCCATTGTTCCTGGAGATCCCCAGACTATCCACCCTGTTGTGTTTGACTCCATCGATGCTTCCGTAGTACGATCTGCTGCCCTTAAAACAAATGGTGCAGCTGGACCTTCAGGTATAGATGCACATGGTTGGAGACGATTGTGTACTTCTTTTAAGTCTGCATCTTCTGACCTATGTCAGTCATTGGCATTAACTGCTAAACGTCTCTGTACATCTTTAGTCGACCCAAAAAGTGTTGCACCCTTAATGGCTTGTAGATTACTGGCCTTGGATAAGAACCCAGGTGTACGTCCTATTGGTGTAGGAGAAACTGCAAGACATATCATAGCTAAGGCAGTATTAAGTGTCATCAGAGGAGATGTACAAAATGCAGCTGGAGTTTTGCAACTATGCGCTGGCCAGATATCTGGTATTGAGGCTGCAGTACATGCTGTGAGAGAATCTTTCCAACAAGAAGATACCGAGGCAGTATTGCTGGTAGATGCATCCAATGCATTCAATTCTCTCAATAGGCTAACTGCTTTACAGAATATCAGAAGACTCTGTCCTTCAATTGCAAATATCCTCATGAATTCCTACCGGGAACCAACAGAACTCTTTGTGGATGGTGATGTGCTGTATTCAAAAGAAGGCACTACACAAGGTGACCCCCTTGCAATGGCAATGTATGCCATTGCCACAATTCCCCTCATTAATAAGTTGAATGGTAAAGTATGCCAAACCTGGTATGCTGATGATGCAACTGCCACAGGATCTATCAATCACCTGAGGAACTGGTGGGACAAAATTGTTTCTGAGGGTCCAAAATATGGATATCATGCCAATGCCTCCAAGTCTTGGCTTATCACCAAAAAATCATTCTTCACCAAAGCTATCGATGCTTTCGAGAATACTAGTGTGAAAGTAACCTCGGAAGGTAGGCCTCATCTTGGGGCTCCACTTGGTACACCTGAGTATATCAAAAAATTTGTCGTATCAAAAGTATCTGAGTGGTCAGAGGAAATTGAACTTCTTAGTAAGATTGCTAAAACCCAACCTCATGCTGCTCATGCTGTACTTACTCATGGGTTATGTAGTAAGTGGCGTTACCTCTCACGTGTTACTCCTGATATATGTGCTCTTATCCATCCACTTGAAGAAATTATCCGAACAAGATTTGCTCCAAATCTAACTAACCAACCTCCTTTTAATGACAATGAACGTGACCTTCTATCCTTACCAGCTAGATTGGGTGGCATCGCTTTAACCAATCCCCTGAAAGATTCTGATTCTCAGTTCTTGGCTTCTCTCAAAGTCACTGAGCCATTGAAAAAGGCTATTTTATCACAAGTTCCTGACTATACATATGAAATCATGAGTGAGCAGATGAAAGCCAAGGCTGAAGTACACAACTTGAATTGTGCAAAATCCTCTACAGAAGCCTCTCGAATAAAGCAATTTCTTCCAGACAATCTTAAGAGAGCTATGGATCTTGCTTCTGAAAAAGGTGCCTCCAGTTGGTTAACCACATTGCCAATTGATGAGTATGGATTTGCTCTTCATAAAGGTGCCTTCCATGATGCTTTAGCCCTAAGATATGGATGGCAATTTTCATATTTACCCACTAATTGTGATTGCGGGAAAAAATTTTCGATTGAACATTCACTTTCATGTCCAAGAGGGGGTTTTCCTATCATTAGGCATAACGAGATAAGAGATGTTACTGCTAATTTGCTCTCCGAAGTTTGTAATGATGTGAAGATAGAGCCTGGCCTGCAAGCTCTCACTGGGGAAGTGCTTTCCGGAGCTAGTGCAATTGGAGATGATGGTGCCCGTCTAGATATTTCAGTCAACGGGTTATGGGGTGGAAGACACGAGAAAACCTTCATAGATGTGAGGATATTCAACCCGCATGCTCCTTCAAATAAGAAATCCACCCTGTCATCTTGTTATAGGAACCATGAGAGACTTAAGAAAAGAGCATATGAACAGAGGGTAAGAGAAATCGAGCATGCTTCCTTTACTCCACTGGTTCTCTCAGCTACTGGTGGTTTTGCAAGAGAGGCAACTATATTCTATAAACGTCTGGCTTCCTTACTAGCTACAAAATGGGAACAACCGTATAGTTTAACCATTGACTGGCTGAGATGCACCATCACTTTCTCTCTACTCAGATCTGCTATCCAGTGTATTCGGGGTGCTCGTTCGAGGAGTGGGTTCGCATCAAGATCTCCCCCTTCTCAAATGGACCTCATTAGATCTGAAACATTTCTAACAAAATCATAATACTCTTCTGATAACTTTCGAACTCGATTTGAACAATAATAATTATTATTATATATCAGCATCATATTATTATTATAATCAGAAAAAAAAAAATTGAAGAGGGAGGTGGTGGAGCCAAGGTGGCATTGCTCACTTACAACGGCAGAAGCTCAAATAACACCATTGTATTTCTAAACTGTACCTTCAGTAAAAATTGTGCAAAGAAATATGGTGGTGGGATCAATATTGTAGTGAGCAGAGAAAACCGAATTAGAGGTATCGCAGGTCACTTGAATAATACTATACATTTCGATAGATGTAATTGGACAGAAAATACTGCAGCAGCTGCATCAGCAGTTGATATTTCACCAGGAATCTGGGATATCCTTGGCAATGGAGTCTTACCTGTACCTTGCTTTCTGAACTGCAACTTTGAAAGAAATTTGATCTCGAAAAATCAAATAAAAATCAAAGAGGGGATAACACAGACTGAAGAGGGAGATGGAACATTTGTGATTTCAAATTTTGCTGTGGATTTAAGTGGATATATCACTTTCGTTGATAACAGAGGAACAGGAATGTACTTGCAATCTGGAATAGTATCACTCTTAAATAATTCGAGATTGATATTCATTAATAACACAGCCAAATATGGTAGGGCGATTGTCTTTAACTCCTTTTCGGTGATGTACCTGCATCTAAATATATCATTTCAACTCATTGAAAACAAAGCTATCATAAAAGGAGGTGCCATCTATGCCACAGCTACTGATATCCATGAAAGGGACTTATCCAGGAGCTGTTTTCTTCAGGCATATCGAGATGTCTTACAGGAAAACAACAGAAATGTAACAACATGGCCAAATCTAATATTGCAAATTCGATTTATGCCAACTCTTTCAAACCATGTCAACGAGACTGCATCAATGGAGGTGCATCAAACGATAGTTTCAACTTCCTGAGATGTATTGGAAATATCACTGGACTGGATTTTTCCTCCAACAACTCAGTTTCTACTCAGCCAAGGGAATTTGATTACACCAAAGATACACTCACTAAATGGGTACCAGGACAATATCTCCAAATTCCTATAGCAGCTTTTGATGAATTTGATCAAGAATTGGTTGCTGTCTATGATGTATCATTGGAGGAGCACAACAGTATTGAGTTAGACACAACAAATGTACCATACATATCAAATGGAAGCCTACATTTGAAAGCAAACGGAATTATGGAGGAAAGTAATGTGCTGCAGTTGAATTACGAGCACACGACTATTTCAATCAATATCACTACCATAGAGTGTCTGCCAGGCTGGTACATCAGTGACAATAACTGCATGTGTGGTCAGTCCCAATTTGTAGGAATATGGAACTGCAGTTCATATCATAAAGTGGCCTGGTTGGCTAGAGGATTCTAGATAGGGCTTTGTAATAGCAGTGAACAGTGCTCTGGTCCATGCCCACCTGGGTTTTGTATTGATGATGATATGATTAAATTAAATATGAGGATAAAGAATACTGACACACTGTGTAGTAATAAAAGAACAGGGAAATTATGTGGCCAATGCAAAGAGAATAACTCAGTCTACTACCATTCAAACACACTGAAATGCAGTGACGAAAAGCTGTGTAGTTATGGTGTACTGTTCTATTTACTCTCAGAGATTCTTCCTTTGACGATACTATTCATTGTTATCATAACATGCAACATTAGTTTCACAAGTGGAGCTGTGAATGGATTCATCCTTTATGCTCAGATACTTGACTCACTCGCCATCAATTTCAATATAGCTAAAGTCCCAAAAATGCTGAGTGAATTTCACCAATTCATATACACAATGTTTAACTTAAACTTCTTCAGCCTTGACTCGCTGTCATTTTGCTTATGGAAGGGAGTCACCACACTGGACATTATCGCATTCAAATATGTTACAATTGTCTACGCACTGCTTCTAATTCTGACAACAGTCTTTCTACTGAACACAACAACTTATAAGAAACTCTGCATCTTCTGGAGACCCCACAGCCTAGAGAATGCAGTAGTTCATGGCTTCACAGCTTTCCTAGTGATGTGTTATTCTCAGTGTGCGAGAATATTTTTTCAACTATTAACGACAGTTAGGCTATCAAGGTTCAACAGAAAATATGAAGAAGTGATCTTTTTCAGTGGAGAAGATAAGTTATTTGAAAGTATTCATCTGAAATATGGAATAACAGCCATAGCCTTTATACTCTTCATAGTTGTTGCACCTCCATTACTCCTCCTGCTGTATCCAACGTGCTTCAAAGTACTAGCACTGTGCAAACTCAGTGAGTTGAAAATAGTCAACTGCATAGCTAATATCATTCCTATGCAACTCTTTGACTCGTTTCAAAGCTGCTACAAGGACAATTATCGTTTCTTTTCTGGTCTGTACTTCCTCTACCGAATCGTTCCACTTCTACTACAAGCAGTTTACACAGATATGATCTACTTCTATACAATCAGTGAAGTTTTCTTCATCTTAGCTCTGTCCATAAATGGAATCCTACAACCTTACAAGAAAAATTGTCACAATATTATTGATTCCTTGATATTCATAAATCTCGCTATCATTAATGCTATATCTCTTTACAATCACCAGGAAATTACAGATGGAAAAGATGATTCCAAGAAATCTTTAATCACGACAACAACAATTCAATTGATTCTGATATACCTACCACTGATTATCATCCTTGCGAATGCAATCAGGTTAGTTGTGAAGTGGTCGAGACTCAAAATTAAAGAGAGAAAACTTGCTAAGCTGGATTACAACGAGCATGCTTTACTGGATAGCACTTATTTGCCTCCACTGCGAGAGAGTAGGAGGAACATAGCAGATTCTACTGAGACATCAACTGAGTACATCCAAATGAAGACTCAAGAAAGTGTTAGCTAGCTATAATACATGTACCATATATTATAGGGATATTACAATTTGTGTTCTTTGGTAGCTTGTTTATACATGGTGATAGTGGAAGCTAGTCCATTTTTTACAATAACAGCAAAAAATTTTCGTGTGATTTTATATAAGGTTCACATAAAAAAATTGATCCCACCAAGTGGTATAATATTGATTGCAAGTTGACTCTGTATCCATAGCTATGCAGCAGTTCAACACTCTGATTTGCCAAGTTTGACTTGCTACCAAATTTAAACCCTGAGTGTACAAGTAATTATTGAAAATTAATGAATTGTCCATTTTGGGACTGACACATGTACATTGTGTATGAGTAGCCACATTTGAGTAAGTTTCTAATGCTTAATTTGTGGACCATATATAATAGTAGAACATGTGACAGAAGTTTGGGATAATTTTGTAAGGTATATGCTTGAGAATTAAGTTAGGGTAATAATTCAGACTATCAAAATGTTTTTTCTAAGAAATGTTAGTCCCAAAAAAAAAACAACAATATTTACATGTACATTAAAAGATCTGAGAACCTTCACTTTGTATTATAGAGCCAGACATCAACTGAAGCACTGGAGTCTTTGCAGGAAAAAATGAACTATAAAGGATTGATTATCGTGACAATCCTGCCAACAATACTTATTCTAGGGCAAACTATTTCTTTTTGTATCGATGAAATAGCAGGAGAATATAGTGAAGCTTGTGCAGCTAATGAAGACTTGTCAGTGTGTTGCAATATATCTCTACAGCACTTGGTTCATGGCCTCAATCAGAAACATAATGTGAGTATAACATTGCTATCAAACATCACCATTAATGGTGTTATTTACGTCAAAAATTTCACCAAAATGAATATTGAAGGACAAAATGATGCTGAAATAAATTGTCAAGATGATGATGATTCTGGTATTTACTTTGAAGCAGTTACTGACTTGACAATCAGGAATTTATCAATAAAAGGATGTCATATGCTCCAAAATAGTTCAACTTCAGATCCTAAAGATCCCCAGCAAAAAGAGCTAATCTGGTGTGCAGTATACATCATTGATTCCACAAGTTTAACTTTTGACCACATTACCATTCACCATAATGAAGGAACTGGCATGGTTATCTATGACACAGATGGTGAAATAAAAATCACCAATTCCACATTCGAAGATAATCGAGTTTCTCCAGATGTAAGTGAGTATTCTGGTGGTGGTGGCTTGAATATACAATTCACAAACTGTTTCATTTGGGAAAACTCTAATAACAACATAAACTGCAGCAAACAAATTGAAAATAGCAAGTACTTAATCAAAGATTCCGTATTTCGAAATAATTATAACTTTGAATTGAATACAATGGTGACCAGTTATTTTGAGTACAGGCATGGGTTTATTCAGGGCTTGGGAAGAGGAGGTGGTTTGTGTTTCATCTTACTGGGAAGGTCACGTAATAACAGTGTAACTATAACCAGCTGCAAATTCATCAATAACAACGCAAGCACATGGGGTGGTGGCTTGTATATATCTCTGAGAAATTATCCCTCTGATAACACCTTAGCCATCAAACACAGTGAATTTCGAGAGAATAAGTGCATCAGAGAAGGAGGAGGTGGAGCCAAGTTCGCATTACTCACTTACCAAGGAAAAAGCTCCTCAAACATAATAAGTTTTGAGAATTGTTCATTCACTGCAAATAGTGCCAAAAAGAATGGTGGTGGAGTCGCCATCGTTACAAGCAGGGAAAATGAACGAGATAGCAAAGACCAGTTACAAGATATAATAAGGTTTGAGAGATGTAATTGGACGAAAAATGAAGCAGCATTGGCATCAGCAGTTGATATCTCACCAGGAGTTTGGGACATACTTGGAAATGGAATCCTACCAATACCTTCCTTGTCAAACTGCATTTTCCATAGTAATTCGATCACACTGGAAAAAAGTAACATTTCCAAAGGGATCACTAGTGTTGTAAGGGGTGCTGGAACTCTTTTCGTCTCCAACTATGCCGTCGAGATAAGTGGATCTATGAATTTCACTGATAACTACGGCACTGCTATTTACCTGCAGTCAGGAATAGTTACACTCATGAATGGTTCAAACTTGATACTTGCTAAAAACACTGCTAAATATGGTGCAGGCATTGCTTTTTATGCTTTCTCAGTGATGTACTTGGCACCCAATACATTGGTTAACTTCACGAGCAACAGAGCCTATATAAAAGGAGGTGCTATTTATGCAATATCTACAGATCTCCATGATGTATACTCATCCAAAAGCTGCTTTTTGCAAGTAGCGCGCGGAAATATTCTAGACAAAGACAGAAACATTAGAATAATATTTTCCAACAATACCGCCAAATCTGGAGTAGCCAATTCCATTTATGCAGCAACACTTAAACCATGCTTCTCTAACTGCATCAATAAAAATAAATCGACTGATGATTTAAGTTTCTTTGAGTGCATTGGAGATATTCAAGGGCTTGGTGACTCGAAATCTTCAGTCTCTACTGAACCAAGGACATTCAATTATAGCAAAAACAATCATTACAACAATCAGTGGGTGCCTGGAAAGTTTTATGAAATTCCAATCACAGCCTTTGATGAGCTGAAGCATAAATCTGAAGTGGTTTATGATGCATCAATGAAGATGAATAATAGCATAAAACTGGATGCACAGACGATACCACACAAATCAGAAGGACTTCTGCACATACTAGGAAATGGGACGAAGGAAACAAATACACTGATACTAGATAAAGAATGCACTACAGTATTCATAAACATCAGTACGATCGAGTGCCCACCTGGTCATGTTATAGATGCCAATAACACTTGCAATTGTGATAAATCGAAGTTTAAAGGAGTGTGGAAATGTGACAGATATAAAAAAGTAGCTTGGATTGTCACCGGCTTTTGGATAGGGCTCTGTAAAGATGACGAACAATGCTCTGGCCCTTGTCCACCTGGTTTTTGCATCAATAATATCTCGATTGAACTATCCATGAGAATAGCAGACACGCATAAGTACTTGTGTGACAACAATCGAACAGGGAAATTGTGCGGCCAATGTAAGGAGAATAACTCAGTCTATTACCATTCCAAAATACTGAAATGTAGTGATGAAAAATTATGTAGTTATGGTATACTGTTCTATCTACTCTCTGAGATTCTTCCCCTGACGATACTATTCATTGTTATCATAATGTGCAACATTAGTTTCACAAGTGGAGCTGTGAATGGATTCATACTTTATGCACAGATGCTTGACTCACTTATGATCAATTCATACAATGGAGCATTTGACAATCATTTAGGTTTCAGTGTAATCACAAAATTCCACCATCTTATATATACAACATTTAACTTGAACTTCTTCAGCCTTGATTTGCTGTCATTTTGCTTATGGAAGGGAGCCACCACGCTTGACATTATAGCATTCAAATATGTCACAATTGTCTACGCATTGCTTCTGATTCTGGCAACAGTCTTTCTACTGAACACAACAACTTGTAAGAAACTCTGCATCTGCTGGAGACCCCACAGCCTCAAGAATGCAGTAGTTCATGGCTTCACAGCTTTCCTAGTGATGTGTTATTCTCAGTGTGCTAGAGTATCCTTTGAATTACTAACAACAGTTGATTTATCGAAGCATAACTTGGAGACAGCTGAACAGGTGATCCTTTTTAGTGGAGAAGATGCACTATTCGACAGTAATCATCAGAAGTATGGAATAACATCCATAGCCTTTATACTCTTCATAGTTGTTGCACCTCCATTACTGCTCCTGTTGTATCCAATGTGCTTCAAGATACTAGCACTGTGCAAACTCAGTGAGTTGAAAATAGTCAACTGCATAGCCAATATCATTCCTATGCAACTCTTTGACTCGTTTCAAAGCTGTTACAAGGACAATTATCGTTTCTTTTCTGGTCTGTACTTCCTCTACCGAATCGTTCCACTTCTACTACTAGCAGTTTACACAGATATGATCTACTTCTATACAATCATTGAAGTTTTCTTCATCTTAGCTCTGTCCATAAATGGAATCCTACAACCTTACAAGAAAAATTGTCACAATATTATCGATTCCTTGATATTCACAAATCTCGCAATCATTAATGCTATATCTCTTTACAATCACCAGAAAATTACAGATGGAAAAGATGATTCCAAGAAATCTTTAATCACAACAACGACAATACAATTGATTCTGATATACCTACCACTGATTATCATCCTTACAAATGCAATCAGGTTAGTTGTGAAGTGGTTGAGACTCAAAATTAAAGAGAGAAAACTCGCTAAGCTGGATTACAATGAGCACGCTTTACTGGATAGCACTTATTTGCCTCCACTGCGAGAGAGTAGGAGGAGCATAGCAGATTCTACCGAGACATCAACTGAGTACATCCAAATGAAGACTTAGGAAATATTTCAAGTACTATTAGTAACTAGCTATAGCTATAATACATGTATCATAAATTACAATAATTTGTGTTTATTTCATTTTTTGTAGCTTGTTTATACATGCATGGTGATAGTGGAAGCTAGTACATTTTTACAATAGCAGCAATATTTATTTTCGTGTGATTTTAAATAAGGTTCACACTATAAAAATCATAAAAAATTTACCCCACTAAATTTTTCCACTATACTAATATTATGTGTATAATATTAATTACAAGTTCACCTTGTGTGTGTACGTAGTTATGCAGCAGTTGAACTCTCTGATTTGCCAAGTTTCTGAGCTTATGAGTTCCATGACTGAGGATTTGCTAAATTTACTCACTATTCCAACAAAATCCTACACATGAAATCACACAAAGTATTAACAGGATACATTAATAAATAATGTACATGTGTCAGTCCCAAAAATGATTATATCAACTTTAACAAGTCGTCGGTTAGTGACAGATTCTATAAACTAGGGCTTCCACGTGTGCATGTGGAATGAAGGGGTTGGTAGTAGTGCAGGGGTCACTCCCCCCACATGGCTCAGTGTGATATGAATACAGCTAGGCGTGCAGCCCACATACATACAGCATAATACTAATAATGCACACCCACATATACAGCAATATCGCAGCTTATATGATAATATAACTATACACTATACAGCATACAGCAACACCAGCTTTGGGGAGTGCCTGACTTGACAGTCCCACACAACATATACACAGGAGTACAGCTAGGTGTGCAATTCACATTCATACAGCATAACAACAAGCACACTCACATACAGCAATGCTGCAGCCTATAACAAAATCATGATCATAGGGAGTCACCCGTCCCTAGATAAACAACTCACATAATGCACATCACAGTAATGCCCCTGTCACAGTCACACCTTAGAAAGGTGTAAAAAGCAGAGCCAGGACAGACAGACATATCATACAGACGCAATAATCCTTACCCGAGAACTTACCGTAACCTACGTAGGTAGATGAGGGGGGGGAGGGAGGGAGAAGACAGTGGTCGAGGACAGCGTATAGATGTGCTGTACTGGCTAAGACTGGCATGTGCAATCTGTACGCATGCGTGGTTGATCAATTAACCCCGCCCAACCTGGGGGAGCGGCCACACTCCACTTGTTAACTATATTTGAAGATAGCTTTAAATACATATCATAATTACTAAAATACATTCAGGGCTGAAATTTGGTGTGGAGCCATTATAGAGAAATTTGGGATAATTTTGTCAAGGTATATGCTTGAGAAATAAGTTATGCTAATAGTTTCTATGTATTTGGGACTATCACAGATGTTATTGTCATGAACTTAAATGTTTTTAAATGAGTGTTAGTCCCAATAAAACAATATTTACATTAAAAGATCTGAGAACCTTCACATAGCCAGACATCGACTAAAGTACTGGAGTCTTTGCAGGAAAAAATGACCTATAAAGGATTGATTATCGTGACAATCCTGTCAACAATACTTATTCTAGGGAAAACTATTTCTTTTTGTATCAATGAAACAGCAGGAGGATAATAGTGAAGTTTGTGCAGCTAAAGAAGACTTGTCTGTGTGTTGCAATACATCTCTACAGCACTTGGTTCATGGCCTCAACCAGAAACATAATGTTAGTATAACATTGCTATCAAACATCACCATTAATGGTGTTATTTACATCAAAAATTTCACCAAAATGATGATTAATGGACAGTATGGTGCTGAAATCACTTGCCAAGGTAAAGATGATACTGGCATTTACTTTGAAGTGGTTACTGACTTGACAATCAGAAACTTGTCCATAAATGGATGCCATATGCTCCAAAACAGTTCAACTTGTGATCCCCAACAAAGGAAGCATATTATGTGTATAATATACATTATCAATTGTTGTCATCTGAGTATCGATTACACAGCCATTCATCATAATGAAGGAACTGGCATGGTTATCTATGACACAGGGGGGAACGTACAGATCACCAATTCCATATTTGAAGCGAATCAAGTCCCCAATAGTAGTAATTACTCAGGTGGTGGTGGTATGAATATACAATTCACTAATAATTGTTTGAATGATGACAAGAACTGTGGCAGTAGGATAGAGAACAGCACGTACTTAATCAAAGATAGCATTTTTCAAAACAATTATAATTTCGAAGTGATTTCAACAGTAACTACATATTCTGAATACAAGAAGGGACTCATTCAAGAGCTGGGAAGAGGTGGTGGACTGTGCTTTATCTTATTGGGACGATCATAAAACAATAATATATCCATAACTGGCTGCAAGTTCATTAATAATACTGCGACCACATGGGGTGGTGGCCTGTACATATCCCTGAGAAATTTCCAAGTCAACAATTTTTTAGTCGTCAGCCATAGTGAATTTCGTGAGAATAAGTGCAATAAAGAGGGAGGTGGTGGAGCCAAGGTGGCATTGCTCACTTACAACGGCAGAAGCTCAAATAACGCCATTGAATTTCAAAACTGTACCTTCAGTAAAAATTATGCAAAGAAATATGGTGGTGGGATTAATATTGTAGCAAGCAGAGAAAACCGAATTAGAGATGCCGCAGGTTTCTTGAATAATACTATACATTTTAATAGATGCAATTGGACAGAAAATACTGCAGCAGCTGCATCAGCGGTTGATATTTCACCAGGAATCTGGGATATCCTTGGCAATGGAGTCTTATCAGTACCTCACTTTCTGAACTGCAACTTCGAAAGAAAATTTATCTCGAAAAATGAAATAATCAATGAGGGATCACGCAGACTGAAGAGGGAGATGGAACATTTGTGATTTCAAATTTTGCTGTGGATTTAAGTGGATATATCAATTTTGTTGATAAAAGAGGAACAGGAATGTACTTGCAATCTGGAATAGTAAATAATTCGAGATTGATATTCATGAATAACACAGCCAAATGCGGTGGGGCGATTGTCTTTAACTCCTTTTCGGTGATGTACCTGCAGCAGCTTTTGATCAATTTGATCAAGAACTGGTTGCTGTCTATGATGCAGCACAACAGTATGGAGTTAGATGCAACAAATGTACCTTACATATCGAATGGAAATCTACACTTGAAAGCAAACGGAATTATGGAGGAAAGTAATGTGCTGCAGTTGAATTACGAGCACACGACTATTTCAATCGATATCACTACCATAGAGTGTCGGCCAGGCTGGTACATCAGTGACAATAACTGCATGTGTGGTCAGTCCCAATTTGTAGGAGTATGAACTGCAATTTATCTCAGAAAGTGGCCTGGTTGACTAGAGGATTCTGGATAGGGCTTTGTAATAACAGTGAACAGTGCTCTGGCCCATGTCCACTGTTGGAGCAGTAGCCCTCCAGCATAATGACATTCCTGGACCTGGATCTATAAATACTTTATGCATAAACACTTTGATTCATATATCATGTACACCTCATCAACACTAAATGTTAGTCACCTCATATAGATAGGCTATTAAAAAGCCAAGGTCACCCCTATGATTCAGTCTTTGTGCAGTTGCCTAAAGAATAAGCATCTTTGTGTTGACTCTCTTGAGCGCGCCACGACGAACCCAACATCTGGTGGCAGCAGAGTTTCTTACAAGTTATTGTGTTCAGCAGAAAGACTGTTGCCAGAATTAGAAGCAGTGCATAGACAATTGTGACATATTTGAATGCAATAATATCCAGTGTGGTGGCCATAAGCAAAATGACAGCGAGTCAAGCTGAAGAAGTTCAAGTTAAACATTGTGTATATGAATTGGTGAAATTCCCTCAACATTTTTGGGACTGTAACTATATTAATTGATGGCGAGTGAGTCAAGTATCTGAGCATAAAAGATGAATCCATTCACAGCTCCACTCGTGAAACTATTAATGTTGCATGTTATGATAACAATGAATAGTATCGTCAAAGGAAGAATCTCTGAGAGTAAATAGAACAGTACACCATAACTACACAGCTTTTCGTCACTGCATTTCAGTGTGTTTGAATGGTAGTAGACTGAGTTACTCTCTTTGCATTGGCCACATAATTTCCATGTTCTTTTATTACTACACAGTGTGTCAGTATTCTTTATCCTCATATTCAATTTAATCGTATTATCATCAATACAAAAGCCGGGTGGATGTTGGGTTCGTCGTGGCGCGCTCAAGAGAGTCAACACAAAGATGCTTATTCTTTAGGCAACTGCACAATGACTGAATCATAGGGGTGACCTTTGGCTTTTTAATAGCCTATCTAGTGTTGATCTCTTCTTGGCGTCTCTGTTCCTCATGTTCTCTCTCCCGTGTGAGCTCATCTGCTGGAGACCCCACAGCCTCAAGAATGCAGTAGTTCATGACTTCACAGCTTTCTTAGTGATGTGTTATTTTCAGTGTGCGAGAATATTCTTTCAACTATTAACGACAGTTAGGCTATCAAAGTTCAACAGAAAATATTCTTTTTCAGTGGAGAAGATAAGTTATTTGACAGTATTCATCTGAAATATGGAATAGCCTTTATACTCTTCATAGTTGTTGCACCTCCATTACTCTTCCTGCTGTATCCAATGTGCTTCAAAGTACTAGCACTGTGCAAACTCAGTGAGTTGAAAATAGTCAACTGCATACCCAACATCATTCCTATGCAACTCTTTGACTCGTTTCAATGCTACAAGGACAATTATCGTTTCTTTTCTGGTCTGTACTTCCTCTACCGAATTGTTCCACTTCTACTACAAGCAGTTTACACAGATATGATCTACTCCTATACAATCATTGAAGTTTTCTTCATCTTAGCTCTGTCCATAAATGGAATCCTACAACCTTACAAGAAAAATTGTCACAATATTATTGATTCCTTGATATTTACAAATCTCGCTATCATTAATGCTATATCTCTTTACAATCATCAGATGGGAAAGATGATTCCAAGAAATCTTTAATCACGACAACGACAATTCAATTGATTCTGATATACCTACCACTGATTTTCATCCTTGCAAATGCAATCAGGTTAGTTGTGAAGTGGTCGAGACTCAAAATTAAAGAGAGAAAACTTGCTAAGCTGGATTACAACGAGCACGCTTTACTGGATAGCACTTATTTGCCTCCACTGTGAGAGAGTACGAGGAACATAGCAGATTCTACCGAGACATCAACTGAGTACATCCAAATGAAGACTTAAGAAAGCTTGCTACTTTTTCAAGCACTATCAGTAGCTAGCTATAATACATGTACGTACCATATATTATAGGGATACTTCAATTTGTGTTCTTTGGTAGCTTGTTTATACATGGTGATAGTGGAAGCTAGTCTATTTTTTACAATAACAGCAAAAAAATTTCGTGTGATTTTATAAAAGGTTCACACTAAAAAACCATTAAAAAATTTATCCCACCAAATTTTCCCACTGATAATAATTGTGGTATAATATTAATTGCAAGTTCACCCTGTATGTATAGCTATGCAGCAGTTCAACACTCTGATTTGCCAAGTTTGATTTGCTACCAAATTTAAGCCCTGAATGTACAAGTAATTATGAGTTGATATGAAAATTAATGAATAATAATAATTGTCAATTTTGGGACTGACACATGTACGTTGTGTATGAGTAGCCACATTTGGACTTTTGTTGGAATAGTGAGTAAATTTCTAATGCTTAATTTGTGGACCATATATAATAGAACACAACTATTATAGAACACATGACAGAAGTTTGGGATAACTTTGTAAGGTATATGCTTGAGAATTAAGTTTGGGTAATAATTCAGACTATCAAAATGTTTTTGCTATGAACTTTAAAAAGTTTTCAAATTAGTGTTATTCCCCAAAAAAAACATTTAAAAGATCTGATCAGAGCCAGACATCAACTGAAGCACTGAAGTCTTTGCAGGAAAAAATGACCTATAAAGGATTGATTATCGTGATAATCCTATCAACAATACTTATTCTAGGGAAAACTATTTCTTTTTGTATCGATGAAATAGCAGGAGAATATAGTGAAGCTTGTGCAGCTAATGAAGGCTTATCTGTGTGTTGCAATACTTCTCTACAGCACTTGGTTCATGGCCTCAACCAGAAACATAATGTGAGTATAACATTGCTATCAAACATCACCATTCATGGTGTTATTTACGTCAAAAATTTCAACAAAATGATGATTAATGGACACTATGGTGCTGAAATCACTTGCCAAGGTAAAGATGATACTGGCATTTACTTTGAAGCGGTTACTGACTTGACAATCAGAAACTTGTCCATAAATGGATGCCATATGCTCCAAAATAGTTCAACTTACGAAGTGAATGATCCCCAACAAAGGAAGCACATTATGTGTATAATATACATTATCAATTGTTGTAATCTGAGTATTGATTACACAGCCATTCATCATAATGAAGGAACTGGCATGGTTATCTATGACACAGGGGGCAACGTACAGATCACCAATTCCATATTTGAAGCGAATCAAGTCCCTAAAAGTAGCAATTACTCAGGTGGTGGTGGTTTGAATATACAATTCACTAATAATTGTTTCAATGATGACAAGAGCTGTGGCAGTAGCATGTACTTAATCAAAGATTGCATTTTTCAGAACAATTATAATTTCGAAGTGATTTCAAATGTAACTACATATTCTGAATTCAAGAAGGGACTCATTCAAGGACTGGGAAGAGGTGGTGGACTGTGTTTTATCTTATTGGGCCAATCACAAAACAATAACATAACTATAACTGGCTGCAAGTTCATTAATAACAATGCGACCACATGGGGTGGTGGCTTGTACATATCCCTGAGAAATTTCCCAGTCAACAACTCTTTAGTCGTCAGCCATAGTGAATTTCGTGAGAATAAGTGCATTGAAGAGGGAGGTGGTGGAGCCAAGGTGGCATTGCTCACTTACAACGGCAGAAGCTCAAATAACACCATTGTATTTCTAAACTGTACCTTCAGTAAAAATCGTGCAAAGAAATATGGTGGTGGGATTATCATTGTAGTGAGCAGAGAAAGCCGAATTAGAGATATTGCAGGTCACTTGGATAACACTATACATTTTGATAGATGCAATTGGACAGAAAATACTGCAGCAGCCGCGTCAGCAGTTGATATTTCACCAGGAATCTGGGATATCCTTGGCAATGGAGTCTTACCAGTACCTTGCTTTCTGAACTGCAACTTTGAAAGAAATTTGATCTCAAAAAATAAAACAAAAATTAAAGAGGGAGTCACACAGATTGAAGAGGGAGATGGAACATTTGTGATTTCAAATTTTGCTGTGGATTTAAGTGGATATATCAATTTTACTGATAACAGAGGAACAGGGATGTACTTGCAATCTGGAATAGTATCACTCTTAAATAATTCGAGATTGATATTCATTAATAACACAGCCAAATGTGGTGGGGCGATTGTCTTTAACTCCTTTTCGGTGATGTACATGCAGCTGAATGTATCAATACAATTCATTGAAAATAAAGCTATCATAAAAGGAGGTGCCATATATGCCACAGCTACTGACATCCATGAAAGGGACTTATCCAGGAGCTGCTTTCTTCAGACAGATCGAGATGTCTTACAGGAAGAAAACAGAAATGTAAAAATCATATTCTCTAACAACATAGCCAAATCTAATATTGCAAATTCTATTTATGTCAACTCTTTCAAACCATGTCAAAGAGACTGCATCAATGGAGGTGCATCAAATAACAGTTTCAACTTCCTGAGATGCATTGGAAATATCACTGGACTGGATTTTTCCTCGGACAAATCAGTTTCTACTCAGCCAAGAAAATTTAATTACGCCAAAGATACACTCACTGAATGGGTACCAGGACAACATCTCCAAATTCCTATAGCAGCTTTTGATGAATTTGATCAAGAACTGGTTGCTGTCTATGATGCATCATTGGAGGAGCACAACAGTATGGAGTTAGATGCAACAAATGTACCATACATATCAAACGGAAGTCTACGATTGAAAGCAAATGGATTCATGGAGGAAAGTAATGTGCTGCAGTTGAATTACGAGCAAACGACTATTTCAATCGATATTACTACCATAGAGTGTCTGCCAGGCTGGTATATTAGTGACAATAACTGCATGTGTGGTCAGTCCCAATTTGTAGGAATATGGAACTGCAGTTTATTTCATAAAGTGGCCTGGTTGGCTAGAGGATTCTGGATAGGGCTTTGTAATAGCAGTGAACAGTGCTCTGGCCCATGTCCACCCGGCTTTTGTATTGATGATAATACGATTGAATTGAATATGAGGATAAAGAATACTGACACACTGTGTAGTAATAAAAGAGCAGGGAAATTATGTGGCCGATGCAAAGAGAATAACTCAGTCTACTACCATTCAAACACATTGAAATGTAGTGACGAAAAGCTGTGTAGTTATGGTGTACTGTTCTATCTACTCTCTGAGATTCTTCCTCTGACGATACTATTCATTGTTATCATAACGTGCAACATTAGTTTCACAAGTGGAACTGTGAGTGGATTCATCCTTTATGCACAGATACTTGACTCACTCGCCATCAATTTCAATATAGCTGAAGTCCCAAAAATGCTGAGGGAATTTCACCAATTCATATACACAATGTTTAACTTAAACTTCTTCAGCCTTGACTCGCTGTCATTTTGTTTATGGAAGGGAGCCACCACACTGGACATTATTGCATTCAAATATGTCACAATTGTCTATGCATTGCTTCTGATTCTGGCAACAGTCTTTCTACTGAACACAACAACTTGTAAGAAACTCTGCATCTGCTGGAGACCCCACAGCCTCAAGAATGCAGTAGTTCATGGCTTCACAGCTTTCCTAGTGATGTGTTACTCTCAGTGTGCTAGAGTATCCTTTCAACTATTAACGACAGTTAAGCTATCAAAGTTCAACAGCAAATATGAAGAAGTGATCTTTTTCAGTGGAGAAGATAAGTTATTTGAAAGTATTCATCTGAAATATGGAATAACAGCCATAGCCTTTATACTCTTCATAGTTATTGCACCTCCATTACTGCTCCTGCTGTATCCAATGTGCTTCAAGATACTAGCACTGTGCAAACTCAGTGAGTTGAAAATAGTCAACTGCATGGCTAATATCATTCCTATGCAACTCTTCGACTCCTTTCAAAGCTGTTACAAGGACAATTATCGTTTCTTTTCTGGTCTGTACTTCCTTTACCGAATCATTCCACTTGTACTTTATGCAGTTTGTACAGATATGGCAATATTCTATTATCTTATTGAAGTGCTTTTGATCTTAGCACTGTCTTTGAATGGAATACTTCAGCCTTACAAAAAAAGTCATCACAACAAAACTGACTCTTTGCTGTTCACAAATCTCGCTATCATAAATATCATATCTCTATTCAACTATCAGAACCTCACAGATGGGAAAGATAAAGCGAAATTTTATGATACAATTTCAACAGCATTTATTATTATTCAAATGATACTCATATATCTCCCATTAGTGTACATTCTCATAAATGTGATCAGATTCATCGTGAAATGGTTGAGAAAGAAAATCACAGAAAGGAAATTGTTGAATCTAGATTATAACAACCATGCTTTGTTAGAGAGTGCTTACCTCCCCCCATTGCGAGAAAGGGGTGCAAATATAACTGACTACAATGAAATGCTCTAGCTAGCTACATCAAGTGTGTTAATTGTGTTCAAGAGCTGCTGTTAATAGCAATAGGGAATAGATACATGTAGCTATACATAAATGTAATTATGTAGTTTGCATTGTGACAAAGTTGTATATTAGATTCTTACCTTGTACAGGAGTGACAAAGCAACATTCTTTTACCTTTTATTATTTATTTAGCTATTACTTTTTCTCATTTATTTTTTCCATAGCCTAATAACTTACCTTATTATTGTGTATGGATGCATTTATGCAGCAACCACTTTCCAGGAATATATTAATGACAGATCATGATTTAGTGTTACCTAATTCACTTAATTTTCTAAAACCATACCATTAGTTATTTTGCGCACTTGCATCACTAGTCAACCCTTTACCAACCAAGGGGTCTGGTAATTGAGCTGTCATGTTAATATGTAGCTACTAGTACAGTTTTTAATTGGAATTGGCAAATATTACACCAATTTCAATTGTGACATGCTTTATTTTTCTCCACTCAAAACAGATATGCTATGCTTTTGTTATGGTAACATAGTTTTTTTTTTTAAATCAATTGGCTAACATATCTGTTTTTGAGTGCCATAACTGCAGTATGAAATTTTCACAAGAATGGTTTTGAAATTTTCATAGAGAAAATTTTTTGTGGCTTTGAAAACTTCAAATTGAAATTTCCCTCTGAATATCACTACTTACATACCTATAGTGGCTAGTGCATTATGTATCAATCTAAGCTTATCATTAATAGGTATACTGCTATTTTACTATACTTAACTCTATTTACCCTTTTGTTTCGTAAGTCTTCAGTTGCTGCAATGTGAGTTCATAACTGGCTTGCAAAACCTTCATCCTTTCCAGTCGGCGATTGTGCATAGAACGAAGGCTCTTCAGTTCTTCTGACTACAAATGTTAATACGTAGCTATAGCTAAAAGTCAGTTTGCATTAGATTTCACCATGTGATTATCTGATACTCCTCAGATTATGACCAAAATTCCTTGCAGTATCAGCATATGTGACAGTTGAGGGTAGAAATCATGTTTTAGTACTTTTATCATGACTGATACTTTACAATGAAATTTTCTGCACTTTTTTTTAGAAAGCATGAATGAAGTTTGATTTCTATCCTCGACTGTCACAGATAGTGTGGCTACATCAAATATTTTGTGGTTTTGAAATACATGATTAAGTTGCCAACTTTTCCAGAGCAATTTGTTATTAATTTAATCCTCTATTGGCTATGCGAGAAACTCTAACAATTTCCAGGACAATAAGCCACACCCACTGAGTGCACCCACATTTAGCTAGAAGCTGATGTAGATGCTGCTGTTTTGCACTTTATAGGAATGCCTACAGAAACCCTGAAGGGCTGCAGAGTAAATAAACAGCTGATTTGTGGTTATGTACAGTCCGCTGAAGCTACACACCCTATTCAATGAACTTCCTGCTAATTCAAAGTTTAAGTGTTTCTTCAATTTCTGGGGACAGACATGCAGGATAGGAACCAATCTGGACTGTCTCAGCCAATCTGGGACAGTTTGCAACATCCTTCTATACGGTACATTACATATCCCTACATATACGTACATTACTACACTATAATCTGAAGCTACCCGACGTATATGTAGGGATTGTTGGCTGGATATACAGAACAAAGATTGATCCCATTTCCATCCTTCTTGTTTCCTTACTTTTTTGAGCAGTGGTCATCCCTACATCTTTTTTCATTTCAAGAAATAATTTTTCCCTTACTTGTTCCTGGTCTTTTTTCCTCTCTTTTATGGTTTTAGCTATGTATAGAGTTTATTCTTCTATGTGTATGCAGGGTTCTCCAATAGTTCTCCAGCATCATTATCAACGAGTCAAGGTGTTGTGTTATTGTTGAGCTTTACTTGGAGGTTGAAGGAAGATGCTGAAATAGAGTCTACCGTCGTGAATCTAAATCCCCGAGTCGATACAGTAGTCTATCTAGCTAGAGCTAGCTAGCTAACTTAACTAGAGACAGCTGAGTAATATTATAATTTCAAATACATGCGCATGCGTATTATAGAAAAGATGGCTTCCTAATTGAATTAGTCGAGTGCTGTGCTCCGTAGTGTCTCTTTTTTCATCGACTCTTTCGAGGATCAACGAGTAGAAAAGATCGTAATTCGTAGAATTTGGAGTGGATTTATCCAGAAATCATAGCTGTAGCTTGAGTGGTTCGAGTTGTCTAAGAAGAAGAAGAAGAAGAAGAAGAAGAATAGAGAAGAAGAAGAATCCAGCGATTTACCTGCTTGCCGTATTTCTGAAACGGTAAGCTCCCTGGTCCTGAAACTTGGTCTGCACATTGTAGTAGGCTCTAGTAGGCTGGATAATCATTCACAGTAGCTTTTGTTAGGTCTAAGTGGGGGAACTAGAATTTCACTTTTGTATTAGTCTATAGGCGGCGCGCGCGGCCGTCCGAGTCATCCCTATATAGAGAGTGCTACCGCACTCTCTGATTATAGTTAAAGACAAACCTTGGCTTTAAGGAGTGTCATCACATCATATGACTCTCCTGCTTGCTCCTGCATTGAGTTGGCTGCTCTGTTCCTCTTGGGTACACATGGAGTCTTTTGGGGGGAGGGTCTTGCTGGCAATAATTCCTATACATCCATGCATCCAATATGCTATTCATAATCCAATATTCACTACATCCCTTGATCATTATCACTGCTCAATTCTTCAAAAAATCAGCTTATAAAGTGGGTGATCAGTTCTCTGCTGGTGTTATACGTGAATTTGGTCAAAAATTGAGAAGATATAGTGAATGATCAAGGTATCCATATTAAATGGACTCAATATTAAGCTCACCATTCCATCTTTTCTCGAAACTTCTGCATATAAAAAGATAAATTATCAATCAAAGCCAATAAGAATTTGTGCTGATGTATTATAGAATGGATAGAGATTGAAGAGTATGGATATGCTTAAAGTGTCCTTTTTACAGCAGATTCTCACTAACTTGAACTTCACTCTGTTAAACCCTTGATAACTTAAACGTTGTCACACACAAGTTCAAAGTTCAAAATTTTGTAAATCTGTGTAGTTACGTATATGAAAGTGGGATTTGATAGTCTTATTTTCACTAACCTCTCTTCAGCTGTTTATTTGTGTCTTGGAGTATCTTAACATCAGCCATATGTTGGGCACATCGGTCAGCCCACTTCTCACGAGACCTATTCAATTCAGTTAGTTCATTCCTACAAAAGTTAGAATGTCAATTGAGTCATTTCCAATAACCTTACATCATAATATTGTCTACTCAATATTAACTCAGTGAATCACTCTACACTATAAACTATTTCACACATGACAAATGTCTAGGTGAAACTGTAGTTCCTGTTGTTCTGACAGTATTACCACAACAGGTAGTGGAAAGAAGCATGGCAGGTGTTTGAAATCAATGCAAATTCAGTGCTGTACTGTATGTCATTAGTGTCAGGCTACTTGCTATCATTGGCCCTGAACTTCAAGTAATATGGTCATCTATTCCAGTCTACCCTATAGAATTTGAGGAGGGCTTAGTGTGTACACGTATGAAACATTCTACAGTACACTAGTGTATATGAAATGTTCTACAGTATACTAGTGTGTATGAAATGTTCTACAGTATACTAGTGTGTATGAAATGTTCTACAGTATACTAGTGTATATGCAGTACACTAGTGTATATGAAACATTCTACAGTACACTAGTGTATATGAAACATTCTATAGTACACTAGTGTATATGAAATGTTCTACAGTAGTGTGTATGAAACATTCTACTGCATCTTGAGGAGGGCTTAATTAGTATATACATGTATGTTCTACTGCACCTGGAGGAGGGCTTAATCAGTGTATATACAGAAACATTCTACAATACCTCATGTCTACCCTAGGATTTGAGGGGGGCTGCAGTGTTTCCTCTAGGGTCAAATTCAAACAGGGTGGCAAAGCCAATCAGCTGCATGGCAGTCTCAATTAGCTCATTTGATGTGAATAACAAGTCAAATGTATTAAATTTGTAGCTTTCTTTTTCTTCTTTCATTTAGAAATTGATTTAGCTATATAGGCTGGATCGAATCCACTTCCTCTGTGGTGGACCAGAATCTGGGTCAGAGCTGAACTAGTAGTAGGGCTACTAGTGCTAGTTTCTGATAGTTGTACATAATGTGGTAGTGTTAAGGGTGCAGGCACATAGTAACCAAGGCATGCGCTAGTACTAGCACTAATTAACCACAAACACTACCGCACTAAAATAACAGATAGTAAACACAATAGCAGCTGCTGCTTTGGCACATATAAAATCCATGCTAGCATGAATAATGAACAAGTCATTGCAACTCAGGAACTATGCATGGAAATGGGCCAATATTTTGCATATGGCAACTACTTGATAAGGTCTAAAAAGTTACATTTTGCTTTAGTTTATAGCTAGTACAGAATGTGCAGGACACTAGATCCTATATTGGATAAATTGAAAAGTAGAATGTGAATTGACAAAAACTAAATGTAATTTTTATGGCAATAAGTATAAGAAGCTGTATATCAAAAATCAGCCATTGATTCCAAGTGGTCATTGAGATGTAACGCAGTTTACCTTGAGAATGGAATCAGTCATAACATCAGTCATTTTGATTGGTCCTCCTTCATTTTTTGTGTATGTAGTACTATTCTGATACTTAATAATGTGGTGCAAGTTAGAAATTTCTATCATGAACAGTTTTTAAGTTAATTTTCCCTAGCAACCATGCGTGGGCGGAGTGTTCCTGTACCCTTAAGTGATTGTGGTATGTAATTTTATGTATGTGGTTAAAGTGGCATCTACTGCTGTGCTAATTAGCCCAGACTACAAACCACAGTGATTAATTCCTGGAACTACTATTGCCAAACAGGGGACCACCCTGATTGAGCTATACTGGATGGCTTAGTGTAGATATGAAACATTCTAAAGTACCTCAGTCTCTCAATTTGCTCTTCGTTGGAGGACCTAGAGATTTTCGCTTCATTGAGTTGTGCTTCAAGCTCCATCAGTTTTTCAGTCAGGCTAGCACATTTTTCAAGACCTGATGAATTCTACATAATCAAAAAATACTTTATGTACTGCATATTGGCTTACACATCTCATGATTTATATACACAAACTCTATATTTTTATAATAAACTAAAGTCTATATTTGCA
Organism: Crambe crambe; assembly: GCA_963924555.1. Taxonomy (NCBI): domain Eukaryota; kingdom Metazoa; phylum Porifera; class Demospongiae; order Poecilosclerida; family Crambeidae; genus Crambe; species Crambe crambe. The sequence goes on along the minus strand of OZ004584.1, from coordinate 1,854,973 downwards.
TTCACCTTGCCCCTTGATCATGCACTATAACTGCTATAACTTTCTCAATTCCTTTTCAAACACCAGCAGAAAGAGTGGATGATCAGCTCTCTGTTGATGCATTAATAAACTAAAAATTGGTTAAGAATCGAGAAAGTCATAGCTGATATAGCAAATGATCAAGGTGCCAGGTGAATAACTAGCTACCTCTCTCCTGAGAAACATTATTTCTTCATCCCGTTCCTCCAAGGAGTGTTCATAGATTGACATTACTTCGACTTTTTTGGAGTATTCCTGAATTACAGCATCTCTCCTACTTATCTCTTGCTCCAGAAAGAAAATTTTACTTTTCATAACTGCATAAATATGATAATAGTACTGTAGTAGTCATACGTACTAATATTTCATGTAAAAAAATAATTCGTGTAATAAATGTTCATGTTGAATTAATTTCATACAATACAGCTAGCATGTACGAAAATATTTTAACGAAATAAAAGCAAATTACAGTAGCTACCCTTAGCTCATTATCCATATTAGATTTAGTTCAGAGTCAAGTAAATAGCTACCTTGATCATTGAGTGAACCCAGTGTTTCCTTCTCAAGCAATAACTGAAAATAAAATTGATGGCTTATAATAAATCACGACGGGAAGAATACTCAAGTCTTACTGATGAAATGTACTTGTCCTTCTCTTCCAATTCTTGTACCAAGTTTTGGATTTTTTCTTCATACTTTTGATGCTCTCTAATAAGAAAGAACATTGTGAGAATGTTGAATCTATGAACTATAAGTTAGCTTCAATACCTACATGCATATGACTCCAAACAATGGGAGAATAACCATTCAAAACAGCAAGTTCGAAAGCATTGAACAGCAAGAATACTAGCTATGTGTAAATATCAACCTTACTACAATAAGCCAGTTGCTCAGTGTGCATTATCTAGAGAGTTTAATAAAGGTTGCACTGAAGTCGTGCCAAGGCATTCATAGTCTGCTTTGATATCTCAGAGAGGGTGACAATAATTTAATGTGCCTATTTATATGGAACTTTTATAAATTAGGCACAGGTTACTAAATCTCAAAGGAGAGTCAGGGGCGGCACAACCACTAGAAACGTGGTACGGCTCCCCTAAATATGATCATTTCTGACCTAATTTTGAGCATTATAAGTTTTCAAAAATGTCACATCTGTTATCTTTACGTGAAGGAAATTCTCTCATAGCTTCAGTGTAAAGCATGATCTAGCCTCTCCTGTTTCATTGTGGTGCATAAATCCACTGTGGAACTGGTACGGCTCTGCCTGACCAGTTATAAAAGTGGTACGGCAAAAGCCGTACCAGCAGCACCTGTTGTGCCGCCCCTGAGAGTGTCCCCCCCACCCACCCCCAAATAGAGCCCTGATTACTCTACTTTGCTTATCTTTACTTATTCCACTCCAAATACATGTACCATATGCTCTGATTGCATGACCAAAGTGTCATTTCCTCATTAAATGGTTGGCACTAAAAGGATGTGGTTACTACCATACCACTAAAAGGATGTAGGAAAGCTTACCACAGGGATATTCCCATATGCATGCATATGGTATATAGCTAGCTTATTCATTACTACAGCCATAGTGGCTCTATGAGCTACTTTTAATCTATATATTGAGCTTTGATTGGCAACCTATATAAGAGTGTTACCTATCAGTATATCTGAAATGTTGCTTAAGTCATACTGTAAGTATTGAATATAGCGAGTACAGGTAGCAGTGCATTTGCACAAGTGTCACTTTTTGAAGTTACTAACTAACTAGCTAAAACTATGTTGTTGATTTGTCTTCTCGTGGCATTGGGATTGGGAAGTAAAGTCTTAGCTCTTCCTGGAGAGGTTGTGTACTACGTGGAGCCAGCAGACGAAAGCAGCATATGTAAAGATGATCAAGAATGCCATACACTGGAATACTATGCAAATCAGTCTGAAAGATACTTCCACAATCCTCCTGAAACAACAACCATCAGCTTGATATTTATGAGTGGGCACCATGCATCCAATGCAACACTTGAAATGTTCGGCATCAATTTTTTACATTTTTATCGCTCAAATGAAGAAAGTGATATAACAATTGCATGTGATTTCATTCTGGACAACATTAATGCACTCTTTATGAATGACATCAATATCGACGGAGAAGCAAACCAGATCACGATGAGAAATATCACAACACTTGTTATTGAAAATGTGAACTTCTCAAATGGCAACAGTAGTAGTGGCAGTGGAAATCCACATCTCACTATACATACAAGTTGTACCAAGATCACAATAAGGAAGTGCACTTTCAAGGATTACTATGTAGCAATAACGTTACTAGAATGCCTTTTGGGGAATCCTTTCTTCAATAGTCTTGACATTGAAACCTCTGCACTTAGTGGTCCTGATCCAGATAACTCCACTGGAAATATACTGCACACTCCATATGGTTTACTGTCTCTCATAATCACTAAAACCTCAGCCACCATCACTGGCTGCAACTTCACTGGAAGTGGTTATTCAGGTATCAAAGCGACATTGATGAATCAAGGTGATCTGAATTTGACTAACTGTGTCATACAAGAGAACCATATGTGTGGTGTTCATATTTTAACTTCAGGACCTGATAACAAAATCCATTTAGAAAACACCATAGTCAGGGGTAATCTATTGCCAGACGTGAGCAGCGGTAATCCCTATCAATGGAGTGTTCCCAATGCAGCAGGAGTTTCAGTAACCCATAACGCTCACTCACAATCAATTTATCAGATCACGATGGAGAATGCAACTTTTGAAAATAATCAAGATGAGAATGCTGTACCTAAGACCTTGTTTATATATAGGTCAGAAAATGTGAGTATTAGTAACAGCAGATTCATTGATAATTATGGAACAGCAATTGCTGTCTATCTGACAAGAGAACTCATACTTTCAGGTAAGACTGAGTTCATCAATAACTATGGATATGAAGGAGGTGCTTTACTGATGTTCACAGTTTTCCTAACCATCGCTGATAATGCTAACATCAATTTTCAAGAGAATCGGGTGGAGAATGTGGGAGGGGCCATTTGTATCCGGAATATGCCCATACAGATCGATATCGAACAACCTTGCTTTTATCAATTTCGGTCACCTCGACCAAATGCTACTGTAGTATTTAATAACAACACTGCCAAAAAAGGAGGCTTACACATCTATGGTGCCACTACAAAGAGTCCCTGCAACAAATCCCTCTCTGGCACTGAACAGGGTGTTGAATTTACTATACCAAACACCACTTTCTCTTTTTATCCACCTTGTAATGAAAGTTTGTCATGTGTGTCATCCAGTCCAATCCGTATATGTCTCTGCGAAAACCGTCAAACGAAGTGTGCTGATATAGAGTACATATTCCACAGCAAAACAGTATATCCTGGGGAACCATTTACTCTCTCTGCTGCTGTTGTTGGTGCTGATTTTGGTGCAGTGGCTGGGTCAGTTTTTGCCACTTTGGTGGACCAGGACAGTTCTTTATCCGATTTCCAATATGCCCAACGCATTGATCAACCTATCAAATGTCATGATTTGAATTACACCATTCATTCTCGTGAGGGAAGAAAAGTACAAATGAGTCTGTCTAGTGACGCTTCAGCATTGAATCAATGGTACAATAACAAAAGAGCAACCAATCGATATATTAAAGAGTTTGAGGATAGAGGAGTGATAGATATCAATTTGTTGTCTACAACAGTCTATGTCGATCTGACAATCAACAAGTGTCCGTCAGGGTTTGAACTAAATGAAACTACAAAGGTTTGTGATTGTCACCCAAAAGTGAAAAAAATCGACCCAAATGCGTCCTGTTACTTCAAAGATGGGAAAGCTTTCATCAAGCGTATGAAGAATGTATGGCTGGCTCCTACTAATTTTTCCGATGAAAATTCACCACTATCGATAAACACCAACTGCCCATCATATAAATGTTCAGAGAATCACGTGAACTTGAGCAATCCTGATGTTCAATGTGGAGGTAACCGAAGCGGAGTTATCTGTGGGAAATGCAAAGAAGGATACAGCAAAACTCTGGGATCGTCAGACTGCGTAAAGTGCAAGAACAACTACTCATTGGCTGTCGCTATAATCGTTTTTATTGTGTCTGGTTTCCTTCTAGTCCTCTTCATAAAATTGCTAAATCTCACAGTGGCAAATGGTCTACTTCATGGCATAATCTTCTACTGTAATGTGGTATGGATCAATACAGATGTACTTCTTCCTTATGATAGTAAAGGTACAGAATTTCTGCAAGTCTTCATAGCATCGTTCAATCTCGACATTGGCTTAAACGTCTGCTTCTTCGATGGACTGGATGCGTACATAAAAACATGGCATCAGTTCCTTTATCCTACTTACGTTTGGTGTATCAGCATTGTGCTCATTGTCATATCAAAACGAGTTAACATACTTGGAAATAATGGTGTGCCTATTCTTTTAACACTGTTTCTGTTATCGTATTCGAAAATCCTCACAACAATAGTGGCTGCACTGGAATACACTGAGATTATGGTGGTAAAATCTCACAATGTTATTGAGGAATATTCGGTATGGGCAGCAGATGGCAACTTACTGTATGCAAAAGGTAAGCATATTCCACTCTTCATTGTTGCTCTGTTAGCGTTGATCTTCATTGTCATACCCTACACACTTTTCCTCCTATTCTCTCGCCACTTGTACAAGATCACACACCCTAGAGTTAGCAGATGGGTCAACAAACTTAAACCTGTGATTGATGCTCACTCTGGTCCATTCAAAGACAAGAAGGAGTATTGGATCGGTGTGTTACTTCTCGTCCGTGTAATCCTAATAGTTACTCCTCTATTATATGGTGTTGAAACCACATTGAAAAATCTGGGCTTGATCCTAATCTTAAGTGCCCTTCTGTTGTACAAGTCACATATTGGACCTATCTATAAAAACAAGTTCCTTTCATTGCTGGAAAACTTTCTAATTTACAATGCGATAGCATTAGCTTGCATTGCCATGATCCCACCAAATCTCGTCGACTTTCCCTTGTCCAAGTTCCTTGCCTATACTTTAGTAGGAATTGTTTTTGCTACATTTCTGATCATATCAGTGAGACAAGTCCTTATAGTGACAAGAATAAAAGAGAGACTAGCTAAACGATGCAGTCGCATTGGAAGGAGACTGGAACTGGAACTGGATCAGAATAGCATAGGAGAGTCGATTTTGTTCAGAGAGCGAAGTGACTTGATTTAATTAATGTACTAGCAGTAACTACATTCATTTATTCAAAAATAAAAATGGTGTCACTATTATTGTTGCTGTTGTAATTTGATAGTATATAATCTTATAGCTTGCGCCCAATTATTTATAAGAAAAGGTTACATCAAAGAGTGCGGTAGCACTCTCTGATGTAGGGATGACTCGGATGGCTGTGCGCGCCGCCTATAGACTAATACAAAAGTGAAATTCTACTGTGAATGATTATCCAGTGTACTAGAGCCTACTACAATGTGCAGACCAAGTTTCAGGACCAGGGAGCTTACCATTTCAGAAATACGGCAAGCAGGTAAATCGCTGGATTCTTCTTCTTCTCTATTATTATTATTCTTCTTAAACAACCATATCTCTCGAACCACTCAAGCTACAGCTATGATTTCTGGATAAATGCACTCCAAATTCTACCAACTACGATCTTTTCTACTCGTTGATCCTCGAAAGAGTCGATGAAAAAGGAGACACTACGGAGCACAGTGGAAGCCATCTTTTCCATAATACGCATGCACATGTATTTGATATCCAATTATTCGAAATTATAATATTACTCAGCTATCTCTAGCTAGCTAGCTAGCTAGATCATAGACTGCTGTATCAACTCGGGGATTTTAGATTCATTAATCCATCTACCGGTAGACTCTATTTCAGCATCTTCGATCTCCAAGTATAGCTCAACAATAACATAACACCTTGACTCGTTGCTATGCTATTGGAGAACTATTCTTCTTCCATCTGTCCCTGCATACACATAGAAGAATGAACTCTATACATAGCTAAAACCATTCAAGAGAGGAAAAAAGACCAGGAACAAGTAAGGGAAAAAGCATTTCGTGAAATGAAGAAAGATGTAGGGATGACCACTGCTCAAAAAAGTAAGGAAACAAGAAGGATGGAATGGGATCAATCTTTGTTCTGGATCAGAATAGCATAGGAGAGTCGATTTTGTTCAGAGAGAGAAGTGACTTGATTTAAATCATTAATTAATGTACTAGCAGTAACTGCATTCATTTATTCAAAAATAAAAATAGTGTCACATGTTATTACTGTTGCTGTTGTAATTTGATAGTATATAATCCTATAGCTTGCGCCATCTAAAGACCAATTTTTTTATAAGAAAAGGCTACATATATATACAAGTGAGCACAAAAAAATTTCTTCTAAATATAAAGGTTAAGTTGGGATGGCCTGAAATCTAGTTGGGCTGTATAAATTTACTGCAGCCTCATATGAAAACAATCCTTACATTTACAACTGCCATTAGCTAGCTAGCTATAGGCAGTAGATGTAAATGTAGGAATTGATTTCATATGAGGCTGCAGTACATCTATACAGCCCAACTAGATTTTAGCTATAGGTAGTTGTAAATGTAGGGATTGTTTTCGTATGAGGCTGCAGTAAATTTATACAGCCCAACTAGATTTTAGGCCATCCCTATACTTATTTGCAAGAAATTTTTTGCACTCGCTAGCTTATTTCCATCCTTTTTCTTTGTAAGATGTGAAGAGCAAGCTTAGCTAGCTAAACTGAAGAGAAGAGCTAGCTAGATCTGTTGCCACATACATGTGCTATCCTGTGGTCCCGCCCATCTGCATGCCCCGCCCCTCCAGTGCACGTGCACTGGCTTCAAAATGGTGGAGAAAGACTAGCTAGTGTTCTGGGTGCTATCAATATCACTGAATTGTGAAGTAGAACTTTAGTCAAAACTAATAGCAAAAGATAAGTCTCTATAGGTGCCGCTCTAGCAGATGGCCAAAACAGAATTTTGATGACTATAGCCAGTAAGTCGGTGTGTCAATCTTACATATTATAAAGAAAAAGAACAAAAGTCAATATCTTATGTTAGTGAATCTTAAACATTTCTCTTCTGTGTAGATGTAGCATCTCATTGTAGCCTTCTGAGAACCTGTAGAGTAAGGGTAGAAGAGAAAGAAAAGTTTTTAGTTTATACAGTCTTATGACCTTTGACCCGTCATCCCTTGCTAACACACTCTCAATAAAGGTATATTCTACCTTTAGTTAATATCAAGAACAGTTTGCACAAAAAAAATAATGATCACTGCATAGCTAGTGTGAATATTTTGTGTCAAACAAACCTCATAGCCGCTACTGGTTTGACCTCAGACCCTAAGGCCTTATAAGGCTGTTACCAAATAGAAAAGCACATTTTCGGTCTGAAAAGTGCATCATCAGGCCATAGCCTGACCAATCAAACCACTTACTATGAGCCTGACTTAATATAGCTAAAGGCTGTTACCAAACAGAAAAGTACATTTTTGGTCTGTATGTAGTATCCAGAAATTGGAGATAATTGAATATATTACGTACATGCACAGTACACACACAAGTCACATGATACTCTGTGAAAGGAAGTTCACCATCCCATATCTGTCAAAAAGAGTGCTAAAAAGAGTTAGGAAGATTATTAGTCTTGCATGTGCATGCAATATCTTTGAAGTTTCGATCACATCATGTGGTTCAAATATTGTGTTCTTCTAATGCTGGTATTGATGGGTGAAGTCCAAGTCATAAATGGATACATACAATATCTTGTGTCGCCATCAGATGATGAATGTCCAGGTGGAGAGTATGAATGTCATACATTGGAAGAATATGCAAATAATTCAAACAAATACTTCAAGATTCCTGATGAGTCACGTTACAGTTTAGAATTTTACTATGGACACCATGAATCCAGGACACCACTAGAAATCTCTGATATTAAGTATCTGAGATTATACTCCGCACCACCCAAAGCAGAAATGATCACATCTGATTTCATTTTTGACGGCATAAGACAACTCAACTTGAAGTTTCTCGTTATCAATGGACATGCAAATAATATATCAATGACAAATATTTCAAGTCTGTTTATAGAGGATATCTATTTCAGATCTAATGGTGACAGTAGTGGCAAAGACAATCCACAGCTCACCATATACACTAGTTGTACTCAAATCACAATATACAGGTCTTCATTTGTAGATTATTATGTTGACATAGTAGTGCAAGAATGCCTTACAAACGATTCTATCAATGAACTTTCTATTTCGGGCAATACATTCGGTGTCGCGGTATTAAAGCCTAGAGAGGAAGTACAGCACACATCATATGCTCTGCTGAATCTCACAATAACTAAAACTTCAGCTAATATCATTGGTGGTAGTTTCACTAGAAGTGGATATTCAGGCATGAAAGCAACATTAAAGAAACAAAGTACTCTAACTCTTAGTGATGGTACTAGGGTAGAACAAAACAATATGTGTGGCATACACATTTTATCTTCTGGCCTCGATAATGAAATTCATTTACAGAATACCAGAATTAGATATAATACATTGCTGGATATGAGCTGCAGTGATCCGACAGTTCCGAATGCAGCCGGACTTTCCGTAACTGCTCAATCATCTTCCACATACAAGATCACAATGGAGAATGTAATTTTTGAAAACAACCAGGATGATAATGCTATACCTAGGACAGTGTTCATATACAGATCAGAAAATGCAAGCATCAGTAACAGCAGATTCATCAATAACCACGGTTCAGCAATTGCTATTTATCTATCAAAATCATTTATGTTGTCAGGGAAAACAGAGTTTATCAATAACTATGGATGTGAAGGAGGTGCTTTACTGATGTTCACAGTGTACCTAACCATCACTGATAATGCTAACATCACATTTCGAGATAATCAGGCAGAGAATGTGGGAGGGGCCATATGTATCCAGAATATGCCCATACAAATCGATAACGACCAAAATTGTTTTTTAATCAGGTTTCAATCAACTGAGCCAAACGTCTCTGTAGTATTCTACAATAACAATGCCGAAAAAGGAGGCTTACACATTTATGGAGCTACCACAAAGACCCCCTGTAACAGATATCTTTCAGGCACTGAAAAAGGGACAGAATTTGTTATACTTGAGGATACTTTCTCTTTCTATCCCACTTGTAACGAAACTTCCTCATGTGTGTCGTCTGAGCCGATCCGTATATGTCTTTGTGAAGGCAATGTAACAAAGTGTACTGATATTGACCACATATTCCAAAATAAAACAGTTTATCCTGGACAGTCATTCACTCTCAATGCCATGAACGTAGGAGCTGATTTTGGTCCCATGGCTGGAGCAGTTGTAGCATTACTGAGCAACGATGAAAGCAGATTATCCGACTTTCAATATGCCCAACGTATCGATCTGAATACAGAATGCCGTGCCCTGACTTACACCATCCATTCTAGCGAGGAAGCAGAAGTTCAGTTGAGACTTTCTAGTGAATGCTCAATACACAATCAATTTGATAGCGACAAGGAAGCAATTAGTGACTACATCAAGACGTATGAGCAGACTGGAGTGATAGATATCAATTTATTGACAACACTATTGTACATCAATATTATTACGCAGACGTGTCCTCCAGGGTTCAAGCTGAATAATGATAGCATTTGCGATTGCAATAAAGAAGTGAAAGAGAGTGACGAAAACATGCAATGTTACTTCGAAAATAATCAACCTTTGATAAAACGCATGAAGAACCTATGGCTTGCCCCTGCTGATACTCACTCAGATGAGTTGTTGATGAATGGCTACTGCCCATTGTACAAATGTTGGAACGATACTGTGTATTTGGATGATCCCGATGCTCAGTGCAAAGCCAACCGGAATGGAACAATCTGTGGAAAATGCAAAAAAGGTAGTCCTGGGGTCATCAAAATGTGACAAGTGTAAAGACATCAACTTGCTGCTCATCCTCGTCTTCCTAGTTACTGGTATCCTACTAGTCCTCTTCATAAAATTACTAGATCTCACAGTGGCAAATGGTCTACTTCATGGCCTGATATTCTACTGCAACGTGGTATGGATCAATAAAGATGTACTTTTCCATTTCGATCATCATAAAGGTACAGAATTCTTACAAGTTTTCTTAGCATGGTTCAATCTTGACTTTGGCATTGAAGTCTGTTTCTTTAATGGACTGGATGCATACGTGTTCACATGGCTGCAGTTCCTTTTCCCTGTCTACATTTGGTGCATCAGTATCATGCTCATTTTCATAGCAAAACGAGTCAACATACTTGGAAATAATGGCGTGCCTGTTCTTTTGACACTATTTCTGTTATCGTATTCGAAAATCCTCACGACAATAGTGTCTGCACTGGAATACACGATAGTTCATGTGATCGTGCCTCAAAATGTCACTACTAAACCACCATATCAAGTATGGGCAGCAGATGGAAACTTGAGGTATTTAGAGGAAAAACATATTCCACTCTTTATTGTCGCTCTGTTAGTCTTGATCTTCATCGTTACACCCTACACACTATTCCTCCTATTCTCTCGCCATTTGTACAAGATCACACACCACAGAGTGAGCAGGTGGGTCAACAAACTCAAACCTGTGATAGATGCTCACTCTGGTCCATTCGAAGACAAGAAGGAGTATTGGATCGGTGTGATGCTTCTTGTCCGTGTACTTTTGATAATAACTCCTCTATTATATGGTACTTATACTGAACTGAAAAATCTGGGTTTGATCATAATTTTGAGTGCTGTCCTGCTATGTAAGTCACATATTGGAGCCGTCTATAAAAACAAGTTTCTTTCGTTGATAGAAGATTTTCTGATCTACAATGCAATTGCATTAGCTAGCATTTGTATAATTCCAGACATCGTTCTTTTCTCTACTTCCATTAGTGAAGCTGAATTCAGTGAATCTGAATTATTACATGTATCTGAATTACTCACTTACATCTTAGTGGGAATCGCTCTTATCAAGTTCTTGTTTATAACGATGATACAAATATTGACAGTGACAAAGATAAAAAATAAGATAACTGACCGATGTGTTCGAAAGGAAAGGAAAGTGGAAGATATTCCCTATTGCATAGACGATGCAGATTTGTTCAGAGAGCGAACTCGTTTGATTGAAAACCGAAACCTCAAAGAATCAATACATTGAATAATGAAAAGCATTACTTTATCTTTCCCGCTTGAATTAAAATTAAAAATTCTAGAGTGATTAGTTACGTGTTCTATTTTTTATAGTTTGCTTGTTGCTGTGGTTTTCTTGTAACAGTTTTCCAACCTCCCTGGCTAGTTACTATATACGGTTGCTAACCATTTATTTCAAAATGAAGGAGGTCTTAAAATTTTTATTACGCATGTGTGTTATATACATATAGGTGACAGATACTAGGTGAGTACAAAGGTCAAGATGATAAGAGTCATCACATTCTATCGTATTATTGCTGTCTATTTGCTTAAGACATTACTTTGTACGCTGTGTGGTTTTTATATTTTTTACAATCTAGTTAAATTTTGTTTTTCTTGTTGTTTTTGTTGTTGTTGTCATTTGCTTGCTGCTTCTAATTGTTTAGATTCAATTTCTATGAATTAATTGTTTTTGTTTTATTTGCTTTGTTAATATGACATTTGTTAGTTTAGATATAATCTGTTGTGGTTTTCCAAAAATAATTGTGGTAAATACAAGAGATGCATGTGACATGCATGTGATAAGCATGTGACATGTATGTGACATTCATGCAAGTGACTATTATGCACTTCAAGTTTTAGAATCACAAACAATGATGTGGTGTATTGTCAAGTCACATGATCAATAGTATCACACCTACTTACTACTAGCTATATAAGGAAGTCCACAAAGCCATTGAACAAAGCTATGCCACACTATTAGTATTTAGACTGAAGTTGTGTTGTATAGTTCTATAGCTATATCAGTATGATACTGTATTTCTTTGCTTTGTTGATAGCTCAGATGCTCTCTGTTAATGGAGAGAGTATAGCTTACTATGTAGAGCCTGCTGATTCAAGCACCACTTGCAAGGAGTATAAAGTCTGCCACACCTTGCAAGAATATGCAAGTAAGTCTGAACTATACTTCCAGAACCTCACTAAGTCAGTAGTCAGCCTGATATTCATGAATGGTAGCCATGTCTCCAACTCAACAGTTAACATATCTTATATCAGCGAATTACACATTTCTTGCCATGATGATGGGTGTGGTGTGTCGATCGAATCTGACTTTATCTTCAAAAACATAAGCCTGTTTTACATGAACGACATTGACATCAATGGAAAAACAATGATCAGAAACATTGAAACACTGGTGATTGAAAACGTCAAGTTTCACTCTTTTGGTGGAAATAATGACAAAAACACTTCAAAACTTGCCATAGATGGAACCTGCAGCCACATTACTGTAACGAAATCCATATTTATAGGCTCTACTATCAATATAACTTTACACAATTGTAGCTACAAGGAAAACTACCTTATCATTCAGAATAGTGCAATAAGAGGTGAGGACGGCACACACCATAAGCCACTGCCATCACTTGGAATGCTGATGATCACAATCACGACTACATTTGTGAACATAAGTGAATGCCACTTTACAAGAAGCAGATATTCTGGATTCCATGTAATCTTAAGGAAAGATAACACTTTGAATATCATTGACAGCTCTGTGCAACAAAACCGTATGAGTGGCATATATATTCTTATTACAGACGCCGAAAATCACATCCACTTACAGAATACCACCATCAGTAATAATTCTCTGCCGGATGTTAGTAGTGGTAATCCTTACACATGGCAGGTTCCCAATGCAGCTGGACTATCTGTGGCCCCCAACGATAATCCACTATCAACTTACAAGATTATTATGGATAGTGTGATTTTTGAAGGCAATCATGACGCTAATGCAGTACCCAAGACCGTCTTCATTTACAGATCTCAAAACGCAAGCATCAGTAACAGCAGGTTTGCTGACAATCATGGAACTGCAATTTCTATTTATCTGTCTAAAACATTTATACTATCGGGGAAAGTAGAGTTTAACAACAACTATGGATACGAGGGAGGCGGTCTCTTGATATTCACAGTTTTCCTAACCATAGCTGATGATGCAAACATCACATTTAAAGATAATCAGGTGGAGAATGTGGGAGGGGCCATTTGTATCCGAAATATCCCTATCCAGATCGACAATGGGCAACGTTGCTTCTATCAATTCCAATCTCCAAAACCAAAAGCCACTATAGAATTCTACAACAATACTGCCAAAAAAGGAGGTTGGCACATCTATGGTGCCACTACAAAAACACCATGCAATGCGGGAACTGAACAAGCATCTATGAGTAAATTACCAATGAAATTTGATCCAGATTTCAATGAGAGTGTCACGTGCGTGACCTCTGACCCAACTCGTGCTTGCCTTTGTGAAGGAAATAAACCTAAATGTGCGGATGAGAACTACATTTTCTACAACAAATCTGTCCACCCTGGGGAATCGTTCAATCTCTCCGTTATCGTTGTTGGAGCAGATTTTGGTGCTGTGGCCGGGTCAGTATTTGCAACTACAAATGAGCAATCTTATCTAACCAGTTTAGAGTCAGCTCAAAACATAGCCACACCTGAATGCCAAAACATGACTTATACTATTCACTCTCGAAATGAAAAGGTTGAACTGATTCTATCAATTGATGGTTCAGAATTGAATACATGGTACAAAAATAAATCCATCACTAGTAAATATGTAGAAGAATATAAGACAAAGGGAGTGATTGACGTAAATCTACTGACTACGCCATTGTATATTGGTCTGACTATGCAGAAATGTCCTTCAGGATTCTCATTAAATGAGGACAGCATCTGTGACTGTCATCCAAAATTGAAAGAAAGAGTTTCATCTATAAATTGTTGCTTCAAGAACGGGAAAGCTTTTATCGAACGTGACAGAAGCATATGGTTGGCCCCTACTAATTCCTCTGATTATGAATCACGGATGCTATTGAACATTAACTGCCGAAAAAATAAATGCATAGAAGGAGTTGTGGACTTGAACAATCCCGATGTTCAGTGCAAAGAGAATCGAACTGGAAAGGTCTGTGGACAATGTAAAAAAGGACACAGTTTAGCCCTAGGGTCATCAAACTGCTTGAAATGTGACTGCTTGAGGTGTAACAATAACCTCAACTTGCTGCTCATCCTCGTCTTCCTAGCTGCCGGTTTCATACTAGTCTTCTTCATGAAATTACTTGATCTCACAGTGGCAAATGGTCTACTTCATGGCCTGATATTTTACTGCAATGTGCTATGGATCAATGGAAATGTGCTCATACCTTTCTATCAAAACGGCACAGAATTTCCCCGCATTTTCTTAGCATGGTTTAACCTGAATTTTGGCATTGAAACCTGTTTCTTTAATGGACTGGATGCATACGTGTTCACATGGCTGCAGTTCCTTTTCCCCGTCTACATTTGGTGCATCAGTATCACACTCATTTTCATAGCGAAAAGAGTCAACATACTTGGAAACAATGGCGTGCCTGTTCTTTTAACACTGTTTCTTTTATCGTATTCGAAAATCCTCATAACAATAGTGTCTGCACTGAGCTATACTGTCATATATGAAATTGCACCAAATACCATCCCATACACAAGATGGGCACAAGATGGTAACTTGGGATACCTGGAAGGCAAGCATATTCCACTCTTCATTGTTGCTCTGTTAGCATTGATCTTCATCGTCATACCCTACACATTTTTCCTCCTGTTCTCACGCCACTTGTACAAGATCACACACCCCAGAGTGAGCAGATGGGTCAACAAACTCAAACCTGTGATAGATGCTCACTCTGGTCCATTCAAAGACAAGAAAGAGTATTGGATCGGAGTGTTACTTCTTGTCCGTATACTTTTCACGGTCACTCCGTTGTTTTATGGCCCTCAAATAAAAATCAAACATTTCAGTCTCGTTTTAATCTTGAGTGGTCTGCTCCTATACAAGTCATTCACAGGCCCCATTTACAAAAAGAAGTATTTATCACTGATGGAAAATTCACTGATCTACAATGCAATAGTATTATCGTGCATTTTTATACTGCCAAATTACCTGCACTACCCACTCACTTATGTCTTGGTGGGGATCGCTTTCTGTCACTTCTTGGTTGTGGTAACAGTGCAAGCAGTAGTAAGAGTAAGGTGGATTGTGAAGGAGAAATGCTACAATAGCTCGTTTAGTCAGAGTGAGCTGACAGGTTATCACGAAGATATCAATGACTCGGGTTTGTTTCACGAAAGAAGCTATAGCTTATCTAGTAAGAGTGAGCTGACAGGTTATCACAAAGACACCAATGACTCAGGTTTCTTTCACAAAAGAACCAAAAATTAGAGAAATACTCTCTCTGAATTTCTACACGAGAATAAGCTAGTAATTATATTGTTTTTGTTTTTTGTTGTTGTTTTTATTGTTGTTTTTTATTATTTAATAACATTGATTGCTGCTTTCCTTTACTTTTGAGGTCATAGTCATATTGAAAATTTAAATTTAAACATTATGCCATAATTACTTATTAACATCTTGCCATGATCTTTCCTATACCATAATACAACTGTATCTTAATGGCAGCTTACCTTGCTACTACCATCTCTATGATCTCAGATACATTGGGTAATTCTTGCTGAGTCTCCTTCCATAGCGACCACACAAACTCTTTATCCACCTGCATGTACAGTAATAGATACTAGTGACTCTGAGCTCCATTATAGTAAGGCCCTTCCATAATTATGCTACTACTATCTAGCTGGCAAGGGCTGGCCTAAAGCTGATTGAGCTAAATACAGTGTGCAGGGATCCAATTGTGAGTATATCAAATGTCTTAGATTAATAATACAACTGCAATGAGCTAGTCTGTATGTAGGCTACAACCATTTCAGTCGACACTGGCGTTCTGGGTCTTATCACTGTCATAGTGGAGCAGTGGTGATCTTTCAGATTCATTTGATACCAACAGTGTAGTTTATTGTTGTGATGACCATTGGGTAACTGAGCAATGCCATCATTGTAATGTGATGACTATTGGGCAACATTGTAGTTGTGATGACCATTGGGTAACTGAGCAATGCCATCATTGTAATGTGATGACTATTGGGCAACATTGTAGTTGTGATGACCATTGGATAACTGAGCAATGGTCTTTGCATTGGAAAAGTGTACACATAAAGGTGCTCATATTCTGCATATATGATTAATCATGCTAGCTATTATTGACAGAAAAGCATTTTGAGGGGAAATTCCCCTGGATTTTCCCTTATGAAACAATGTAGTATTCAACCAACATGCATTCCTACACACATACCCTAGCTAGTCTATCTACTGTACACTGCTTTAATATTTGCTTTGCTTATCTGCAACTACTCACTTCAGATTGTTTCAACTCTTCCATCAGCCTCTCCACCTCCTTCCTGCTGGCTGGACGATTTTCATCCAGCCCCTTGAGTTCGTTAGGTTCTTCCATGATTACACCATAATCGCTTATTGCACCAAGGATCTATATGCTAGGACCAGCTGCCTGCAAGGGGTTAAAGGTCAAAAATTAGGTGCGCATTAATTTTATTAACAACATCAGTAGGCGTGGTGGCTATTAAAAATCATCGAAGCATTTATCTATGATCGAAGACAGAGCAAGAGGGTACAGTGATCAGTCTATCTAACCAGCTCGTAAAGATTTCATAGAGGTCCGAACGTAATGGCTAGTGCCAGTGCTGGCGGTGGTGCGGTGACTCACACTGGAGGGAATCCACCCACAGAAGTGGCATCTCAGATTCCTTTCCAGGTAATAATTATCTTATTCGTGTAACAGTTTATTTTGCTGTGTGTTATTGTTGCTTGGAGATTTATTTTTTTTTGAACGCTGGTAATGGTCGTCATGTCAATATGCTCATAATGAGTAAAGCTGCTCCATATGGCCGGCATGTTCACCCTCTCAATTTGTAATCGTCAAATAAGCCAAATAGAGGCTGGCAAGCTAGCATTCATAATATTGACCTTGTTTCGATGAGCATAAGAATATCAAAAAGAGATTCATTGCCAAATAAAACCTTAGTTGACAACAGCAATTTAAAAAAAAAACCTTATGGTGGGAATTTTTGGTTTTATGATTCACATGAAAAAAATTACTCCATGAAATGTCACACTACGATACTTTAGTGTAAACAGTCATATCAATCATGATTGTGTATTGTGAACACAATGTATTGCAGGACTTATGTGTGTTGTTTGAGAAGATTAATAAGATCAAGGGAACAGACAAGAAGAAACAATTGTTTAGTTCTTTCTTGGCAAAATGGAGAGAGGCTTATACGAACCTCCACCCAACAGATCCTGACACAGCAGTAAGACCCTCCTAGTGTTGTTGTTGTTGTTGTTGTTGTTGCTGCTGCTCCTGCTGCTGCTGCTGTTGTTGTTTCCTTATTAACCAGGAACCCTTTACCATATAATGTATGTTTACAAGTTATAGACCCTTTACCTTTTTTAGTAGTCCCCCACTGAACACTGTTGTTATTGTTATTGCTATTATTTCATCTTTGTTGTTGTTGTTGTCATTATTGTTATTAGATTCTCTTTCTTTACTCCTTTCAGGCAGACACATTCTTTCCTCTGATGAGACTGTTTCTTCCCCAGTTGGATAAAGGTCGCCCCGCCTACGGCATGAAGGAGACAGTCTTAGCAAAGTACTACATAGAGATCCTCAACATAGCAAAGGAGAGCGTGGACGCTAAGAAACTCTTAAACTTCCGGGCTCCTACCTCTGCTAAGCAGGTGCTTTGAACCATGTGTACATTGTACATAATTATATGCATAATGGTCTACGATGATCAAAATGTGATCTTACGTTAATTACCTGAGACTTCATGTACTCATTCAGTGTTCTAGCCAAAGAGTGGAAGAGTGGTGCTCCCCCACTTTATTTCTCCCTTCCCCCACCCTATTGTTACTGAATTAGTATAGTGGAATATATTACACTCCCTGGCATTTCATGTTTTTGGACTCCTTTATAGCCTAACCCCCCCCCCTCACTCTTTGCATTCATCCTGGTCAGCTAGAACCCTGCTCGATCCCAAACCAATAACTATTTGACATAATTATTATCAAGTGTGGATTTTACTGTGCTGACCCCAACTCTTCATCGATGATTCTTTGTTTGTTTGTTTGTTTATTCGTTTGTTTTTGTTTCTTTATTTGTTTATTGATATTATTCATATATTTTCTTGTTTGTCATTTAATGTATGTGTGTAGGAGGCAGGAGATTTTGCAATTGTTGCCTACTTTGTTCTCCGTAATAGATGTCCAGAACATGGCAAGTGAGTCAGTAATATGTAGTACTGAAAGACAGGAGTTTGGGAACAATTTTGTTAGAAAAAAAAATCCTACTTATGCATTGTTTCAAGGGATATACGTCATGCTTTGATTCTTAACTTCTGTCATGTGTGTTTTCTATAATGGTTGCACTACAAACAGCCCCCAAGCTATATTATACACTGTATGTCTACCTTTTACTCTATCGATCTGGCTGGAACGATTTACTTATTATGGTGTGCTTTAATTGGAATGTGTCTTTGATTCTTAACTTCTGTCATGTGTGTTTTCTATAATGGTTGCACTACAAACAGCCCCCAAGCTATATTATACACTGTATGTCTACCTTTTACTCTATCGATCTGGCTGGAACGATTTACTTATTATGGTGTGCTTTAATTGGAATGTGTCATGTTGACCTATAATAACTATATGCCGCCATGTAGGCTCTCTGTGGCTCAAGTGAATGAATTTCTTGATGACCTTGCCATGTCGCACACCAAGAAAGACCGGCCGGGCATGAAGAAAGCACTTCAGCTCCTCTTGAGGAACACGAGTGCCATGGAACAGAAATGGCTCATCAGGATCATTCTAAAAGTGAGTACCTTTCTCCAGTGAATTTAGGAGTACTACTGACCATGCTTGAAGTACGTAGGATGGCCGTTTATGATTCTTATATCAAAACCATGCCAAAAAATCCCTTCAAATTTCTGTATCAATACGGGGATTAGGTCTATCAGTCTATCATCAAGTACACTAGGTACAGTGAATCCAGCTAGTCAGTTTCTGAAGCACTAGGTGCTTGTGTGAACTTCTTAATTGGGACCAGCCATTGTAAAGTGGTACATTGTCCTCTTTTTTTTAAAAAAATGGCATCTTACACATTCTTTTTTTTTTTTTTTTTTTTTTTTTTTTTTTGGTGTCCTTATTGTTGGGACCCTCTGTAGATTGATATCCCCATTCCCATCCAGATGGTGTACTCCCAGAGATGGACCTTTTCTGTAAACTTGTTGAATACAATTGCAAATTATTGGGACCTCCCTCTGTAGCCATCCACACCAGAACCAGATATTCCCATTCCCCATCCCAATAGTGGATGGATTGGTGTACCTATATATACCATCTGTACACTTATTGGGGACATTGGGACCCTAATCTTATAAAACCAGATATTCCCATTCCCCATCCCAATGGTGCATCCTTTTAGATGGCCTATACCATCTGTGCATTTATTGACTTATATTGGGACATTGATTGGGACCATAATCTTACATGCAGAGCCAGATACTCCCATTCCTTTCCCAATGGCGTAACATACCATCTGTACACTTAGTGAATTGTATTGGGACATTGATTGGGACCCTAATCTTATAGAGCCAGATACTCTCATTCCTTTCCCAATGTCATATATTCTAGTGAGTTTTTCAGTTAACTTATTCTAGTGAGCTAATGAATTTATTTTTTCAGATTCGATTTCCCTTTTTTAGCACAATAATTAGGTACACAGTACAGAAGTTTGAATTGAAATTTTCAAAGAATTTATCGCATCCCTCCCAGCATAGACAGTGGTTGTGCAAAAATCCTTATACATACGTACAGAATATGTGTGTGCATAGTTCTGATTCTGGAATGTTTATTTGGCAACTTTCATGCATACATACACCACCTGTAGGAATGAGTCCTGCCTAGTTCACACATGTACACGCCACTGGAATACATGTATACATACATACATACATACATACATACGTACGTGACTGTCCGAAGTATTTTTTGGCCACTTTTTTAAACTTTGGCTCACCATAACTCATGACTACTAGTGGTCATGGTCTGGAAATATGGTGTCGAGATAGTCTAACCATTATAAGACGCATGACATTCATCACAGCATAATATATTTGAGAAATAGTAAATGCTAGATTTCTACATTTGACCTACGTAAGATAATTATGGATCTCTATGCTATTTATATATGCACACAATAATCGTAGGTCTCTACATAATTATGTATGCGCACAAGGGTTGCATGCCCATGGGCTGTTTAAATCCATGCATACAAGCGTTCAAATTAGTAGTCCAACATTGTCAATCTACATCTAGATTGGATTCGACCCATGGGTTGGCAGGTGATCATGGTACAATACCATATACCTTATAGGGGTAAGATTTTCCTAAAGTGTGAGCGTATTTCTTCAAAAATACAATCCACAGAATTTTATCGGTATTATTAATTACTGAAAGGTAACACACTTAGAATACATAAATAGCTTCTAACTGTTCATCGCACACATAAATATATCCATCCTCGTCACCCACAATAGCCCCAGGCTCTTTCAGGATCCCTTGACCCAGAGTTGTCACAAAATCTCCTTCGTGATTCAAAACTGTCACTTGTGCTTTCTCCTTCTCGGTGACATAAATATAATCCTCATCATTGTAAACTCCTTGTGGTCCTGAAAGCTCATCTCTTAGCTTCATCGTTCCAAGACGTGAACTATCGAGGATCTTGCTTAAAGTATTCTTTCCACTCTCAGTGGTATAAAGATCTCCATCACTGTTCAGTGTGACACCCGTTGGTTTGCTGATACTGTACCAGCGAAGGTAGTCGAGGTCGGCATCGAACACTTGGATTCTGGAGGTCTTTGCATCGCATACAAATACATCACTCCTCTTATTGAGTGCCAATCTCCCGGGCCTTTTAAAGTTACCAATAGTACCCTCTTTGCATCCCACTGTCTCTACAAGCTCTAGATGTTTGTCATATTTCTGAAGGCAGCACTTTTTGGTCTGAGTCACGAATATTTCCCCGTGTCTGTTTGTGGCTATGCCATAAGGACGTCCAGCTCTATTCAAGAGTTTTTTAATGAAATTCCCTTTCTTGTCTATGCTTACAATCGCTCCTTCTTCATATTGTGTTGCAATTAATGTCCCTTTACGATGAATTGCTATATCCCCAAGCTTTTTAACCCCTCCTATCACCAAAATTGGATCATTCATATCTTGAATTGGTCTCTTCACTAAGACTTCGAATGGACTCCCCACTACAGCTCTTCCATTTATCTTCACCTTGAGAATATGCTGACCTTGCACTTTCGGAGTGTACACGACCTCGTACAAGTTCCCTTTCACGACATCCACTCGAGTCTTGCATGATCCACAATCATCAATGGAGTTTACCTCTGCTTGGACGTTTTGTAAAACCAGACAGGGAACTTCATAGCTCTGACTTGCATTCACTATGAACATTGCTTCCTTGTTCACCTCAGCGTACTTTGCTCCAGGTCCTTTGACCATAGTCATGATGGGATCGGCACATTTCAAACTGTCACCAATAGCTCCAATGATGCGTGCACAAGATGTTTTGTAGATCGTGAAGGACCAATCCGGGTTTTCAACAAACTGTTTTCTTTCGTGGCACAACTTTTGTATCTCGGAAACCTGTTGAGTGATCATCTTATGGACTGCCACTAATTCTTCTTTCTCATTGTTTCCCATTTTCCCTTCTATGAAGTGCACAAGCGATTCTGTCCTTTTCAGAGTTGAGTTGATGTCTTTTTCTTCCATTTGCAAACCCTTGCTGTCAGATTTCATTTTATTCTCTATGCTTTTTAGTAGATTCGAGCGATATTTCTCAAATTGCTGCAAAACTAAATCAAAGGACCGATTCACAAATGACTTCGCATCGATCCCTTCTTCTTTCATTTGCAATAAGGTCTTTTCAATATTCAACCTGGTTTCTTCGAGCTTTGCATAATTTTCTTGCAGGAGCTTTTTCTTCGCTTCGAGTTCCGTGCAGATATTTTCTGAGATTGTATTCAGTGACTCACATCTGTGACGCTTATGCTGGTCCATTTGACATCCTCTACAGATAGTTTCACTGCATTCGAAGCAATATATCTTCATTTCTCTTTCATGATCAGTGCACAGTGACAGCGTTTTCATCGCAGCTTCTGCAAAGTTGATCCCTTCGGATATCGTCATTTTTTCATTCAACTTAAAGACGGTGTGGGCAGCATAAGGCTTGAGTCTCTCGTGTGCCTCTTTGCAGAAAGGACAAAGGTGTTTGGAGCAGTGAAAGCAATAAGCACACGCTTTAGATTCAGATGGATTCTTGCAGAGTTCACAAACGGGTCCACTATTCGTTTTCTTGGGTGCTAGTGAGTGAAGAATTCGTGGTTCTTCTGCTAGAAAAACACTAGGAAGTCTTTGGATATCTGTTTCCCTTAACTCGTGTGTTTGGCTACATTTTGGGCAGAGGATAACGCTGGAGTGTCTTGTTTTATCCTCCAAGCAGCTCTTGCAGTAGTAGTGGAGGCAGGGAAGAATCCTTGCATCTTTATACAACTCTTGACAAAGGTTGCAGGTCACTCTTTCCAACAATGGCTGCAAGTTGCCATCCACGGATCTTCTTGAGTCGCAAGTGGCCATGAACACCAGTGCCTTTCAAATGAAATAGAAGTATCACAAGTGATCCTAAATTTCAGCTATCAACAATAATTAATATCATTGTAGCTCTGCATAGCAACAAGTATACCTACCAATGTGTTCTTATGCTGGTCTTTTTAGGTCACTGTTGTAAGTTCTTCACTATAATAGTATTCAGCTACCATAAGAAGTTTGAAGTACTCCTATGGGAATAGCATACTATGTACTGCTATTGGCTACTATAGCTTGTTTGGCATAGCTATGAATTTTCACATAGCTACTGAATGAGTAACAAAGTGCAGCTGTCCACATGTAGAGAAGTGTATCTAACAGGGTACAGATTTATCATTTCAGTTATCAATCTACACACAATAGTATTGTACAGTACAGTGCAGTATAGTATACGTATGTAGGAAGTGTTTTTAATTCAGTTGTTGATATTTCATTGATGTCTTCTACTTTCATTCCATAGTGGAACATTACCTTGTATCATTACAAGTACAAGCGGAAGCTATACCCTATAACAGTACATACCGTATAGCGAAAAAATTTCGTGGGTAAAATTTTTTGTGGTTTTGAAAATATTGATTTGTGAACCATATAAATTCCCGTATTATTTTTCAAAAGCATGAAATTCACGAAAATTTTTACCCACGAAAATATCGCGCTATATGCTATGTACATTGGTATTTCATAGCTAGCAACCTTTCACTCATAAAGTTACAAAAATGTTACAATAAAGTTACAAGTAAAGGGGGAAAATGTTTAATAGGCAAGTACGTAGGGATGGCTGCATGTATAAAGTTCAAAAAGAAAAGTTCATAAAGCCTATTTCAATAACCACACCCAACTACTCTATCCCTATTAAGCTTTAAAACTGTCAATATCTATTGGTACTACAGTATTAAAGCTCAATAATATTATTAACTGACTAGTAATGAGCATATATGCATTCACACTACATTTTGTGGTAAAAATAATGTCGCAGAGCAGAATGGTCGACAGTGGCCTTTATACATGGCACTATGCAGTCAAACTGCACATGTAAGTTTTTACGTGAATTTATTTGCAACCCCATGAGTGCTCTCCATTTTGTGAAACCAGGGAACATCTGTATTGAGTTTGCATAAAGCTCTTCTTCAGTAGATATCAAAGGAGGTTTCGATTCCATATAAAGACAAAGCCAACAATGAACCCAATGTTTGAAGGAAAAAAAAAAGAATCCTTCACCTCAAATCAGTACATGCACACGTTGTTTAATTTCTGAATTATCTGCTTAGCATGTACTGTGAACTCCCTCTAATCAGGACCCCTGGAATGAGGCCACCCCTCTAATCAAGAAACTTTCAAAAAGTCCCAATGTATACTTCATAATAATAAATCCACCTCTGAAAGATGAGGCCACCCACTTCTGCTGGCCCCAAAGGGGGATTCTCAGATTAGAGGGAGTCCACTGTGTTTTTTGTACGTACTTCCTGTTGTGTTTTGTACTTCCTTCCTTCCTTCCTGCCAGCCAGCCCTGACAGCATGCCCATACAGATCCTTGTCTAGTGTCAAATTTACAGTGGATTGCAGGTTGCTTGACACTATGTACTTCAGCCGCTGAGGTCACATGGACCAATCAGATTTGCAGGCAACGATGTCAGCATGAATCTGATTGGTCCATGTGACCTTGTTGGCTGAAGTACTAGTGTCAAGCAACCTGCAATCCACTATACACACTGCCTCATTGGAACCCTTCAGACACACTGCCTCATTGGAACCCTTCAGACATACATACATAAGCCCACAACTTTACATTCATAGCTATGGTTGTATTTATTGAATTGTGGAGGAACCTAGTGACATTGTTTTCAACAATGTAGGATGGTTCTATGGTGCAGGAATTAAGATATTGGCTGCATTAGAGAAGTGGTATTGTTTACAATGGAGGATGGTTCTATTGGTGCAGGAATTAAGAATACGATGCAGGAAGTAAGGGTATTGGCTGCATTAGAGATGTTCAAGGGTGGCAGCTCAGCTGTGTTAGCATATCAACAGACTAATAGTAACATTATAGCCTGCAATAATCGGATATTTGCAAGAATGAGAGATGCGGTTCAATCAGTGGTGTATGCAGAAAGCAAAGGAACTCTTTTAATATTTGTGGTGATTACATTATACGTACTGAGTCTTTACCGAGTCTTGATACAGAGTCTTTACAATTGTATTTAGGGCTAGGAGGCTAGGGCTAGGGGGCTAGGGGGTTAGGACTAGGGCTAGGGGGCTAGGAGGCTAGGGCTAGGGGGCTAGGAGGCTAGTGCTGGGGGTGGGCTAGGGCAGGGCTAGGTTTCCACTCTTATTTCCTCTTTATATTATTCCATTCTTCCTTTTTAAAAAATAAAAATGTCCCCTACTGGGGAGGTTCTAAGGGTTCACTAAGAGAGAGGGTTCACTAAGAGAGAGGGTTCACTCTAATTAATTTTTTTGTTTGTTTGTTTCGTAACTTTGTAACTTGATAAGACATTTGATGCCGGTTCACCACCGTAAGGTTAGGTATGCATCATTTTTAATTTCTGGATTGCATTGCATTCATGACATTCGTGATTATGTTGACATTGTCCATTTATGAAGATTTTTACTTTTTAATTCAAGTAGCTACATACATGAAGCAAATTAAAGCATCCTTTTAGTTCAAGAGAGGCCATAGGTACGAAGTTAAGTTGTATGACCTTATCCCCATTGTCATTGAGTGAATGCATAGCTACATACATACATACATACATACATACATACATACATACATAGAGTCTGGGTTCTCCCCAGAAGAAAAGATAGCAGAGTGGTATGCTTATGGCCACACGATGGGAAAATGCGTCCCGGCCTTTCCAAGCTAAGTATTTCATCGTAATTCATAATCATTAGTAGAGATAGTCAGTGAGTTTTGTTTTTTGTTGTTGTTTGTTTGTTTGTTTGTTTGTTTGTTTTTTGTTTTGGTTTTTGTTTCATTTATGTTTCTTTTTTTCTTTTTTTTCTTTTTTTTTACTTCTACTAGCAGTGCAGGTGGTTTACATGAAACCAAATAGACACTGAGAATGTGGTAATTGTGAGCCAGGCACATGCTAAGCAATAAAGGTTCATGTGAGCAATTAATTATCGACTGGAGTACAGTGGCACGTGCCACTCTAAAAGGGGCTTAGGGGAAACCCTGAATGAATATGCTGTAGCTCCTCAATGATTCACTCACCCACCCCACCCACTCACTGCTAAATATAATATAATGGGACACCTCCACTAGCCTATAATGTGACAATACTAACAAGCACAGATACAGTCAGTATGCGGGCACATTAATCGGGTGGTAAATATTTTGAGTCAACTATTTCCTGTTTTGAAGTGACGTATATTCGCGTATGATGACCCACACAACAGAGGTCATTGTAAAGGACATTTATTGTTATGTGTTGTAATTATTATTGTGCATATAAGGCCAATGAGTCATAAGTGCTGTATTCTTATAACTCATCTTAAAAGGACATAGTATTGTTGTTATTTGTCATGAAAAAAAAACATTTGGAACAACGACACTTCCCCTAAATTAATATGCACTAAAATGGATGTGGAGATAACATAGGCAGTAAAAACTGGTCAGGCCCAGGCCTGACTGATATTTTGAAATCTAGGGGTTAAATGTTCTAATTAAGGATTAATTAGTGATTAATACTATTGTGTTCATGTGACTGTTTTGATGCAGCAAATTGTAGTGATTCAGTGGTCTTGGGGGGGGGGATTTACATTTCAATTTGGGGCCCGACTAATTGGATTTTCACACACGATGGTTCTCTCTCATCCTAGACATGTTTTAAAGCTAGCTGTAGCAACGGAAATATATCAACATGAAAAGTTTACAGTAGCTAAATTTATTGGTAATTAGCTGACCTACGTAGAAATGAGTGCCATTAGAACTAAATAGGCACTTACTGTGTTTTATTCTGCCTATTGTGCTTTTATGTTTTCACCATCTCATTACATGATAACATCTTTAAAATAATTGGATCTTGCTTCTAACACCTCTGACCTTCACAGTTTTGACGTCTGATAGTCACTATCAAGTTATGACATTACGTTTGAAGTCTATGCCATCAAAATGTCTGAGGGCAACGAATAGTTGGCCCTTCCCACCTCCTCAAATAATAATAATAATAATAATAATAATAATAATAATAATAATAATAATAATAATAATTTTATAATAATAATAATAATAATAATAATAATAATAATAATAATAATAATAATAATAATTTTATTATTATTATTATTATTATTATTATTATTATTATTATTATTATTATTATTATTATTATTATTATAAGAATAATAATTATTATAATTATAGCAACTCTATTTTTAGATCAACTCATACATGTTGCTATGGGTTATCATGACTGAGATCACCAATATTGTTGTGTAATAGTGCTTCAGCTGATGTTTGTGAGGGGGCAGGTTTTGGCTTTAGTGTGATGAGTTGTCATCACTCGTGATGTAGCAGCACATGATTTTCCTTAGAAGTGCAAATTAGTTTATTTTGATATTAAAACCCTATATATACTAGTGAGGGCATGCAGCCCACAAATTAACTGCATAAACTTTAACCTTTAGCAGGCTTGCTTGACCTCTTTGCTGGTTGGGTTTGAGAGCATTATTGCCTGCATGGATTATGACTATTCTTTTCCCCATGGAATGCAGGAAAATAAATTTAGCCACGAGAGCCATTTGGCGGAAAAATATGTATGACCTTCTCTAGATTTTTTTACACTAACTGTTGACATAGAAACCAGAATGAAAACACCCGTAACCATACTTCAGGTTTCTGGGGTTCTTGTGAGCCACTTGATTTCTTACGGATGGAAGTCTGTAGTTCATGTGGTAGTGATTCAGGAAAGTGTAGCGAACCCCATGCTAAAGATTTATCTACTGTTCCAAATGTAAAATTGTTTGTACCAAACCATGCTATTACAATGATTGGATTTTATCCATTTCTTAAAACATACGCTGATAAAGTTGTACCAAACTTCTATCAGAATGGTTGTATCTTAATTAACAGCGACTTTCAGCCCTAAGATTTCCATTGATTTCAAATGTAAAATTGTTTGTACCAAACCATGCTATTATAATGATTGGACTTTATCCCATTTCTTAAAACGTACGCTGATGAAGTTGTACCAAACTTCTATCAGAATGGTTGTATCTTAACAGCGACTTTCAGCCCTAAGATTTGTTTACTGTTCCATTGATTTCAAATGTAAAATTGTTTGTACCAAACCATGCTATTATAATGCCCATTTCTTAAAACGTATGCTGATAAAGTTGTACCAAACTTCTATCAGAATGGTTGTATCTTAACAGCGACTTTCAGCCATAAGAATGGAAATTTTCAGGACCCATTTTCAGCTGGGTGGACTGGTGGCATAGTGTTAGATGCAATATTCACAGAAAAGGATAGATATAAGCACCACCATAACTATGTCACTGGTGGGACCCGAGCTCACAATCTCCCGCTTTCAACTTTCAAGCCCAGAGTGCAAGCCACTCACTATGCATACATACATACATACATGCATACATACATACATACATACATACATACATACATACATACATACATACATACATACATAATTCTTCACTCAATGACGTAATTGCCATGATTAGAAACAAGAGGAAAAAACCAGTTCAGATGTTGCTGAACAACAGCCAAACTGCAGGTTAAGTGTCCATCTCAAATTTCACTTCTGAATCAAGTGGGAGAGTCAGTAGTGTAGTGTCTTTTCCTCTCGCCTCCACATTCCTCATAAGTTATGGGTACTGGTTTGCATTGAGGGTGTGGAGATAGTGTAAACTTTATAAAACACATCCAAACAATACTTGACCTGAGGCTCGATATCCTTATTATAATGAACAAGCAGAAGCTTTCAATTGTTAACGCTTGACGACCTTGAGAAGTGGATGTAATTCAATGACCTGCTTATTTTAATCTGTAATGCATGTACTTGTTGACTACTAGTCTCTCATGAGAAGTAGGAGCATGACTATTCCACTCAAGTTCTCAATTGAATGACTTGCCTACCTGATACTTTACCTAAGGTTCAATCACTCATCCCTTGAGTTCTAGCACTTCATTAATTCCAACAGATGTATGTATGTATGTATGTACGTATGTATGTATGTATGTATGTATGTACGTATGTATGTATGTATGTATGTACGTATGTACGTATGTATGTATGTATGTACGTACGTACGTATGTATGTATGTATGTATGTATATATGTATGTGTGTATGTATGTATGTATACATGTATATCATATCCTCTTTTTGTGATAAACCGTCATCATAACCTCATCCCATCTCTTCCTTAACAAACTGTCTGTGACCAATAATTTTGAATGGGGGAGGAAGGTAGTCTCATACTTCATTAGAGGGTTGGCTGATTGGCTAAGGTTCATTTGATTCTGTCATTTTATCCTTGACAAGCTTATCATGAAGTAAATTGCTAAAATTATTTTCTCATGTGGTTTGGTGTAGTATGTCACATCCTGTCACACTTGCAGTGGTAATTTTAACATGTCAATAAATCTGTCCCTCTTGTTGGGCAAACAGTTCAAGGTTTTCAAACATATGGGTGAACCAAGCATTCAATACTTGTGCCACGTGTACAGCCAGATATAGTCAAAGTGATCGCATCGTGCTTAAATATTGATTTATCATTGCAGAACGAAAATGGCATGCACGACTTGTTTGATCTTATAATAAATTATGGTTGTGGTTGTCCTGTGCATGTTTGCTCATCTATGGCTGCTCCATCTTAATTATATTATGCATATTCAAGATTTTTTCTTATGGCTTCATAGTATAAATATATCCCAGAATAATAATGTACAATCATGTATGGCAATGGTTTTTCTTATAAATAGATAAAGAAATATTGAAATTATGAATTTATTAAGTCTCTTATCATGGGTTGTTCACATCTGTCCAGCAATTTTTTTCTGTAACTGACTATTTCTGTTTGCAGTGCTTTGCCACAACTTTTGATAAATTCTTTGGCATCGATGTAGTGATTCCTGTGTCCCAAGTAATCCTCCAATCGAATCATGACTATCATGGTGTTTGACGAACTTGGACCGTACGAAAGGCTCAAGAGATAGAGAAGCAGTGTGTATGTGGGGATAGTTATCATTCGAACATAGCCATAGTCCGAAACGGAGTCAAAATCGGAACCTTCCATAGCTGGAAATATCAAACCCAGATTGGCACTTAGTACTTGCAGGCTGGAATGTGGAAGAAATTTTGCTACTATGGGAAGAACGGCTTCTATGTAGTTTTTGTGTTGAAGAAAGGCATCAGTTAGTTCCTTTTTATAGACTTTTATATCAATGTTACCTCTATGATTGTGGTATAACAATTCCCCAAGTGTTCTCATCAAGGTGGGCAAATGGAAGACTACTTTTGAGCATATACTAATAGCATATCTGACCTTATTGCCAGACGAGTCTTTCGTTCCTATCAGTTCCGTTGAGACCTGTTCTAGGAATTCATTAGTGCAATAAGCAGACATCCCCATTCTGCAAAATCTATAAGTTTCATCTTTTGTGCATATCCTGTACGTATGAGAGCGTAGCTTGAAGCACTTACGACATGTCTGGCTCTTGATATCTGTGACAAGGTTTTTTAGTAAGGTGTGTAGACTGTTAAAGGCATCCGTCAAAGTGTCCTTTATGCTCCCACTGTCAGGAGGAAATGGTGTTTGACCTCTGGTGAAATTTCGTTTAATGTGTGACAGCTGACCTGTGAGCTCAGTTTGGTGGTCGTTGAATATCATGCCACACGCTCGATCATTTCCTTCTGCAATATCTTTAAGCATTTGGAAGTTTGATGTGTAGCTTCTTTGGCTCTCTCTCAAGGCTTCCACCATGATGGTGAGTTTTTGGCTGTATTCTCCCATGCTGCTTGGCAGGGACATTGGGTCTGTCGACTTTAGCAACTGACTCAAATCATCCCTTCCAATCTCGATCAAAATCTCAGCGAGATGACCGTAATTACCGTCTCTCACTATCCCATTGCGTTCCAAGTATTGTATGAAGTGTATCCCTCCATGGATTTCACTGGAGCACAAGTATGCTGCTTTTTCTAGGTCTTCTTTTCTCAGCTGATTCGAGATGTGAAGTAGCACTCTTTTTTCTTCAACGGCAGGACAGTACTTCTTTGCATGTGTAGATGTGTCACTGCAATTCAGTGAAGAGAAGGCTTGTGAGAGGTGATCTTCTTTAATAGATGGTAGCATATCTGCTAGATCATTCCTGCCGATGTTCATCAAACTGCCTTTGAGGAAAGTGTAATCTCCTGGAGCTAAGAAAGCCCGATGTTCCAACTCCCTGAATAGTCCTGTGGCTGTCTTGATGCCTTCAGCAGTGGATTCGTGCAGAACTGCTTCAGATATGAACACTAGATCCTCCACATCGCTTGAACTGAGTCTCTGACCAAGCTTAGTCAGTAGCACTCGATGTTGCAACTTAGAATCCATGAGATATAAAATCTAGCTAGCCTTTTTTTGAACTACATGTATAAGCACAAACTGACTCTATCTGTGGATCACACTTGTTTTTATATCCTGCCTTCATGTGCCAAGAGGAAGTAGCAATTTCCCCTGAAGCGGTATGCAGTATATTTAGTGGAGATTTAAGAAGCCACACATGGTATTCGTGTTATGCCTTAATGATATTATGGTATGTTAGATAATCATGATTTAATGCAGTGCTCCACAAACCAGACTTACCAAAAATCCACAAACCAGACTTAACCAAAAAATGCTTGGAGGACAAAACATGATTGTTATTATCATCTAAAATAACCACAATGATTCTTCACTTTTGGGGAAAACTCAGACACAAGCAATATTGGCCCAAATTTTGGAATTCCTATAATATATATAAAACATATCAAATTCCACAGTCTCTAGGATTCAATTTCCTTCATATCAGCATAAAAATTAATTGAAACAGTGTCCAAACTCACAGTACACATATAGCTGTATCGAAGCTGCCTGATTTTAGAATCCCTAACTTTCATTTTCCAAATTATAGCTATGGCTTACACATAATGTGTTGCATTGGCTACTTGTGACATGTTAATTATTTTAGACTCATCACATGCATGGGTGGGTCATGATCATAGTTCCCTTTATAGGGAGTAAAAAATGGTACTTTCTTAGAATTGTAAAGTCTAATAACACTGTGAGAATTCTAAACATTTTCCCCACCCTAATTACACAAATCTCAAGCTTTTGTTTGCTAAAACTTCATAAAATGTTTTATTTAATTATATGGTGGTTAATATTTACTAGTTCACTTACCCTCATTAGTTCAGTGAAATTAATCCTTACTCTTACTTCATAATTTCACTCCTACCTACTGCGCATGTGCAGACTAACCTACACAGCGAAAAATCTACAATTTATAAGCATTCTGTAACAGGTATGTAACAGAACAAAAATCCGTAAACCCTAGGCACCGGAAGTACTAATTTTTGATCTGTAGGCAGTTGGTGGGGCAGCAGGTCTGATACAATCCAAAAATAGGACCTGTTATTTTACTGACTCGTTACAGACCTGTGTACAGGTCATAACTGGTATGTGGGGCAGTCCAGACTTGTTACAAGTTGTAGATTTTTCGCTGTGTAGTAACGACATTTTCTGAAGATTGTAGGCAAGCTTGATTGATTTCTACAGTGTTTTTTCAAAGTGAATTGTAGACGCTAGGCTTATCTAAGTGGATTGTTGGCCTAGTAGGCCACCACTAGGCTGTAGTAAGTGTTTTGTGGCAAGCGTTACAGGTTCACATAAACAGCTTTCTGCATACAGCTGCCTGGCTGATACAAGTAATTTACCATAATTAATAGGCTTTTTCGTGCAATTTGGGTATAATTGCATTTGGAATTGTCTAAAATTGCACTCGGCTTCACCTCGTGCAATTACCTAGCCAGTTCCTCATGCAATTATACCCAAATTACACTCAAAAGCATGTAATTACCTTTAGAACATGGCTTGATTGATTCCTGCAATCTGATTGGTCAGTTAGAGGTAGACTAGTTCACTTATTTACTGGGAGGTGTCTACATATAGACTTACCTCCTCTCAGGGCATAGGTAAGTCTACATATATTCACCCCGTGCCTGAGGCATAATAGCATTGCTGGGTGACAAAGATTAAAAATGTACAATATAATAGCATCATCAATAGCATATCAAGATGTTAAGAGTACGTTTGTCAGAGTTTTGTTTGTTCATGTTAGCTAATACTTGATGTGACTGCAGACCATGCCTAGTTTCTGGTTCCATAGCTTGTTCAACAGGTTCTTGGGCCTTGCAAATGCCCCACGCAGAACACCAAGGTTCTTCGAGGCAGCTTGGGTTGCTATTGTAGTCTAGCTCGTCTGTTATGTCTCGGTTGTTCACGTCAAATAGACTAAGTATGGTGAGTCGCCGAGTATTTGAAACTAGCTAGCTAGCTATAGCGCTAGGTTGTCAAGGTTATTGCCATGTTCTAAATTAGTTAGACACCTCGACCAACGGGATCTACCGTCTGTATAAACCCTCAGGCCCCTAGTAGCGCCCTCGCTGTGCTCGGGACGCTACAGCCCAGGGCCTTCGGGTTTATACAGACGGTAGATCCCTCGGTCTCGTTGTCTAACTATTATATACTAACAGGGGCTGATCCAGGATTTGAGAAAGAGGGGTGATAACTAAATTTCGCACGCTAAATTTGCGTAATTTCAGTGGCCACACCTACTTTTTCATTGACCACATTGGTTAACAATGACAGAAGAAAGGCTGGGCATTTGGGAATCATTGGCTTGACATTAAGGCAGTCTGTGACAATTTTAAGCAGAAATATCTGGTAATTTAATTTCTTTGTTAATGAATAATTTTGTTGCTTTTTCTTATTAATCATGAATATCATTACAATTGAGGGGGGGTGATAAGTCACCCATTTCACCCTCTCTGGATCAGCCCCTGACTAATATTTACTAGTACATTTACCCTAGTCTGGCATAGCACTGCCCACCGATTTGAGTATGTGGTCTGGTGACATACAATACAACAGGAAACCTGCTAAATCAATGAATATCATTAAATGACTTTTAATGACATAAAACTAAGTAAACATTTGGCGCCTTTTATCCATGGGTGTTACTAACAAGAAGTGTCTGTAGTGGTATTATATTAGCCAGTGACATCACAGTTGTCATAGTTATGCTTAATTTAATTGGAAGGTGCAATTTTAGCCCATGCGTTTACTTAGGAACTTCCTGTTAGTAACACCCACACGCAGTAGAATCCACCAGCACAACTGGTTGTAGTGTATGTCACCAGACCATGTACTCAAGTCGGTGGGCGGTGCTATGCCAGACTACATTTACCCTCATTAGTTCAAGTGAAATTAATCCTCAATTTCACTCCTACCTACTGTGCATGTGCAGACTAATCTAGTAATGACATTTCTGAAGCGAAGATTGTAGGCAAGCTTGATTGATTTCTACAGCTTTTTTTTTCAAGGTGAAATGTAGTCCTAGGCTTATCTAAGTGGATTATTGGCCTAGCTAGTAGGCCATTGCTAGGCTGTAATAAGTGTTTTGTGGCAAGCATTACAGGTCCACATAAACAGCTTCCTACAGTGGATTGTAGGTATGTCCTTTGTTCAGAGGTTTTGGTCCTCTTTTAGCACCTACTCTCTGAAACTTGGTTAAGAATTATTATTCTCGATTCTTGGCCAAATTTCACGTTTAAAACGTACACCAGCAGAGAGCTGATCACCTACTCTACGTACGAGCTGAAACTTGGTTAAGAATTATTATTCTCGATTCTTGGCCAAATTTCACGTTTAAAACGTACACCAGCAGAGAGCTGATCACCTACTCTACGTACGAGCTGAAACTTGGTTAAGAATTATTATTCTCAATTCTTGGCCAAATTTCACGTTTAATACACCAGCAGAGAGTTGATCACTTACTCTACGTATGAGCTGAAACTTGGTTAAGAATTATTATTCTCGATTCTTGGCCAAATTTCACGTTTAATACACCAGCAGAGAGTTGATCACTTACTCTACGTATGAGCTGAAACTTGGTTAAGAAATATTATCATCAATTCTTGGCCAAATTTAAAACACCAGCAGAAAGCTGATCACTTACTCTATGTGCTGTTTCACATAGCAGTACTAGCTAATGGAATCAAGTGAACACATTAGTACTCCAGTTGTATGAAGGTTCCAGGTTCCCATTGTGTCATAATGGTTCCACTGCTAATTCCTTTAGGAGATGAAAACCGGTTTGAATGAGAACTCCATCTTCAGTGTGTTTCATCCAGATGCTTCAGATCTCTTCAACGTCTGCAGCAGCCTTGAAAAGGTAAGTCCCAATTTATTTTTGATGTTACAGCTTACTTCTAATTAGCTTTTACTGTATTTAAATTATTTTGATAATTAATTTTTTATTGTTGAATTTAACAAGGAAAATAGATTTCCCAATTCAATTCAATTCAATTCTTGCAAGACCCAAAGACATTTTTCCCCCAAGGAAAAAAAAATATGTTGAGCTAATGGAATGGCTATATTCTAATTTTAGAAATAATGACATTACGAACTGTAGACACTCTTGGTATCTAGGATATGGGATCCTTTATCTCCAGCCACTTTAGCTCTTGGCATCTATGATATGAGACCAGTAATATCCCTTTATCTCCCATGCTAACACCTTAAGCCTACTACAACCATTTCATATGTCTGTCGGTCATAATTGACTAATGATCTTATCCTCTTAAGCTTCCGTATCCATTCCATATACTTAATTGGTTTGTGAGACTCTGTCAACAGCCACTGAATGTCTTAGTTATGTATCTCCCACTAAAATACTTCAGGTGGATATCCAGTAGCCAAGCAATTAATCTAATTAATCTGTTTCTTTAGGTAAAAATTTACCACAAAACCCATTATGGTGATCATAGGTTATATTTTGGAACTAGTACAAAGCCTGATTCTCATTGAACCAATAAATTGCTTAAAGATTAACGACTTCTCGCTTAGAATTTGTGTCGTGGGTGTCTTACGTAGTTAACATAATTAGAACTGACTGAACTGCTTTTAAATATTTTCGCCTTAAACATCTTATTTTGATGTCTCTCTCACTGTAGTTATGTATCTCCCACTAAAATACTTCAGGTGGATATCCAGTAGCCAAGCAATTAATCTAATTAATCTGTTTCTTTAGGTAAAAATTTACCACAAAACCCATTATGGTGATCATAGGTTATATTTTGGAACTAGTACAAAGCCTGATTCTCATTGAACCAATAAATTGCTTAAAGATTAACGACTTCTCGCTTAGAATTTGTGTCGTGGGTGTCTTACGTAGTTAACATAATTAGAACTGACTGAACTGCTTTTAAATATTTTCGCCTTAAACATCTTATTTTGATGTCTCTCTCACTGTAGTACTTACCTTGTATTAGTAGGAAGGAATGTTTTCATGAAATGTTTTTGAGAACTGGTTACTTTCCATACCTATGACTGAACCATAGATAATAGAGCACTCTGTGGAACACGGATGGTATACGGATATTTCTCAGGACAATCATTGCAGCGCTTGTTAAATGTGTAACTAAGGAATCGCGATATGTAACCAGGCAACCCTCCCAAGGCTGCAACTAAGTTTGGGCTGCTGGAGCTTCTCATGAGCCTTGATTCAGGTCATTTCAGTGTGAAACTGTGAACAATACACAAGGTGACTAGTAGCAAAAATATAATTTGTTATTTTTGCTTAGACCAAGCAGAGGGCCAGAATGAAATGAATGATTTCCCTAGTAACAACTTTGTGTTAGATTTTCTTACACTGGATATCTATTGTAGAAGAATCTAGTTTGCATGGAGCTTCAATTCTTTATCAAATACTTCTTGGAGAATCTAGTATTGAAGTATAATCAGCTATGGAAAAAGAGTATTGGCACCTTTTCCAAAATTGAGGTCTTCCATTTTGTGTTAGATTATTTCAGAGAGTTATTGAATGATGCACTTAAACTGTGTGTATTATTGTAGTACACAGGTCAGTGTGCTTGGAGAATGTGGTGATCTTGTTGGCATAACATGCACAACTTCATAAGCACTCTTCCATCTACGACTGATCGTCTGTGCACTACAACTTTACCCGATGAACATCAGCAGGTATTAACCACAGGTGCACCAACAATCTCAAGCTGTTCAAAAGATTATATGATGAATGTACTTGTTCATCAATGTACGTGTGTGGTACAGCAACTTTTATTTGATAGAAGATTTTCAAACACCTTCTGGAAGTGCACCTGATGATAATATTGCTGTCTCCTATTGAACACAAGACTGTGGTAGTCTGCTGTTGGACATCTGCCCATTCACCTGGAGCATTATTCTCTTAGAATAGCATTTTTATAAATTCTTGAATATCTGTCCTTTTTAACTTAACTTTGTTTGAATAATATCACACTACTATGTATCTATAACCTATTATATAATCATTGATGACCACCCTGCTGTTACAACTTACTTCTAAAGTTTCTTCCTGGATGCAGCTATGAAAGTCCGTATTTTTAACGTAATTAGTATTCCGTAAATGGAGATTAAACCTCGAGAAAATGAATATCCGGGAGCGTTTCATATCCACGGAGTACTCTATTATCTATGACTGAACAAACAAAAAAAAAAAGCAGACATTCTGTCCTCCTTCCCTCCTTCCCCCCCCCCACACACACACACATAATAAAAACCCCAAATACACACACACACACACACACACAAAGTGAGAACCAAGAACACATGAATGAAGGTGCGTGGATTCATCGTAAAAGTTATTATTCTTACATATATGCAGGTGTGCAGTGACCTTCGTGACCCTGATTTCCACCTTAATGAGGCCTCCATAAGTTACTTCACGCCATTTCGGCCTATGCTGGGAGAGAGAGCAACCATTGATCAGGTAATTTTCAAACCAAGATAATTTCCCAAATCTGCTTTGGACTAGACCTGATACCATTCTGAATTTCATATATGCTTGAATTTGGTACCAACATCTCAAAGCTTGTTATCTGTGTAAAATTGTACCTTTTTCCAAATCCAGTCTGAACAAAGCAAGCCCCACAGTACTGATGATAGCCTTTCACCCTCATATGCAATCAATTTGTATAATATAATTATATTCTAGCATTGTAGTTTCTTTTCGTGACGACTCTGTGTAACTGAGAATACACACTTGGTCCCACAATGGTTTCATTTCCCTAGTTTAGAGGGGGAAAATTATGCTGGGAAAAAGCTTAAGTTGTTTGGACTTAGGCATTGAATCCCATTCCACACCCATGCATGACCCATGAGAGGGTTCATTGTAACAGTCTTGACGATACAACATTTTCACTCTCTTCATTTGTTACTTCTTAAAATCAGTGTTCTCCCCATGCAACATACCATAAGCATAGGGCCCCACTATGCCTTCAAGTACCTCTTCCCTTTGATGCAGTCAATAGAATGCTGGTTAATTTCACTAATATTTAGGGAGAACAATGATCCATCCATTGCCACAATGTTACGTATGTGTTCTCTTTCCGTAGGTATTGAAATTGATGGACCATCAACCATTTTACATTGAGACCAAGTTTGATGGGGACAGAATGCAACTGCATAAGCAAGGAAATCAGTATCGCTACTTCTCTAGAAGGTACAGCAACACACTGCAACATATGTAGCAAGTAACGCCTGTTTTCATAGCTGTGTGAGTGGGTGGGTGGTCAATTTGTAATAATAGTTGAAATTTCAGTTTTTTTGTTGTTTTTTTCTTATGGCTCCTTAGTTCATATAGTTGTGTGACGAAAGTGTGCACTATTTGGAATTATAATCTCTCTCTCTCTCTCTCTCTCTCTCTCTCCCTCTCTCTCTCTCAGCTCAAAGGATTATACTAGCATTTTCGGTGCTTCTCAGTATGAAGGAAGTTTTTCCCCTAAAATCCATGACGCCTTTAATAGGTATAGTGTTTAATTAGAGTCAGAAGGGTTGGGGAATAAAGTAGATTCTTTTATCAATGGTTGTTATAGCAAAGTGAAGTGCTGCATTCTCGACGGAGAAATGGTCGGTTGGGATCCTGAATCTGATAGCTTTTTGTAAGTGACACAGTCAAATTACATGCATATACGTAGCAGACCTCTAAGTTAAGGTCACTCCACCATATCCGAAAACCAACTATTTCGGCCTCCCTAAAATGACCAAGGTCACTCCACCGTGATATACCATCAGGACCATTCCAACTATGACCTAGATGAACACCTTTTATTGGAAGGTATTTCTATTGCATGCAATGTGTCTGGTAAGAAATCAGTAGTCTCCAGACATGATGACATGTTCCTGACATTTTCAATTTGACTGGACATTTGGCAGGACATTATTGAGCATTCTGGCCATACTTTGATCAGTCACTTTGTCCTGACAAGTAAAATTATGATAGGACTTGACCATTTCATCAAGTCTTTCATCGGAGTTTCCACTTTATTGAACTGCAGACCAAAGGGGGATAATGTGGATGTCAAGGCCATTGGTGAGGATTCTGCAGGCGTGCAGCAATGCTTTGTCGTGTTTGATGTCTTGATGATCAACGACACTAATCTTGCTAACCAGCCCCTCCGAGAAAGAGTCGATCAGTTGAAAAAGTGTGTACATTATCACTGTCATTTGTTATGATAAGATTGAACTCTTTAGCTACTAGAAAGCAAGCATACATGCTCAGTATACCCGAAGGTTGTCAAGGTATAATGTTAATAGTATGAATATCCTCTGCCAACTTCGTTGTAGGACTCCTTCATAGTGGGAGTCACTGTGCTTCCCCCAATATTGACTTTATTGTGTGTTGATTGTGGAACAGGATTTATCAGCCCATCAAGGGAGTGTTGCATCTGGTTGACAGACAGGAAGCAAGCACCAAGTGAGTTTTAAAAAAGAAAGAATGATAGATCCTTGAATGAAATGGAGGGGGAGACAAAAGAAGAAAAGAAAGGGGGATAAAATAAAAAAGGAACTGGAAAAAAACAAAAAAAAAAAAACTTGCACTGACCGGGAATCGAACCCGGGCCTCCCGCGTGGCAGGCGAGAATTCTACCACTGAACCATCAGTGCCAAGTTGTTACATAGGTACTTAATCAACATTCTTATAATATCACTGTATAATGATCATAGTGATAATGTTATGATGAGTATGTTGAAAGTGAATTTCCAACATGGTGCTAACTTGTTTCAGTATGTCAGGTCATTTATTTATCATACATTATCCAAATACAGAATACAATAATTAATTATTTACTCCATTTTCCACAGAGAGGAAGTGGTAGCAGCTCTGAATGTTGCCATTGACAACAGAGAGGAAGGGATCATTTTAAAACGTCCCGCAGCTACATACCAGCCTGACAAGAGAAAAGGTGAGATAATTGCCACTATCATGCAAAGGGATTGACCTGACTTCAAGACTACGGCTTCTTATCTTGTGGGTATTTGACAACATTCGATTAGAGATGAAATGTAGAGAAGTCATACAAATTAGCTGGCTAAGAAGATGGTGACAGGAACTTCACTAACACTAGAAGAATCTCTTTGCTAACTTGCATTAGGCTAAGGGGATGGCAGTTAATCTTTTTTGCTTACTAAGTTAGTGTTTAGTGATCTAGAATCCTTGTTGACACTCGGCATTACGAGTGTTTCTCTAAACCATGAGTTCTTCACTCACTAATATCAAATAGTGCACTCGTTTGTGAACCCTACAAGAATCCATCTGAATCTACACTGTGCTTATTGCTTTGCTCCAAACACCTTTGTCCATCCTGCAAAGAGGCCCATGATAGACTTAAACCTTATGCTGCTCACACCAGTTGATTAAGGGTATCATTAATACTACTATAAGTTCAGTAATCTGATTTTTATGAATATCATGCAACTCAATAGCTTGAATGTATTCAGTAACAGGGAAAATGCACAGCTTTATACCAGTAAGCACACTAGCACACCATGCATATAAGGTCCTTTTTTAAGATACTGTTTTGCTCCACAATCTAGCTTTTGGGCTTTTGGTAATTAAATTACGTGAATACTCACTAACTCGCCAGCTAAATGAATTACTATACTACCTACCTAGGAGAAAAAATGTAAAACTTTATACAAGTAAGCATAAATGCACAGTTGGTCTACATTTATGGACCAAATTTCCGAACTCATGATTGAGTCATGACTGGATGAGGTTAGCACACTGTGCTTTTATGACTTACTGTTTTTGCTCTTTAATTAATGTGTATCATAATAATAATATATTGGATTACGTGCTCACCAACTCAATAATTGGGAGGGGGGGGGGGGGGGGGGGGGGGGGGGGGATACAAAACTAAGCACAAATATACAGTTGGTCTGGAGCAAACTCTATGCCATGACCATAAGAGATAAGCTATGTTTCATTCATGTGAGTCTGTTTGGGATTTGTGGTCATTACTACTGTAGTACTTCCTATAAAGGAATCTGAACTTGCACTTTAAACTTTAAAAATTCTTCAGCACCTGCATACATACATATTTCTTGTATTAACACTTCAATTAGTACATTTTCTAAAACGAAACCACTTCATCCTTTATGTTTATCGTCCCTTGTTAGTATTCTCCCTTCTTCTCCCCTCCTTCTCTTTCCCTCTCTCCCTCCCTCCCTCCCTCCCAAGTGCAACGGTGTCAATATGGTGTCAACATGCCACCAAACCATGCACACACACGCACACACAAAATGACAACAGAATCACCATTAATCTTGAAACTTTAGAACATGATTTTAAATGTTTTGACTTTGAAATGATTCTCGCACAGACATGACAACGGAGTCCTATGATGTACATATTGAGTCATAAAGCTAATCAGTAGGTGTACCATACATTGTGTGCTATTCTTTCATCATGTGTACTGCTTCAAAGTTTTGCTTGTGACTCTAAGGAAGTAAAGGCATGAATAACTGAGCATCATATCCTGTGGCTCACAAGTAAATTCAATACAGTGCAGTGCTTGTTTCCCAATTGTAAACTGAAAAACGTAGAGTCAAAGCAAATGAAATGGTACAACTGCCTGCCAATAGTCTTCCTTCATATATGTAAACAGTTTCTATGATGGTATAACTTGTTGATTGTCTTTCTTACTGTCACTTTCGAAGCAGCAGGGTAAGATGAACATTTATAGCATTTCCGATAATTATAATAATTATGAGCAACAACTTTCATCTTCGTTTCTTTACACAGTTTACTTAGAACTTTTGTTTTTTTGTTGTTGTTGTTGTTGTTTGTTTTTTTTATCATCATGTAGTTGTTTATTTGATGATGACTTGAAAGATCCTCATCAAAAAGGTTCAAAAAGGTTGATTATGCTTCCAGATCTGAATTACCTATTGTGTTGTGTGTTGGTGATGGGATGGTATTCCAGCTCTTATACGTATGTGTCTTGATTGACCGACTAGCAGTTATATTATGAACTTGACTGTAAGCACTTCACTCTTCTCTCACAAGTAAAAAAACATTTGGGATATGCTAGAGCTCCCTGAATACAGATATATGTATATTTACAGAGGGTGCAATGAGATGAGATGATGCATTAGATAGAGGTTATTTGTTGTTGTTGTTATTGTTATTTTGGGAAAATGATATTCTGACGAGCATTAATACTCGAGACTTCACAGTACTTGTCACTCATGGTAACTTGTATGTACATGTTCCCGTATTTATCATTTAAATGTGGAAGGAGAGGCACATATTATTGTACTTTGCTGAGAAGTTTATCCTCTTTTTGTATAGAGTGCATGGTAGAACCTCAAGGCGAGTAACAAGTGTTCTGATTAGGGAGGCACATGTCCTTAATTCAGGGGTGCGATGTACATGATCCTTAGTTCAGGGGTACAATGTACATATTTATATTGTAGAGAGTTCCCGAAAAGTGT
Organism: Crambe crambe; assembly: GCA_963924555.1. Taxonomy (NCBI): domain Eukaryota; kingdom Metazoa; phylum Porifera; class Demospongiae; order Poecilosclerida; family Crambeidae; genus Crambe; species Crambe crambe. The sequence continues at coordinate 1,812,068 of OZ004584.1, read as the reverse complement.
CCTGTTTTCAGGGAGTCGTTTCCACATTTAGGGCTTCCACTGTAATGATTAAAAGGGTTCTCCCCCCTATACTGCAATACTGTCTGGAATTTCAGGGAGGATTAAAAGGGTCCCCCCCCCCCCCCCCCCCCAATACTCTGGAATAATTATAGAGATTTTTTTTGCATCTCCCTGAGATTTTTAAATTTAACATTAGGATATTAATTAAAAGAGTACCAGAGTTCTTCCATCAATACTGCAATACATATTTTTTTTTTTCATTTCACAATTAGGGGTTCCATTATAGGGTTCTCCCTCTAATGATACTGCAATACTGTCTGGAATAATTATAGAGATTTTTGTATTTCAGGTAATCCACTGCATACACAATATTATCCTGTTACGTTAAGAGGTTTGTCCTCTTGTCAGGTGTCTCTATTGTGAGGGTTTCCACTGTATAGACTGGAAAGAGTGAGATAATCTTTGGGAGAGTGGCATGACAATAATCTCTCAATAGATTAGTGGTAATTAGGGAGTTATATCGTGGGGGTGGGAGTGGGTGGCGGGTACTGTGTTGGAGATGGCTGGCGTGTGACACACTTGAAAGTTAAGCAGGAAATGATACCCATTCATTATTTCCTGCCAGCACTGAGAACTTTATGGCATCGGATGTTACTATATTTGGAGATGGGACCTCAGAATATTTATTTCAGAATAGAATGTTTAGTCGTCTGATAATTGGATATGTGAATTTTTCTGCATTTTAGACAATACTTCTGGAGTGTTCAAACGTCAAATTTTTCCAGGGTTTAAATTAGAGACTAGGTTTCACTATGAGACCACAGAATGTTTAGTCGTCTGATAATTGGATATGTGAATTTTCTGCATTTCAGACGATACGTAACATCACTTTTGGAGTGTTTTTCAAACGTCAAATTTTCCAGGATTCAAAATTAATTGGAGATGAGGTTTCACTACGTACATGTAGCCATGAATGTACTGCACCATCTGTAGCATCATGAAGTGAAAATTCCATCATCAATTTCCGTCATCATAGTGTGGTCGCCCAGGAATTTAGTCGGGTGAGGCAGAATGTCTCATGACCCAGCCCAGGAAATTTTTCCGGCACAGGCAAAATGTTATGATGACCTTTATTAATTAGGCTCACTTTTACCACCACTACAAAGGTGTCCCCCCTCCCTCCCATACTACATAGTGGCATACTGTAGGATGATACTATATTAGGAGATGGATCCTCATAATGTTTAATCGCATGATACGTACAGTAGCACCAAATTTATGCATTTTGGATGATATGTAGCACAACTTCTGGAGTGTGTTCTTCAACGTCAAACTTCCAGGATTCAAATTAGAGATTAGGTTTCACAGGAAATTTAATAGGTAATATCCCAGTCCACTCTCTGCTGGATTTCAATATGCTTCCTAGAATATTTCAAACGACCACAAATCCATGAAAATTATGCCTCGTGAAAATTTCCCTTTAATTAATAATTATACCATAATGCAGGGAGTGGGTGGCTGAAGTTGAAGCCGGAGTACGTGGACAGTTTGAGTGACCAACTTGATCTGATCATTGTTGGTGGTTACTTTGGAGTTGGAGTGAGTTGGATCAGCATTTAATTACATTATGCAGAAGCAATATCACATTTTCCCCACCGGGATTTGGTGCACTGACACTAGGTAAGGGTCACCAGTTTGAAGCCCTATGGTAAAGGGTCATGCAAGGTCATTATGATATGGCATGGTACATGGTATAGGGTCATGTAAGGTCATCATGGTATGGTAAAGGGTCATCTCATGATTATATCTATTGTAATACTTCCCAGGTCACTGTATAAAATTGTTGCATGAACAGTCCAAGAATATCATGTTGGACACACCAAACCTCTGAATAATGGACACGCTTGGGGCAATGAAATTCTTTTCCTTAGTAGAGAGGTTGTCCTATTTTGGAGGTTATTTTGTATAGAGTTTAATACAAAGGATTGTTCCCTTGTTGAGAGGTTTGTCCTCTTTCGGAGTGTCCTTTATCGGAGGTTCCACTGTATTTCCCCATTTAGCGAAGAGCAGGCATGGTGTCTCACTTCATGTGTGCTGTGGCAGTGCCTCCTGAGGATGGAAGAAATCGCCCAGCAGTATTTCACTCCTTCTGTAAGGTAATTATGGCAATCATAATCACTGCAAGTGATTGGCAATAGCAGCTGATAATACTCAGTGCAAACGTGACGCCTTGATTCACCATGGCTGTAAAGGCCTCAAAATTTATAGTGTAACCACACAGAGGCAACAGCAGTTAGATGACAGTTGAGCTTGTATCCATGGACAGGTCCCACCCCCTAGTGTAAATATTGTATAAGCATACGCTCACATAGATGCCTCTGGCATCTATTGTGATAACAGCCTTGCATATATCTGCTAAACTGCTTTGGTCTTTCTGATCCAAGATCATATTTTAAGTTCTATGATAACTTTTACATATTAAAATTTCTCTATTCTTCTAATGATACTAATAAGATTCGAAAAAGGATAGTATTTTCTTTCAAGTATTGGGTGTTTGTCATTTCGTTGTAGTCTAGACTCTTCACAGCTATAAAATTCTTATCCCCCCATACTGAAGTAGCTTCGTTTCCAACAACCCTATCCACCATGGAGATGTGAAAATTCTCCGATTTGTAGCTAGAAGCATCCAGTAAAACTTTCTCAAAGTGACCCTCATTACTGAGTCGGTTGAGCATTTGGACCTTGACTGTGCCATAAAACGGCCATTTCAACTCTTCATCATATTCACCTCTGAGCATCTGTAAGTACACACCCATGTATCCACTTCTGTCCGTTCTGGAATTGGGATTTACGACCAAAGACATTTTATAGCCTCCTATATGAGAATAAAACTCTGGCCCTCTCCAGTATTCGTTCATGTCGTATAGTTTTTTGAAATTTCGAAGCACCATCACTGGAGGTTGTATGAAACCAATATCGGAGCATTTCGGAGAGACTACTAATCCACGGACTTCGGGACTTGTTTTCCTGGAAAGGAAATTGGTAAGTGTTTGAACCTGAGCCTTCAACGCATCAATCTCTTTGTCTTTCTTCTTGCTGTACTCAGCAAGCATGTCGAGGTGTTTGGGCATTTTCTGTTCCATGTGTTTATGAAAGTCTTTTCTGCACACAAGGTCTGTGCAACCGACATAGTTGAACTCACACTGGACAGCTTGAAGTGGGCATGATAAAGCGATGTGCTCTTTCATCTTGGCTCGACACAGAATTTCATCACATTTATTCGGACACTGAATTGGGAATTTATCACACTGAGGTAAGTGTTGATTCACTATACTCTCGTATGATGCTTCAAAATTGCAATAATTGCAGGAAAAAGGACGTTTGGGGCAGTCATCATTCATGTGGGAAACTAATCTCTTTCGCTTAACAACTCCAAAGCACAAGTATGGACATTTCACCATCACATACCCACAGTCTCCTTCGACAGAACCTTGACTGCAATGTTTTTCGAGTCTTGACACTTCTCCTTCCCATTTACAGCCTTTTGAGCGGTTGAAACAGTAAACCTTGACCTGTCCGACTTTCCTCCTGAAGTAGAGATCTTTTATACTCTTTAGTTCGGGCTGTGTACATATTGGGCAAGGCTTGTTGTCCCTCTCCAACTCTGTTGCTATATTCTCGGACAGGTGTGATCCGCAGCAGGAGGTTTGGTTTGCCGAGACCAGTAGTTCCATGGACACTGGACATAGGTATTCTTCGGGAGGTTCTTCCACGAATTCGTAAGCCATATCAAATCTGTAAGTCTTGGAAAACAACAGAGCTAGAGCAACACCCTTTCCGTGATCGCGCGCGCTATTTAGATAAGTCACGTGATCTTTCGCAAATTTCCTGCGCATGCGTAGTCTGTATCTGACCCTCGACTTCGGCCCTGCCAATTATATGCAGGTTGGATCGGGGTACACTCTTTCTGAGCTCAGGGACCTCGGACTCAAATTGAAGCCACACTGGAAGAAATTTGATGTGAAGAATCCTCCAAATTGTGTCCTTCTAGCTCCAGGCTTCAAGGTCTGCTTCATTTAAACTCTATAGCTTGCTACCTTTATCTCTTCTTTCTTGCAGGAGAAACCTGATTTGTGGATTGAGCCATGGAATTCTGTGGTGGTCCAGATCAGAGCAGCAGAAATAGTAGTATCTGATAAGTCAGTAGTTATCATAACTTCACACAATTTCAACTGGGCCCACACTGTGATTCGATATTTTTTCTGCATGCTTATTGATGTAGGGGAGATATTATTCTCTTTAACTCTATAGGAAGTTGTTCTATAATGTACCTTATGTTTCTCATTACAGATACAAATGTGGTTGCACTCTCCGCTTTCCTCGAGTAGAGAAAGTGAGGGAAGACAAGGAATGGCACGACTGCATGAATCTGGATGAGTTGGAGCAATTGAAGCAGGTTAGTCTGAATTTACAAAAGCTAGCTGTGAATGTTTTGATAGGAAACTATGCCATACACCGTGTACCATTGATATGATTGACTTCCCTTTCCTCATGATGATTCAGAATAGCATGCAACCATTGCATAGTCTTTGCCATTCTGTAATTGACCCACCATACGGCTACTAGTTACTGTAATTAAGCTACAGTAGGTAACAGCTCATTTTCATTACTTGCATCTGTAGCTTACCTGATAAGATATACAATACATGTGACAATTCCAAGTCATAATTATAATGAAAGGAAAAAAAATTATGCTAAATAAAAAGGCCATGTAGGGTTAGTCTGTACTTTAACAGTTTCTGTCAACAAAAATCAAAATTATGCTGCCTTCAATAATAATCCCTACATCACTGCCTCCCACCAAGCTGCTTTAATTGTTCATGTCAGTGCTTGGTTTAGGCAGTGATGTAGGGATTATTATTGAAGGCAGCATAATTTTGACAGAAACTGTTAAAGTACAGACTAACCCTACATGGCCTTTTTATTTAGCATAAATTTTACTTGTTTTTTTACTTTTTGTACGACCTAAAGGTTGAATATTGTTTTCAAGTAAAAATAGCTTTTTGGCACGCGCGTACGTGCACGTGATAGTGACAGACGCACGCGCATGACAAATGATGTCATTTTTTAATGGCTGACATAGTTATAATGAAAAGTCGTTCGATATAAGTGATTATTTTGAAGGGAAACTGTGGATATAACGATGGTAAAAGCACATTGTGTGGTTATAACTGCACAGGTTGATATGAATTTCATTGTCGTATGTGAAAGGATCATGGAGTTACAGCCTGGCAAGAAGATGAATCTGATGATGATGATAATGAAGAACGAATCATAAAAATTTTAGATTTAGGCGACGGCTGGTGCTGATCGTTGATGCTGTTCTGGAAGAGTTTGAGCGGTCATATCATCTTCTACATTATTTTTCAGATGTAAGAAGTTTAGTTGAGCCTGTAGCACGAATAGAAGAGATTCAGAGAGTCTAGCTTGTATTATTGTAATGAGACTAACCCTACATAGAGAGTGCTACCGCACTCTCTGATATTATCATATCTTTTTGTAATGTCATTATAACTATGTGATTAAAGCATGATGATGGCTAATTTGATTTCTGCCCATACAATAATAATCATGGCTGGAGGCACTGCTATGGCCATACCACCATTCAGAGTTTTTTGTGTGTTTTCGGTTTTGTTTTTATTTTTTGTTTGTTTGGTGTGTGTGTGTGTGTGTGTGTGTGTGTGTGTGTGTGTGTGTGTGTGTGTGTGTGTGTGTGTGTGTGTGTGTGTATGTATGCAATTTGAATAATGACAATGACTTGTAAGTTAGTACGTGGCATTGCCTAGATCATACCAGAATGAAATTGAATCAATAAAGGCATTCCCTGGACCAAGACGGTAGCTATTACCACTAAAAATGAGCTGGCTCCGACTCTTGTTAGTATAATTATTATGTATGTTCCTTAATACAGATGGCCAGTGGAAAATTATTTCACCAATTGATTGACGATACAGAGCAACAGCCTGCTACTAAGAAACGCAAAGTTGCCTCAGGTATCGAGAGGCCAAGGGGGGTGGCATCCCAGTTTAGGCAGACTGATATATCCGATGTGCAAGAGATTTCAAACATGTTCAATGGAAAGGAATTTTGTGTCATAAATGGAACCCGTGGTTTAAGCAAAGAGGAGGCAGAAAGAAAAATAGCCGAGGTACAGTTAGCTGCATAGCTAGCAACATACATATATTCCACTTTGTTTGTTTGTTTGTTTGTTTGTTTGTTTTTTGTGTTATTTTTTATAGCACGGAGGTACTTTTGTTCAAAATCCTGGTCCTAATACTTTCTGTGTTCTTGTTCAAAAATTAATAGTTCGAGCTAAAAACATCATCAGGTAAACAAAAAAAACAATTATACATATTTTTAGTCCACTGAGCTATGCATTCTATAGTACTGGGCTTTATGATGTCGTGAAAATAGATTGGCTTCTCCAGTCCTTGGTAAATGAGATTCGAGTTAACTAGCCATACACATCTATAACTTTCTGTACCAATAATTTATGTTTAAGGCTGCTAAGGAATGTCTCCCTTTTGTTCCTGCTCTCATGCTTCACATATCACCTTCAACAACTACTATTTTTTCTGAACTCTATGACAAGGTATAGGAATGAAATTGATATTTTTTTCTCTCTCGTAAGCAGAACAGAAATTCTCTCTCTCTCTCTCTCTCTCTCTCTCTCTCTCTCTCTACTCCCTCTCTCTCAAGTTTATATGGCATTCAAATTTGATAATATTATCACAGTATGGTGACAGTTACACTGTTGATGTGACTGAAGAATCTCTCAAGGAAATTTTCAAGAAGATAGACGACGAGGTAAATTGCTGTTTAGATAACTTATGAGCTCCCTTTGATTTTGTTATACATTGAGACCTGTCTAATTAGAGCACCCTTTGATAAGATCACCTCTTTATTATGGTCACCTCAACATCACCATTTTAACCTCTCTAAGAAGACCACCTCTCTAATAAGACCACCTGCTCCTCTCCTGGCCCATTAGCAGCATTATTTATTTATTTATTTATTTATTTATTTATTTATTTATTTATTTTTATTTATTTATTTTTATTTATTTGTTTATTTATTTTATTTATTTATTTATTTATTTGTTTATTTATTTTATTTATTTATTTATTTATTTATTTTAGCATGCAGAGGACCTCTCTATCACAAATGAAGAAATTGCTCTAATGGAGGATAGATATTTTTCAGATGACAATCCGAGGGGGTTATTCAGACAATGCAAGTATGTCAGTATATGCTGTAACTACAGTACTTGAATTCAGTTAAATTGTCATTGTGTTTGTGAGTTTACCTACTCAGACACTTCATTTGTTTGTTTCTTTGTTTATTTCAAGATTTTACATGGACAAGTATAGAAAAGTGGGGGATTTGAAGACTGTGAGTTCTTATAGTAGCTAGCATGAACCTAATGAAAATAATTATTATTTGCAGGCCATTCCTACATCTCCTTTGGATTTGACGGAATTGAAAATCAGACTTCACGGTGGACAAGTGGTTACTGATTTCAATGAAACTGTCACCCATGTTGTCTTTGATAAGTTGTGAGTTGATACGACAGTAATATAGTTACCCTGGATCTGTAATGTGTGTTAGTTTTGTGCTGCTGCCTGAATGTTTATTCAAGTCTGGTCTTTTAGCTACATTATCAAAACTTTGATAAAAAATAGCTGCTTAAAATCATGTACCAGCTATAGCTGTAATATTTAAATCAAGAAGCCTTATAGGATGGACTGTTATCGTAAGCCCCTTAGTACGGACTATCTATTGTGAGCCCTTAAGGACAGACTGTTATTGTCCTGTAGGACAGACTGCTGTTATTATAAGGACAGGCCGTTTATTGTGATCCCTACTAGCTATAGAGTCCTGTTATTTTACCTATTAATTTTTATGCAGTGATTGTATGCGGGTTCCTTTGCTTCGCCAATTGGAGAGGAGCCATTCCAGAAAGCACCACTTCATCACATCTGACTGGGTCACTGACTCTATAACTTTGAACTTAATTAAGAATGAAAGACTTTATGAGCCAAAGCCCCCCAAATAATGTTCATAACTGTTGCATTAAACATCATTGACTGAAACTGTTGGGTAGTAGCAAAAATTACTTTAAGTAGCTAGTCTCGCGGCTGGCTCGCGAGACTATTCTACTATCTACACATCCTGTGCATCTCAGCTACTTCCTGCTGGAACTCCACCTTATGCCCTGCCCCTCTGAATTTATCGGCGCTCGGCCTTGGAACGACGCGTACGCTGGACTGCGAACTGCTACCGACCTTAGATCGACTTGGGACTGGTAAGTTTACGATCTCAGATAGCTAATACCTACATATTTATAGCAGTCAAATTTATATCACAACTGAGTAAAGATCAGCATGAAGATCTTTAGTCTCGCATTATAGCTAGACCCGATTAAAAAGGAAAGAATCGGGTCTGGCTACGCGAGACTGCTTATACTCAGCTAGGCTCTGAGTCTCTCAGAGAGACTGGGCATGAGGCTGAAATTATGGTTCTTTTAATTTATGAACTCAAAGTGGCTATTGGTCCACGCTATTATAGCAGAGCTATACACTGTAAAAATGAAAGTGTGATACTGCACACTAATTTGTCCCAATACACACACCAAACAGTGTGTGTATTGGTCTTATACTCACTGCATGGCCGGAGGCGCTGCTACGGCCATGGCCGTACTACCATTCAGAGTTTTTTTGTTTTGTTTTATTGTGTGTGTGTGTGTGTGTGCAATTTAAATAATAACAATGACTTTACATGGTATTACCTAGATCATATCAGACTGAAATTGAATCAACAACATTAAGATGGTAGCCGTACCACTACAAATGAGCTGGCTCAGGCTCTGTAATAGCTACATAGGCCAGTGAAGCTTTGGGCTTCTTTTTCTTTCTTCAGATTTTTAATCTGAAAATTTTCTAAGTGCCACCACTGCTGGACCTAGCTGTATATTATAGTCTGAGCCATATCGTTATGAATGTGCTCTAGCTCTGGCAGGGCCCTGCACGATTCTTAATAGTGAAAAAAAAATTGTAATCAATGAAGGGCTTTGTAGCAAAATCAAATGTGATGAGTTAGGACCAGTGATCTGGTCAACCACCTGGGTAGTCTCACATGCACAGCCCCCTGTAAAATATAGGAGTCTGGTCTAATTCATATACCTTTCTCGTTCTGTCCTCTAAAATCTAGAGGAGCGTAATATAGTATCTCCTCTAATAGCACTAAATGAAGGATCAAGTTGCAACCATAGCTGCATTGGTTCTAAGAGAAAAGTGTTTGGGCTACTGCTTGAAATGTTGAGCAGCAACTATGTTTTTTCTCCTTCTCTGAGGAGACATCTCTCCCATATGTGCAACAATTTTATATAGCCATGATCTGAATTAAAAATGCTCGGCACTTTTTTATAAACCATGCCTGGTATTACAGATATCTTTACAGGGGGCTGTGCCGGGAGACTACCACTGCTCCACCCACCAGAGCAAGCAGCTGCAGACTTGTACTTGTGGCTTGAAATGGACATTTTGACATTAATAGTAGCTAGAATGGAAAATCCTGACCATGTCATTAACACTGCCCTAAGACTTCTATATTCACTAGTCAGTGGTCCGCTCTGATTGGTGTCTCACTATGTCCTAGTCTTTGCTCTTCTATGTATTCTTGATGTCTGGCTGATCTTCTGGCATGTATAGTTGTTGTTCTTTGTGCTCTTATACAGCCAGTCTTTGTTCACGCTCATTATGGTTATCTTGTTGTCGACCAATCACAAATCCACCTATAATGTACATGCTTCCAACCCTACACCTCAGCACTTTGGTGCCAGAGGCAAAAAATAAATGTACATTGCAATTTGGTGTCCATATTGGGACGAAAAATTAATATCCCAATGCAGATCAGCACCTTTAGTATGCACAGCTGCAGCACACTTTCATTTTTACAGTTTACATAGCTAGTTGTTAATAGCTCTAGAGACTACATGTGTAGAAGTTGTGTGTATGTGTAGCTTAATTATTAGTTATGGCTAGCTGTGAGTGTGTGATTTTATGTGATGTAGCTAATGTACATAATGACTGTGTGATGCACCTGTAGCCAAAAGCGGAAGTAATTCAAACCTACTGATTGGTCAGATTCCTCATATTGATCATGTGACTGGCTTTTTGCAGTTGCAAAGATAGTGAAATCCTCTGTATTACATAGTTAATTATGTACCCCAGCTAACAGTCACATGACTGTGTGTATGTAATAGAACATACCAGGGCAGGACAAACATAGCCATACAATACAGGGAGGTGTGTTCTAACTGTCTTATCCCATCTCTTTCCCACCAAGCTAGTAGTTGCTTATAGTAACAGTGATGTCATCATGCTGCATTGGCTAAGAAGATTCTAGATAGCTATTAAACTTTCAGTACAGTGAACATGTGAACATTAACAATATGCAGCAAGGAAGACAGGAAAAGTGATGTTACTGATTTTCAAAACTTAATCTTGAGGTTTCCGGTTGAATACTGTAGTTATAAGCACACAGCTGAATAGCACTAAGAACCGAGGCTGGCTTAATCAAAATTATGCTGGCTTTTCATTCGATTCTACTTCCTGGGGAATAACCTTTAGTCACTTCCTGGTAAATAAAATATATTCACCAGGTGTTCTTGATGTCATTGTGTGTGCCAGAACTTTCAATCTTCCCACGCATTGGGTTACAAGTACAAGTACTAAGCTGTGTATAATTCACCTCACCTTTCTTTGGAATTATTTAGCTTAGACATGACCATCATTAGATATATGTAATGTACCTGCACCTGGAAACAACTGTAATCATGTATTTTACATGTATTGATAAAAGGATATGCCAATTTTAGATAATTATTTTCACTGAGCTCTGCAGCAGCATGAAGAACCCAATTAAGAAATTTATGGCTCTTTGTAATCGTAACAAGAAAAAAATTGCCATTGCTGGAGCTGTAATTGCTGGAACTGCAACTGTTGGTGTAATTGGTACTGGAGTTGCTATCCTTGCTGCACCTGCTGTCATTGGGGCAGTGGGTTTTGGAGCAGGGGGAGTGGCTGCCGGCAGCATTGCAGCAGGAATACACTCAATGATTGGAAGCGTTGCTGCTGGAAGTCTCTTTGCTGCATTTCAAAGTGCTGGAGCAGCAGGTCTGGGGGTAGCAGGAATGGCTACAGCTGGAGCAATAGGAGGAACTGCTGGAGCTGCTGTCGGGGCTGGGACAGGGGTTGGATCATTGGCAGTAGCAAAGGCACTGAGCCACCAAAGAGATAATGCGGGCAATGGAGGTGACGAAGAAGAGTGAAGAAGTGGCAAAGGAATCTCATTGCAAAGAATTAAAACAAAATAGCTAATAGTTAATCAGTATCATAATACATCATTTTCTAATCGTGGTATCTCCATTTCAATCATCAACTTTTATACTGGGCATGCTCAGTCTGTAATTGTACAAATTTTGTGTATTCTAATCAACAAAGCTCTTCTTTGCAAGACTAGCTACCTGCGTGAAGATACAACACTAATCATGAACTTATTATTATTATTTATACAGCTGGTATGTAGCTAATATCCGTCATGGTCTGTAATCATTACAATTCCCAAAGTATACCAAAAGTTATTCCCATGCAGAGATAGCTATAACTATTTAGCTATTTAGCTATTCCGTTATTCAGCTAGCTAGCTAGCTATTCCTCATTTTGAAAATATTTATCAACAATAATATTATCCTTCATATAGGCAGTCTGTAGTTATGTTTACCTAGCCACGTAGCTATATAAGCAATTGCATACAGCCTTTTGACCATACTGGAGGGGGCTTGAAGCTGTTTAATTTAAGCCACAGACTTATTGTCCTGTAGGACAGACTGCTGTTATTATAAGGACAGACTGTTTATTATGACCCCTACTAGCTATAGTCTTATCGCGAGTCCTGTTATTTTACCTATTAATTTTTATATGCAGTGATTGTATGTGGGTTACTTTGCTTCACCAATTGGAGCCATTCCAGAAAGCACCACTTCATTACATCTGACTGATGAAAGACTTTATGAACCAACCCCCCCCCCCCCCCCCCCCCCCCCCCCCCCCCCCAAATAATGTTCATGACTGTTGCATTGAATGAAACTGTTGGGTATTAACACATCCTGCCAGCATAATAATTATGTCACCTTTCTCCCACCCTATGCCCGGCGGCGCGGCGCGGCCCCCCTGAATTTATCGCGCGCTCGCGCTTGACCTTGGGATCTATATCTGGACCAGCTGGCTGCGAACTGCTACCGACCATAGATCGACTTACTTTCACCGGACTGGTAAGTTTACGTTCTCAGATAGCTAATACCTAAGCAGTCAAATTTATATCACAACTGAGAGATAGCTAAGATCATTCAGCATGAAGATATTTTGGTTTGACTGCAAGGCATCCTCAGTAACATATTACTCAGCTAGGCTCTGAGTCTTTCAGAGAGACTGGGCATGAGGCTGAAATGGTTCTTTTTAATTTATGAATTCAAAGTCTATTGGTCCAGCAGCTGGACACTATTAGCAGAGCTATATTAAGGGGACCCTATACCATAAAAATTAAAATTTTAAAACGTCCATATCTTCATTATACTACCCCCTATAAGGCCACACCAAGTCAATTATTAGTTTCTGGTCTTTCCCCTTTTAAATTAACATGCGGGCGGGCGGTAATTGCGACTATCATGGCTGCTGCAAGTTTGCAATCTTCCATGGTAGAAGGGTAGAATGTTCAGATATAACTGTTCTACATTGATCAAAGGCATGGCTGGTGGAGCAACTAGTACAACATTTCACAATAATTATTTCACACAACACGCACGAGGTCCTCTGTTCTTCTACTTCTTTTGCTACATATCATTATAGTCCTCAAATTCCCGCGAGCGCGATTAGCAGGCGGGCGGGGGACCAGAAACTAATAATTGACTTGGTGTGGCCTAAGCTTGATTTAGGTCTCAAAAGAGAGCTCTCTTGTAGAGCTTTCCAATGGTGTACTTAGTTACAACTTTACACCCCCCATATATGGAAGACCTGACATGACCTCAGAAATTAAATTAAATTACCACATACTTAGGAGGCCTTTGATACTCCTATCATAGCTTCTATGGGCCTAGCTGCTTTGAATGAACGAAGGGATTTCAAGGGGGGGTATGGTTCCAAACATATGAAGGGAGATGTCGAAACGAGTACCTTTTTTCACATTTACTTTTTTTTCTTTGGAACCATACCCCCCCCCCCCCCCCCCCTTGAAATCCCTTCGTTCATTCAAAGCAGCTAGGCCCATAGAAGCTATGATAGGAGTATCAAAGGCCTCCTAAGTATGTGGTAATTTAAAAGAATTTTTTTAATTTCTGAGGTCATGTCAGGTCTTCCATATATGGGGGGTGTAAAGTTGTAACTAAGTACACCATTGGAAAGCTCTACAAGAGAGCTCTCTTTTGAGACCTAAATCAAGCTTATAGGGGGTAGTATAATGAAGATATGGACGTTTTAAAATTTTAATTTTTATGGTATAGGGTCCCCTAGATAAAGTAGGGTGGCTTGGGACACTGGAGTTATATTTTTATCATGCTTCGAGATTACTAAGAGTTTCAAGATCTTATTTTGCACACATAAACATTTATGCTTTGTCTCTCTTTGAAGCCAGTCCAGAGTGCTTTGGTTACTCTAAACACTCTGCTGATTTTACAAGACTGCAAGAAAAAACTTAATAAACTAACTTCAAATTACTTAACTGATTTATCAATATTCTACTCACTGAGATAATGCTGCATAATGATCTCATTGTTTTAAAGAAGTGATCAGTCAGCAAAACATGCATCGCTGTTTAAACTTTATCACACATTGGCGAACACAATTAATTAATAAACCACACCCATAATCTCTATCTCTTGCAACTTGAAGCTTAGCTAAAGCGGTTGCAGGGATATTATCATTAATTTTGTAGTAAGAGTGTCCCAAGTTACCCCAATCTACCTTGTGTCTTAATTACTTATAGCTACATAGGCCAGTGAAGCTTTGGGCTTCTTTTTCTTTCTTAATCCGAAAATTTTCTAAGTGCCACCATGCACTGCTGGACCTAAATTATTGTCTGAGCCACAGTGTTATGTGCACTAGCTCTGGCAGGGCCCTGCATGATTCTTAAATCTTTGTAACAAATCAAATGTGATGAGTTACGTAGGTCCAGTGATCTGGTCAACCACCCAGGTAGTCTCACGTGCACAGCCCCCCCCCCCGTAATAATATAGTCCATATAGCTTTCTCTCCTTTAAGATTTGGAAGAGCGTACTAGAGCTATGGAGCATGTGAGAGAAGGTGTAAAAATTGCGATACATGCAGGAGTTAATGGCATGGTCAGGATTTTTCTTCCCAACTGGGGGGTGTCTTATAGCCAAATTCCCGCCCCCTGTGTCTTTCCCACCAGTTGCTTAGCAGCTAGTAGTTGCTTAGTAACAGTGATATCATCATGCTGCATTGACAACTTTCAGACTTAATCTCCATTATGAGCATTGATTTTAAAGAGGTTTCTAGTTGAGACCCAACAAGACTGAAGAAATATGGCTGGTTTAATCTATTCTACTTCCTGGTCTTCTCATGTGTGCCAGCGCTTTTGATCTGCCCATGCATTGGGCTACAAGTACAAGAACTAAGAGCTGTGTATAATTTGTCCCACCTCTCTTTGCAATTATTACATAGACATGACCATCATTAAAATACATGATTACAGTTTTTTTTCCATGTACCCATTTTAGATACTGAGCACTGGAGAAGCATGAATCCTGATCACAAGAAGAAGAACCCAATTAAAAAATTTATGGATCTTTGTAATCGTAACAAGAAAAAAGTTGCCATTGCTGGAGCTGCAATTGCTGGAACTGCAACTGTTGGTGTAATCGGTACTGGAGTTGCTATCCTTGCTGCACCTGCTATCATTGGGGCAGTGGGTTTTGGAGCAGTGGGAGTGACTGCCGGCAGCATTGCGGCAGGGGTACACTCAATGATTGGAACTGTTGCTGCTGGAAGTCTCTTTGCTGTATTGCAAAGTGCTGGAGCAGCAGGTCTGGGGGTAGCAGGAATGGCCACAGCTGGAGCAATAGGAGGAACTGCTGGAGCTGCTGTTGGGGCTGGGGCAGGGGCAGGAGTAGGGGTTGGATCATTGGCAGTAGCAAAGGCACTGAGCCGTAAAAGAGATAATGCAGGCAAAGGAGATGATGATGATGAAGATAATAAAGATGGTGGCAAAGGAGGTGAAGGAGTTGACATCAAAGAAGGAGATGGCAGCAAAGATGGCGACAAAGGAAGTGACGAAGAAGAAGAAGATTAAATCAGTGAAGAAGTTGCAAAGTGGCAAAAAGAATTAAAGCAAGCTATAGTCAGTCATCATTTTCTAATCATGGTATCTCCATTTCAAAATTATGTAATCATTTATACTGGGCTGTGATTATACTAGCTAATTTGTGCATTCTAATCAACTATTATAACTATTCCCAAAGTATACGTATAGCTAGCTAGCTATTCCTTGATATTTTCAGTATGAAATTATTTGTCAACAATAATACGTATATAATATTCTGATATAGGCAGTCTGTATGTTTACCTAGCTACATATATAAGCAAGTGCGTACAGCCTTTTGACCATAGTATTACTGACTATGGAGGGGGCTTGAAGCTGTATAGCAGTTGAGCCCTTAGGACAGACTGTTATTGTCCTGTCACTGACTCTATAACTTTGAACTTAAATAAGAATGAAAGACTTTATGAGCCAAACCCCCCCAAATAATGTTCATAACTAACATCAAATGAAACTGCAAAAATTAAACATCCTGTGCTGCATACGCCTTCCGGTATATAATTCCTGCTGGTATATCCATAGATTTATCGCGCGCTTGGCCTTGGACGCCATAGATCGACTTAGTGCTTTCACGGACTGGTAAGTTTACGATCTCAGATAGCTAATACCTACATATTATAATTTATAGCTGCAGTCAAATTTATCACAACTGAGAGATAGCTAATCTTTGGTTTGACTGCAAGGCATATAGCTATTAAGTAAAGTCAGTCATTCCCTTTGTCATGATCAGAGGTTCCACTGTATGCTAACAGTAACATAATATACTCAGGCTCTGAGTCTCTCAGAGCATAGTTCTTTTCATTTATGAATTCAAAGTGGCTATTGATGTGACTTAACAAGCTGGGATACAGCAGTGTTGCTAGGTTCATGGATTTATCTACAATCTGTGGATTTTTGGATAAGAAAATTGCCTATGGATGTCTATGGTATCCTTTTCTGTCTGTGGATTTTTTAAGAGAGCAACCTGGCAATACTGGATACAGCTATGTACATAAAATCACAGCTCACCAGTAGCTACATTGCTAATAATGTACCCCAGCTTGTTAACTACCAGTCACATGACTGTGTGTATGAACATACCCATTAGTGTTATTTGAGATTATTCCTCTGAGGGCAGGGGAATATAGATATATATCCCATACAACAGGAGGGTGTGTTCTATCTGTGGACAACAAGACAACCATGATGAGCAGGAATAAAGACTTGGCTGCACAAAGAATAACAACTACATGCCAGAAGATTAGCCAGACATCAAGAATGCCTAGAAAGACTAACATGGAAGTGAATATTGAGACACCAATCAGAGCGGACCACTGACTAGTGAATATAGAAGTCTTAGACATGGTCAGGATTTTTCTTTGCAACTGGTCCAAACAACAGGAGGGGGTGTCTTATAGCCAAATGTCCGTCCCCTGTGACTTTCCCACCAGTTGCTTAGAAGCTAGTAGTTGCTTAGTAACAGTAATGTCATCATGCTGCATTGACAACCAAGACAGACGACAGACTTAATCTCCGTTATGAACATCAGCAAGGAAGACAGAAAAAGTTATATTACTGATTTTAAAGTCTTAGCTAATGACGTTTTCAGTTGAAACCCAACGAAATATGGATAGCACTGGTTTAATCATAAGCCGGCTTTTCTACTTCCTGGGGAATATATACACATAGGTATTATAATATTGTGTGTGCCAGCGCTTTTGATCTGCCCACGCAAGAGCTGTGTATAATTCATCCCACCTCTCTTTGCATAGACGTGACCATCAGTAAAATACAAGTATATAGTTTTAAATAATAGTTGTTCCATGTGCCCATTTTAGATACTGAGCTCTGAAGCAGCATAAATCCTGATCACAAGAAGAAGAAACCAATTAAGAAATTTATGGATCATAACAAGAAAAAAATTGCCATTGCTGCTGGAACTGCAACTGTTGGTGTAATTGCAGGTACTGGAGTCGCTATCCTTGCTGCACCTGCTATCATTGGGGCAGTGGGTTTTGGAGCAGGGGGAGTGGCTGCCGGCAGCATTGCAGCAGGAATACACTCAATGATCGGAACCGTTGCTGCTGGAAGTCTCTTTGCTGCATTTCAAAGTGCTGGAGCAGCAGGTCTGGGGGTAGCAGGAATGGCCACAGCTGGAGCAATAGGAGGAACTACTGGAGCTGCTGTTGGGGCTGGAGTAGGGGTTGGATCATTGGCAGTAGTAAAGGCACTGAGCCACCAAAGAGATAATGCGTGCAATGGAGATGATGATGAAGATAATAAAGATGGTGGCAAAGGAGGTGAAGGAGTTGACATCAAAGAAGGAGATGGCAGCAAAGATGGCGACAAAGGTAGTGACGAAGAAGAAGATTAAATTAGTGAAGAAGTGACTTTCATAACGTACCTACCTAATTCCATTCACTGCTTATAGGCATATCAATAGTGGATGCTGATCTGACCACTGACGTCATAGAACCTGCTGACCTCAATAGATTCGTAAGTGGCTGTGTATGTATGTATTGTACTGTGTCTATGTTGTATGAATGGAAAGATGCATTGTCTGTTCTCTGTCTACTACTTACTGACAGCACTCTGTGATCTAGGGACAAGCTGAGAACATTGAGATTAATGAACCAAAGAAGTGTGAAGTCAAGTCAAATGCGTATAGACATTTTGTGCTGGTATGCTATATCATCTCTATATGTTCACTCTTTTTAACAACTATTTCTTCCTCCCCCTCCTGCCCCCTCTCCCTCCCTTTTCCCCTTCCCTCTCATTCCCCTCCTCCTCCCCCCTCTCCCTCTCCCTCCCTTTTCCCCTTCCCTCTCCCTCCCCTTCCCTCTCCCTCCCCTTCCCTCTCCATCCCCTCCTCCCTCTCCCTCTCCCTTCCCTCTTCCCCTCCCCTCCTCCCTCTCCCCCTCCCCCTCCCCTCCTCCCTCTCCCTCTCCCTCTCCCTTCCCAGCTCTCCTCACCAGGGAAGCCCATCCCATCAAAAATCAGGATTGAAGTTCAGAGTTCATCGGGTGATGCTGACCTCTTTCTGTCGCAGTCCTTTGCTGCTCCCTTGCAGAGTCACTACACGTGGTGCAATCAAGACGTCGGAAAATCCATCATACACTTGAATAGTGCTGACGATAAGAACTATGATATCCTCAAGGTGCGTATGTACTTATAAATCCAACATTACAAAAAACAATACTGGAATTATGTACGTTTGATACCCTCGACTAACGACCTTCAATTGTTCAGTGAAGATTTCTTTACTCTTATGGGGGGAATTAGTCTCCTTGTTAAGCATTGTTCTCTCCCTCCTCCTCAGCCTCTCTTTGCTGGAGTAATGGGGGCATTGGAAGATGCTGAATTTACCATCACATTTTTTGACGAAAGCTCACAAGATTCTTCATACACTTATAAACTTATTGTTATTGTGTTTGTTGGTTGGTTTGTTTTTGTTATTGTTTTTGTTTACTTTTTATACCCTTAGGCAATAGTAATGTGACCAGTTCCACCGGCAAGTCAGGATTAACCCTAAGAGGAGTACCCTCCACAGATGATCTCAAGGGGAAACCCACGCCCTCTTCACCAGAGCCCCTCCTCCCTGATCATCAGCGGTGTTCATACTGTGGGAGTGTCATGTCCTCTCTCAGGCTATTGATGCATGAACGACACTGTGCCCAAAACACCTTCAAGTGTCCTTTGTGCCAGTAGGTGGAGAAAGGAGGGATAAGGGGCTGGAATGCAATGTTATTATGTTCCATTAGATTCTACTTCACCGTTCCCTTCCTTTCCTTCTAGACAGCTACATGCATCCCAGTCTTCTTTCCTCCTTGCTTGATGTTATTCTTCCCTCCTACATAAATAGCCACAATTAGTACATCACTATCTCTTTGCTCTACATCACTATCTTCCTTTCCTCCTCCCAAATTATCTATCTTCCTTCTTTCCCAGATTGTGCCTGCCTAAGAACAGAGAGAAGAAGCACAACTCCATTGCCCACCAACTCCTTGTCTGTGAATGTGGAGAAGAATATACACAGGTTAGTGCTCACTTATATAGCTAAACTCATCCTAGCAGGGCTGGATCCACAGGCAGGGATTGAGGGGGTTGCACAATAGAATGTAGGCTCGCTTAGCTACATAGGAGTTAAAGGAAATCACAGTTAGTGTGCACTGAGTTACATATCTGAAAAAAAAAGTGTAAGTACAGGTCATGTGTATATAGACTGTTTCTTCGTACCACTTTGACCATACGTAGCTATTGCTAAGCCACGTTGGACTGAGCAACACATGCAATTTTGGGGGGGGTTCCTCCCTTTATCTATCCACACAGCGCACAGAGTATATTATTATTATGCCGGATCTGGGCCTTTTTTCTTTACTCACTCTCTCCTCCATTCCTCTGTAGCTTGCCCTGCACAGGCATCAAGAGACAGATTGCTCAAAAAGAATGGTCAAATATCCTTTCAAATGGTGCAACTTGGTATGTATGTATGTATGTATGTATGTACGTATGTATGTATGTATGTATGTATGTATGTATGTATGTATGTATGTATGTATGTATGTATGTATGTATGTATGTATGTATGTATGTATATATGTATGTATAGTGGAGCAGCATACGTAGCTACCAAATTTAGATCAATTGTTCATTTTTTGATAAAAGCACCAAAATTTATTCACATAATTATACTTTTAAGTATTGTAAACATGTTCAGATATTGGGGCACCTGTAATTACGCCTTTGTCAGCCATGACTGTTATTTTTAAAATGGCCGCCATGGAATATTGAAAAATCAATATGCTGATCCTTCAAAGCTAATAACAGTATTGCTATTTTGGTAACAGTATTGCTATTTTGGTATAGTCCGCTAATTTAGTATGATGTGACAAACATCCTGAACCTTGCACAACTGACTGATTTGCATGTTCAAAACTGCACAGCCTTTGTCCAGGCGGCTCGGCACATATATATTAATATCAGAGTATCAGGACCCTTTTTGCAAATGAAAATTTTTTTTGATATTGAATCTTGTAACATAATTGTAAACTGTATGCATGCATGCACATAGGGAAACTATGCATGCAAGGAAATTATGTATATATGCATACTCCGTGTATACACACTGAGTTGCATGCTCTCTCTCATTGGCATTATCAACTGGATAAGCTTGTGTTCTTTTTATCGTAAGTGGTTCTCCGATCATGTGAATTGGGCACTAAACTATTTTTAGTAACCATAATGTTAAAACACAGGAGACCCAATAGCAGGTGCATGGATGATGTCGAGGGGAATGCAACTCCAGGCATGCCCTATTTAT
Organism: Crambe crambe; assembly: GCA_963924555.1. Classification (NCBI taxonomy): domain Eukaryota; kingdom Metazoa; phylum Porifera; class Demospongiae; order Poecilosclerida; family Crambeidae; genus Crambe; species Crambe crambe. The sequence goes on along the minus strand of OZ004584.1, from coordinate 1,791,316 downwards.
TGAAAACTAACTACTTATTCCAAATAGACCATGCTGTCTACTCTAGTTGCAAGCTCTATACTGACCAGCTTTTAGTGGTCAATAAAACCCTTGATAGTTGCTTGCATTGTTACATATTATTATAATTCTAATAGACTACTTGTCATTCAATTGGCTAGCACAGCAGTTGTATCTCATGTGGTCCATCTATAATAATGTAACTGGCTACATACTAATATGTAGCTGTCACCAGGAATTCAACCCTCCATATCAGGTAGCTAATATCTATAATGTAAGTCTACATAACAAGTGAGATATTATGTCTTTTATAATTGCATTGAGAGATATAACTGTAGCTAAACCAGCAACATAAATAATCTTCCCTACCGGTATGAATCACAAAAAGTGTAGACCAATGTGGGAGAGATAGCCTTGTTGACTACCTCACAAACTCTACCTTGTGCTATTGATATATTACCAAATAAGGAGATAATTATCTCCAGTTTTACGCATGACAATGCTTTAGAAGTACTCTAACCTATACACTCCTTAGCAAGTACAGTTGAGCTTAAGGAGTAACAGCTTTTTCATGAGGTATCTTGGTTACCTGCTTGCTAAATCTGAAATGGTTTGAGGCTGTCTTTTAAGGGTTAGATATTTGCAAGAAAGATTCTTGAAACTTGTGCTCTTCAGTGAATTATCAAAAAAAAATAATTTTTTTTCTCTATTTCAGTATACTTCACAGTATGCAGTTAGCTACGTACAGGTAGAATCTACATAAGGCCACACAGTGTGCAAAGTGCGCCGGTCCAGGGGCATTGTCTTCTTCAGACCAAGAAGCAGTGCATGGAAACCTGTAGGATCCGTGGCTATTTTCAAGAAATTGGATTTGGTGGGTATTAATGTGATGAAATTGTGGTACATGAGACCATGCAAACCCAGTGACAACGTGAGCCTCTTCAGAGATTGGCAACCATTTTGTATTGATGGCAGCCAGGAACTAGATTACCTGGTGGCCATTTTTAAATTGACAGCCACAGCTAATGCAGGCACCTTTGCGGGTGCCCCAATATCTGAAAATGTTCACAATGCATCAAAGTACATGTACACAAAGTTTGGTGCTTTTATCAAAAAGTGAACAATTTTTGTCTATGCTGCCCCACTAGTATGTATGTATGTATGTATGTATGTACCGTACCGTACAGCGGGACAATTTCGGTGGGGATAAAAATTCGGTAATTTCGGTAATCAGTCTATCTATCGAAAAATTTTCTATCAAATTGTTTTCCAAATAAAGCCACTGTTTAGCCACATGTAGACGTTTGTACATTCAACTACGGCACTATACATCGTGAAGAGGGCTATGCCTGAAGAAATGAGGGCCAAAAATAGTATACAAGCCAAGTGAAAACAGAGATTCAGCAGCTGCAAAGTGAAGTCCATAGATTATTGTTGCACATGCGCTAAAATAATCATACTGTGCCGAATAAAAGACTACCGTAATTCTTCATCTGTATTGTCCTTTGATGATTAACGAAATATTTTATCTCCGAAAAAACCCGCTGTACGGTATGTATCAGGCCCGTAGGAAGCACAATTTTAGTGGTCAGGCCAGGACGTGGGTGTGGTGGGTGTGGCTACACAATGTGTTACTTCATTTATTATGCTCAATGTTCACTTAGCATGAGTGCAGGGCTGGATCCAGGATTTTCAGATAAGTGGGGTTGCAGGACTAAGAGCTTAAACACTGGACCATGAGGGAAAGAGTATAATTATTTGGAGGACCCATGTGGGCCGTTCACTGGTACTTAAACTCAAAGTGACACATGTAAGGTCACACCTCAAATCACAGCACTGAGTTATCTAATGTGTGACCTTGAAAATGTAAGCCAAAGATATCTTCAAAGTGACACGTGCAAGGTCACAGGTGTGATTGTTCAGAAAATCACAGTTGGTATGCACTGAATTATCCAATATGTAATGTACTCTGAAGATATCGTTGAAGTGACATGTGCATGGTCACAGGTGTGATGGTAAAAGGAAATCACAGTTAGTATGCACCAAGTTATCCAATGTGTGACCTTGAAAGTGAAAGCCAAAATGGATGTGTCATGTATACATAGCTAGATTGTTTCTTTCTTTGACTGTAGCCATAGTAACCACATTAGTTCCTAGTTTAGTTAACCCACACATGTAACATGTTCTCTCTTCTAATTACACTACTTTAGAGGAGAAATATAAGTTATCAAAGAAGAATAGACATGGCTAAGCAAGTAGCTAGGCATGGTCAAATTGCATTTCATTTGCATTTCATTTTCTAATAGCTTGGGGGGGGGGGGGGGGGGGGGGGGGGAACCCCACCCCTTAATCCAGCCCTGGAATGTGTTAATAAAATAAGGGTCAAAGGTTAGGTTAACTTAGCCCTAAAAGTGGTCAGGCCATGACCTGACTGGCCTGACCGGTTGCTACAGGCCTGTGTATGTATGTATGTATGTATGTATGTACGTATGTATGTATGTATGTATGTATGTATGTATGTATTGTATGTGTATGTATGTATTGTATGTGTATGTATGTATGTATGCACAGGATAATTATTTATGTACTTATGATCACATTCTCCTGCCATTTTCCTGCCATTTGAGCGGCTCATTGCATGCTTTTACCTCATCTCATGCAGTCATTTCCCATGGACCAGTTGGCAAGTCATGAGAATATTTGTGGTAGGAAAAAGACAGAGTGCCCTATTTGCAAGGAGGTATGTGTGTACAATGTAATGCTGATTCTGTACATGTAGCATGAAAATTTTGTGGGGTAAAAATTTTCATGGGGTAAGTGGTTTGAAGTTATTCTCACAAATCCACGAAAATTTACCCCACAAATATTATACAGTATTGTATGGTACAGTGTATTTCATTGTCTATTCTTTATAGGTGTCTCATTTGGAGCTTGAAATGCACTTGGAGGCTTTTCACGATGTGGAAGTGGACAAGATCGACTGGGAGAAACCTTTGTCTAGTCAGGTGAGTCAGTGTGTGCACATGAAGTAAGTGTAGCTTAATGGATGAAAGATTAATGTAAGGGAGAAAGTCTAATTATCTCAATGTCTTATGCTAAGCCATCCTCACATAAAAGAACTCAGATATGCATGAATGTATCCCCCCCCCCCCCCCCCCCCCACACACATACACACATACATACATACATACATACATACATACATACATACATACATACATACATACATACATACATACATACATACATACATACATACACATACTTGTTTCTTTGGTCCCACAGGACTTGATATTCAAACACAGTAGTCAGCTGAAGTTCAAATGCACTTGTGGATTGAGCTTTCAATTTCAGGACGACATGCAAGTCCATCAGGTACACTGAGTGAACATGCATCTTTCCAGTAACAACAACAAGAGTTAAATATAATGTTAAGGGGTTTCCCCTTATTACATGATTATTATGTAAGGGCAACAACCACATTCACTTGACACCACCAGTCCTAGTTAAGTTCTAACAAGTGTCATATATTCAGAATTTTTCAGACACATTATTTTTATTTCTTTTATGACCAAATAATGCAGTTAACTGAATGTGCTTTGAGGAGAATGGTTGAGGATGAGATGAGAGCCGAAGGTGGAAAGAAATCGCTCATTTCTGTTGGTGCGGCCACCAACAGTGACGTTGTAGGCTAGCTTGCTAGAATCATTCATACGTATGCTGCATCTAGCTATTATGGATATCTGGCTTTGTGTGCGTCATGCATCAGAGTGCCAACTACATTGATTAACTATGAAATCTATCACAATATTAATCACGGCTCTGGAAGTTTAAGATATTTAATAAGAAATATATAGCTAGTACTAATGACAACTATTTTTTCGAGCTCCTACAAACAAAATAATTCCCATCAACATTAAAAGTATCAGCACTGCACCTGCTGTAGACCAGAGACACACAAAAACAGTCAATGAGTTCCTTATTTCAGCATGTGGGACCACTGTTTCATATTCCAGTTCCAAGTAGTAATCTCCTTGACTATAGGGGGGATCATTTGGTGGTGAGAGAGCTAGAATTATATCTTGAGACTGCAAGATTCCAAAGTTGCATCTGTCTGTTCCTTCTTTGATGGAGCAGGTCACTGAGGTCATAGTAATACTCAGTCCCAATGATAGAATATTCTATGTTAGCATCACTATGAATTGTAGTATTCCTTACTATGAACATGTAAGACCCTGATGTGTTAGAGACTAAACGGTGAGGCTTTCCATCTTGCACTAGGCACCAACACTGGGGTGGTTTGCATGTGTTATCAAGCTCAAAGATGCTTATGTTGTTTATAAAATCATTCCAGAGTTGCGACTGTGAATTGTATATGCCAATAACATGCAATCATTTGTTATAGATTGCTGGTTCAAGTTTGAAGCAGTAACGTTAACTGTAATGTCCAGTTCAGTCTTATTCTTTACATAATGTATATCCATGCATTAAAGACTTGTAAGGAAATTCTTTAACATTAACATTCAATTTTTCTGGAGAGTGAGTCTCATGGCAAAAGAATTAAAATAGCTAATCAGTCATCATTAATCGTGGTATCTCCATTTCAAAATTATGTAATCATTAACTTTATACCGGGCATGCTCAGTCTGTGATTGTACTATAATTCGTGTATTCTAATCAACTAAGCTCTTCTTTGCAAGACTAGCTTGCTACCTGCGTGAAGATACAACTCTAATCGCTATCATTTGGACATGTAGCTAATATCCCTCAGATCTGGAGAAATCACTACAATTCCCAAAGTACAGCTACCAAAAGTTATTCCCATGCAGAAATACGTGGCTATAACTACAGTAGTTATTCCCAAAGTATATACATAGCTAGCTTCATTTGACTGATATTTTCATTATGAAAATTTATCAACAATATTATGTGGCAGTTTGTATGTTTAGCTACATATAAGCAAGTGCATACAGCCTTTTGACCATAGAATTACTGAGCTTTGAGAATGTATTTGTTAATGCTTTTGGTTCTCTTCCTGCCTCAGAGTAACTTTGTAGTAACAAGTGAGAATAATAATATTGAAGTGAAAATTGATTTTGACAGCCGTTGTAATGACTCGAGTTTTCGTTGCTTGACTCTATCACAATGCTTCTTGGATATTGCTGGCTGCTTCTTGACCAACACTTCCCTACATTTTCAACCTGGCACTTATTCAACTGGAGCCCTCACTGGTATGAGTAACGTTTCAAACATAGCCAATTTAAGATTTCATGGATCAAATACTACAATAAAATGCAGAAATGAAGTTGGCTTTCTATTTTATCAAATAGATGGCCTTCAAATATATGATTTGAAGTTTAGCAACTGTGGTGTAGTGGTGGATACTAACAGTGTCAGAGAGTGCACATTCTGGGCAGATGTGCTTCCATCACAAGACCCGAGAGCATTTTTACGAACCAGTGTAGCTGTAATGATAGTTCACTCGTACAATGTCAATATCAGCCATGTGAGCATCAGAAACAGCACTGGCTATGGGTTCTTTGCTGTGAATCTACTGGGAAGGTCAAGCATATCTAATTCTGTAGTGGCATATAGTAACTTTGGAGCTATAGGGCAATATCAGGATAACTTCGACTCTTGCAAGAATCCTGATAATGTGGGATGCTCTGGAGGGAATATGGTTGTATTGTATGAAGACTGTAAGTTCTGCTTGTCTGGCATACACCAACTAGATATTTCAACAGTTGTAGTAAAACATGGTGTCAACTTACTGTATTGGGAGACCTTTTCAAACATAGAAGCTGCTGGAGGTCTGAGTATTTCGACACAACAGCTGGCTTACACCGTTGACATTGTAGTCAGAGACAGCATATTCGATTCCAATACTGGACATAATGCTGGGAATGCTGTGGTTTACGTTCTGGCATCCAATAACTCGTATATTGAGTTTCTCAATACAACGATCTTTAATGGAAACTCTGATGTGAAGTTCTATGCTGATTTATCCATCACTGGTGGAGTGCATTGCTTCTGGGCTGTGCAAGGAAATTCCTATGAAATAGCTCCAATATCTTCCGATAGGCATTTGCTTATAAACAACTGCACATTTGCGAATAATTCTGGTGTGTATGGTGGAGCATTGTATATCGAGTCCACCATTGATACTGAAATTGAGTTCCAAGTGAAGTCAGTGGTACATCTCTATAATAGTGATTTTATAGATAACTACGGCTATGCTTCCATTATCAGAGCCGAAGAGATACAAACTGAAGAAATCAAGCAAATCAGTAATTTCCTCTCTCTAATTATCAATGACACTCGAATTCGTGCCAACAAGCCCCACAAACTGACGTTCAATTCAAGATTTGATGGAGAACTTTCTAACTCAACTTTGTATGTCAACAGAATGATTGATTTAAAACTGGTCGACATAAGAATTGTAGAGAATTCAATGAGAGGATTTCATGCTTCAAAGACTGGATCAGTTAGTTGGTTTGGGGTTAACACAATCTCTAATAACATTGCAGATAATGGAGGTGGCTTGAAGTTGTACAGTAGTACTTTAATAATCCAACCCTCATCTTTCCTGTTTATTTTAAATAACACAGCTGAAGATCGAGGAGGTGGTATATTTGTCAAGTCATTTGAAGACAGGATTTTAAGCTGTTTTTTTGTTGCTGACTATTCAAGAAATGTTACACAACCCCAAATTATTTTGAGGGGAAATGAAGCAAACGTGTCTGGAAATTCTATCTTTGGTGGACATATCGATCGATGTTACTTAGAAAGTACAAGATTCAGAAACGGATATGCTGCTTTTAATGCACTGTTTGATATTCCTTTCAATCATTCTTTGACAGAAGTGACATCAACTATCCAGAGATTGTGCTTCTGCAAAAAAGAGAAGCCAGACTGTGGGCGAACGGTGCTGAGTTTAAGCACCTTTCCTGGTCAGACTTTCTCCTTCCCTGCAGTGGCAGTTGGTCAGCTGAATGGGTCGACACCAGGCACTGCTGTCAGCCACATTATCAACAGTTCAGCTCCAGTTACACTCGGCATTCAACAAGAAGCTCAACAGTTACTTACTGTCTGTAATCAGCTCAACTTTACCCTTAGCAGCAGGGAGAAGGAGCTCGTTACTATTGGAGTCCAGACCAGTTATGATAAAAGTCACCTTCCAAATAGCATTGTACTCATGATTGAAGTATACACAGCTCCCTGTCCTGTTGGTTTCACCCTGGATCTAAACACAAAGTCGTGTGATTGCAACTTTTTTCTGCGTGGTTTCAATCTCAAGTGTAGCATCAACAATCAGCAATTCCAGCGACCCTTCCCAGTATGGATCGGATACAATAGAGACAGAAATCTGATTCTGGCACATCCTTCATGCCCACTAGGTTACTGTAAACAAGGTGTGATCAACTTTACACTAAACGATACAGATTCATTATGCCAAGATGGCCACTCAGGTATTCTCTGTGGAGGTTGCAGTAAGAACTTGAGTGCTGTATTTGGAACATCATCTTGCAAGAAATGTTCCAATCAATATTTAGCATTGTTGGTGTTTTTCCTTGTGGCTGGGCTCATGTTAGTTCTGGTCATGATATACGGTGACTTCACAATATCCAAAGGGACCTTCAATGCTCTTATCTTTTACGCCAACATAGTTCGCATAAACAATTCCTCATTCTTCCCGATTGGTCATACTAACCCAATAACCATTTTTATAGCTTGGCTGAACCTCGATTTGGGAATCGAGACATGTTTCTACGATGGAATGGATGTCTATGCACGAACTTGGTTGCAATATGCCTTCCCTGCTTACATCATACTCTTAGTTCTTGTTGTCATTGTTTTTGGAAAGTATTCGTCATACACGACAAAAATATTTGGTGACAATGCCATTCAAGTCCTAGCGACGTTACTCCTGCTCTCGTACACTAAGATCCAACGAGTTATTATTGAGACGTGGTCATCTACTTTCATCAGATACGAAAACGGGTCCTTTACAGTTTGGTTGTTTGATGGAAATGTAGCATTCATGAATGGAAAGCATATCGTTCTATGTGTTGCAGCCATTTTGGCATTCATTGGGTTCATAGTACCATTTGTGTTGATTCTCCTGTGTGAATACCCTTTGCAGTCGAAATTTGCCACTCAAATGCTGCGGTACAGGTTAACACCTCTTATCCATGCATACCAAGGTCCCTACAAAACACACTTTAGATGGTGGACAGGATCGATGCTTCTGATTCGTAGCATACTTCTACTTGTTTTTATTTTGAACATTCTCGGTGATCGTCGACTTAACTTGGAGATTGTATTCTCTGTTTGTGTTCTCCTGTTAGGAGTGATGTGGAATGCCGGCACAATATATAAGGAGAAGTATGTTAATGTCATTGAATCATTTTACATTGTAAATTTGGGCCTACTCTCAGGTTGGACAGCTTATAACAGGCAAGACTTGGCTAATTATCACACTGACCAAAGGATCGTCACATATGTATTAATTGGATCTGCTTTCTTGGTCTTTGTATGCATCACTGCATGTAATTTCTATTCAAATATTAGAGACAAGTGTCTCTCCCGAAAAAGAGATGAAGAAAATATTCAGCCCACTCATAAGAACAGTGAAAGTGTGTCTAAAGTGATTTGTGCTAAGGACGAGAGTAATAATATGAGGGAAATATTACTTGAAACTAGCTAAAAGATTAATAACTATTCGTAAAAAATAACTTTCTCATCTTGTGTGTTAACTATTAATTTTTTCACTGAATCCTTCTTCAACCTTTTCACCTCTGCTCGTTAGAATGTGCTCAGGTTTCTTTCAATACATGTACTTGATATTTCTGTCTGTAACTACATATATGTGAAGCAAGAGAGATTTTATTTCATTCTGGGAACATTAATTGTTGTCATAACTATTAGCTATACGCTGAATAGATCAATAGAATCATATTTTATTCGGATAATCAAATCAATGATAATGACTTTGGGATTTGGATTTGAATAGAAGTTTTTTTAAATCTTGTCCTTTCAATGACCTAATGTTTTTCTCATAACTATTGACTGCCTGAATCCATTGGAGGGATGAATCAATAATTGTATTTAATGATAACATTAACTTTGGGGGATTTGGATTGAATAGAAATAAAAGTTGTCCTTCTGATGAATACTTGGTGTTTGTCTAGTGAACTGTATACACTTTCTTGTTATTGCATGAGAAATTATCATAGGATTATCCGTTATTATAGCCGATAACTAAGCCACTCTGATGAACCAGTCTCTGGGTTTACAAAAGAGGCAGCCTACAATGCAAATTGTAAACTCATCATGCAATGAGGAGAAACAGAATTGTTGTACACTTGCAGAGTGCTTGAATAATTCCACATCCTGCTTTCTTGTGTGTTAGCTATAACTATTTTTCACTGAATCCTTTTTACCTCTGTTTGTTAGAATGTGCTCAGGTCTCTCTCAATACATGTACTTGATATTTCTGTCTGTAACTACATACATGTATGTGAAGCAGGAGAGATTTTGTTTCATTCTGGGAACATTAATAATTATTGTTGTCATAACAGTTATGTACTATTATAGGCTGAATAGATCAATAGAATCATCATTGGAAGGATAATCAAATCAATGATAATGACTTTGGGATTTGGATTTGAATCTTGTGGCCTAATGTTTTTCTCATAACTATTGACTGCCTGAATCCATTGGAAGGATGAATCAATAATTGTATTTAATGATAATGCTAACTTTGGGGGATTTGGATTGAATAGAAATAAAAGTTATCCTTCTGATGAATACCTAGTATACTGTATACACTATCTGTTATTATAGCCAATAACTTAGCTACTCTGATGAATCAGTCTCTGGGTTTACAAAAGAGCCATTTGGGAGGCAGCCTACAATGCATACAAAAGCATTTGCCTTTTGGTTGCCCTCCCAAATAACGTTGACTCCTTAAGATTCTACTAGCTAGCTAGCTGTTACATATCCACTCAGTTGCCTAGCTTCTGTCATGGCACAGTTTTTAAGAGAATGGTTTTTCCTATTGATGATGGTGCATGTATCTTCCTGCACGTTTGGTTATAGTGCCATCGAAATCGTAAACTCATCGTGCAATGAGGAGAAGCAGAATTGTCGTACACTGGCAGAGTGCTTGAATAATTCCACATCCTGCTTTATGTCATACACAACGCTGAATTTCACCAGCAAAAAGTACGAAATTAGAAGCGAATGGAATATCTTCGTTATCAGCAACATCACCAGTTTAGAGATGGTTGGAAACAACGCCCTGATACACTGTGTATCCAATACTGCATTTGCCTTCATAAATGTAGCCAACTTAAGGATATATGGGCTGAACTTCAGTATGTGTGGAACAATGCTGCCAGAAAGAGTGCATCAAATGGCATTTCATAAGAATGAAATTGGTTCAAGTTTTTTCATGAGAACCGGAACGAAAATGGCTATTCTTCTATTGAATGGATACAATATAAACTTCACCAAGGTTAAAGTTAGTGACAGCAGTGGATACGGCCTGGTCACTGTTGATATCATGGGTCTGACTATTTCATATTCAGAATTTTCCTATAACAACTACAGATCTCTAGACTGTTATTCAGATAAGTATGTAAACTCACAATGCTGTGGGGACATATCATTGTCCAATTCTGATAGAGACTCAAATTGCACAGGAGGAAATCTGGTTATTATACTACAAAACGGTGTTCAGTCTCACTCCCCCCGGATTACAAAGACTGTGATATCCCACACTTCCATCACCAATGGTGTTAATTTGGATACCCAACTCAGATTCGATGCTAATTATACCTACGCTGCAGGAGGGTTGAGCATTTTCCTTGGACATACTGAATACAGCAGTTCAGTCAGGGTCATACACTGCAAAATCATGAGCAATATTGGTCACAGCGGAGCAAATGCTGTCATTTACATGCATGATCATCTTGGGTCGAACTATTCGGTTACAATAAATTCAAGTAAGTTCCTTGGAGGAAATACTCACTTCCCATATTTTTCAAACTCTGCAAAATCAGGAGGACTCACGATTGTTTACGGCCATGTGGATGAGAAAAAGAAAATGGATATTCATCAAAGTGTGAGTAAGAACATACGGATACTTGACAGTGAATTTAGAAATAATGAAGCATTTACAGCCAGTGGGATTTTAGTCGACACATACATAGCAAGAGATAAAAGAATTTTTGCTTCTATGATTTTAAGAGATTGCACCATTAGTGATAATTCAGGCTATGATTCAATATTCTCTATACTTGGGACTGAGGGCAACCGTCAGTATGATGTGCGGATAGAGCTTCATAACACAAGCATCATCAATAATACACTCCTTCCACATCCACAATTGAATCATCCTCTTATCTCTTACATGCATCAGCCTCACATTTCTTCTCTTCACATCGAATATATAGGAATCGTAAGATGCTATAAGTGCAAGATTAAGCATAACCAGCTAAGGGGCATAAGTGCTTTGAAAGTCATTTCACTGATATTCAATGGAACTAACATGATTGTAGGTAACACGGGGATAGATGGAGGAGCACTGAAGTTAGACCTTGTGCTTATGGAACTTTCTCATTCAACAGGAGCCACAGTACAAATTGCTGATAACATGGCAACATTAAGTGGGGGAGCGTTCTTCATTACTGAACCAAGACTGGATCTGATTAAAAAACCACATTGCTTTTTCAATTTAGATATAAATCCATGTGATAGTGATCTTTCAATGGGTGGGTTTATATTAAGAAATAATTCCGCTGCTATATCAGGAAATTCTATTTTCGGTGGGAGCCTCGACACATGTGTAGTAAGAGGTTGTATAGGAAGACCACAGCCTCAATCTGGACTGTCAACATTCATGGAGATATTCGACGTACCATGGAACAGATCCCTCACAGAAGTGACCTCGGAAGTTAGATTTCTCTGCTTCTGCGTGAATGGTGTGCCGCAATGTGGATTGGATCAATGGGAAGTCTATGCCTATCCGGGTGAAAGGGTGTACATACCTGCCGTGGCAGTGGGACAATTGAATGGGACCACTCCATCTGTCATAAGAAGTGTGCTATCAAACATGAAAGTGGCAAGATTAATAGAGGCTGAATCAACCCAGCAACTTGATGTCGTATGCAATCATCTCAACTTCACAATCCACGGTCAAGAAGAAAAGGAATTTGAAATTTCGTTATCAGTAAATCCACAAAGCACTACAGATAGGAAAGTGGTTGTCAGTACAAGAAGATGTCCAGAAGGTTTTGTACTTGATGAATCGCTGATGTGTTCATGTACCGGATTTCTTAAAGACAGAGGTGTATCGTGTTTTCTTGAACATTTGCTCTTCCAAGCACCTGCTAGTGTCTGGATTGGATATCGCAAATACAGTAGAGAGTTTTTAGCTCACAATAACTGCCCTCTGCATAAGTGCAAAAGTGCCACTACAACTTTCTATTTGAACAATACAAACTCACAGTGCATGACTGGATTTTCAGGTACTTTATGCGGACGTTGTATTAAAGGCCTGAGTGTTGTCTTTGGTAGTAATTATTGTAAGAGGTGCTCTAATTTGTATTCAATCCTCGTAACAGTGATATTTGTAACTGGTGGACTTATGCTGGTTGTTGCGATGCTTTGTGGCGATCTCACTGTCTCGAAAGGAACATTTAATAGCGTCCTCTGGTATGCAAATATAGTCCACATTCATAGATCAATATTCTTTCCTCCGAATAGCATCAATGCAGTCACTGTTCTCATATCTTGGCTAAATCTAGACCTGGGAATAGAGATGTGTTTCTACAATGGAATGGATGCTTACTCACGCATCTGGCTGCAATATTTATTTCCGATTTATGTTATCTTTTTAGCACTGCTTCTGTCTCTCTTTAGTCAGTACTCAACAATTGGAGCCAAGTTTGTCGGCAGAAACATCACAGCTGTCATTGCTACATTGGTTCTTCTTTCATACACCAAAGTACTGCGTATTGTAGCAGAGATCCTCTCTTTTACATCCATCAGTTCTAGTCTAGGAAGCACCAATAAGGTCTGGCTTTATGATGGTAACATACCATACATGTCTGGAAAACATGCTATACTATCTGTTATAGCTACACTCTTACTTGTTCTACTTATTATTCCCTTCACACTCCTTATACTCTTCGAATACCCTCTTAGTGTGCTCAAAAAGACTAGAAGAATTTTCCTACGAATGAAATTATCTTTCATTACCAGCATTTATCAGAAACCCTACAAAAAATCATTCAGATGGTGGACTGGAATGATGCTACTTGCAAGGTGTCTGTTCGTACTGATATATCAACTTAACATACTTGGCAATCAAAGGCTGAACTTGCTTATCATAGCATCATTAGGCATAGCTGTCTTAGGCATCATGTGGAATCTTGGAGGCCTTTATCATAATCGTTTTATCACAATGATCGAAGCGTTTTACATGTCTAACTTATTACTCTTAGTCGGATGGAATGAGTATGTTATCGGATCTGGAAATGAACAGCGTGACCAAGCAATAGTTTCTTACATTCTGATCTCATTAGCGCTCCTGGTTTTTATAGCTCTCATAGTCTATTACCTTGGCATGAAGATTGCTATAATTGTGAAACGCAAGAGGAAGACTTCTAACGAAAATAATATTATTGAAACTAATATACCAGCACCACATGATTTAACCAAAGACTTCCCAAGTACTACATACATTGCAGTAACAGACAAGTCGAAACCACTGACAAAAATTGGTTGAAGCCAGTCAGTGAATATGATCGTGTATAGGCTAGCTACAAATAGATTTGTTCACTAATTCTTTGTGTTTGTATATATATAGTGCGTGTGTATCATTGCAAAGTCTTCCCAAATAACCTTACTGTAATTATTAACTTACAATAAATAAAAAAAGCCACAAAACAGTTCTCTAATGACTGAGCATGCGCAGATGTCATCTCAAAGTTGCTGTGGTGAAGCGACTCGATCAGAGACTCTTGCGATTGCATGGAGGTGTCTGCTTAGACGTGTGAGTTTGCCATCATGCGGGCAGCTGTATGCATGTCGCCAGCTCTCTATCCGGCTGGAAGAGGGGCGTGTCTCCGGGGATTCCCCGGAGGATACCGCAGCAAAACTTTGCATTCCAATGCTGCTGCTCAATCTAGAGGTTTTCTCCCTACTACAAATAACGAGAGCCTTTCAGGACTGCTTTATCATCATATTCAATCGCTAAAATTAACCCTCCTAACGCAAATTAGTAAGAAATTCAACCATCCTAGTCCATTTAGTACTGTTGGTATGAATCAATCACAATTTCTTACAGTAAATACAGCCAAAATTAAAACAAATCATCATGCTGCAAAAAGGCCTACTAATATTATCAAGAGTCATTCAAGAAATGGCCCAACTGCAAATGCAAATCATCCAACTTTAAATGCTATTCGAAATAGAACTTCTGATTCTAAAATAAATCATCAAAAAAACCATGAAGAAGTAATTTGTTGGGTAAAGCAAGCTTTGAAAGACTACAAAGCCCTTACTAGACTGCACACAGCTGAAGAAGATTATTACAGTTACGTTTGCTTCATGGCTCATGAAGTGGCAGAAAAGGCATTGAAAGGAGCCATTCATGCTCTCTGTGGATTAGACAAATCTGGTCTCTCGAACCATGAACTAAGAAGACATGCCTTAGTTTTGATAGACAAAGGCATTGCACCAAGTAATCTTTATTCTAGGCACTGTGAACCACTGGAGAAGTATTATTTGGATACCAGATTTCCTAATCGTTGGAAGAGTGATGATATACCATCAAGTCATTACACACACCAGCAAGCTAGTGAAGCAAAAGATCATGCCAAAGCTATTCTGGATGTTGTAACCATCATTCTGAACCAGAAAGAAGAATAGTTAGCTATAATTTGTATTGTTGCCAATAATTCTGATTGTCACATGGTTGTCCAAGAGAATGAAGAAATACTAAGGTAGCTAACAGCTAACAAAGACTTATCCTTGCACTTGTGGATCCATATTCCTCAACACTTGTATTTATAATGCATGTTAAAACTAAATAATTATGTTTTATGCATCACCATAGTGACAGTTTGAAGAACAGAGTCTGTTTTTAAATAGCTGTTTAAGTTTTCTCCACTTTATGCTGTGTTCTGTGCTCTATTTACTATAAAAACTTAGTTCATAACTTAACCCACTATGCCAGAAGACACTGAGCGTTATAAATGTGCAGTAGCATACAACCAATGGATAATAGCATAATGTCCAATGTCCACAATTGTTACTATAGTAATGAGATTGGAATGCTTGAAATTCTTCGTCTTGCTTAGACGACTGGACCCCTGGATTTTCTGTCAAGGAATACTTCTTATGTGCTGCTAGATTATTATCCTACATCAAGGGCACATCAAGCCACGAAGCAGTGAGAGGGCATGCAACTGCCAATGCTCTTGGCATAGTCTAGCTTAGCACACACTGTAAAAATGAAAGTGTTAACTGCATTCTCGCCACTTTGCAGCTCAATGCGCCCTTGATTATGTAATACAGAAACCTTGCATGCAACTTGGCAAATGGTATGGTAATCATTTCATTATTGGGCTCCAAGTTGTGAAAAATGCTGTACCTAACTTGGCATGCCGAAATTGTACATATTATAGGAGGTCATAAGCTCATAATGATTACAGGAGTCAGGATACTCTCCTCCTGGTACGAGCATGGTGATATTGTTCCCATTCAGCAAAATCTGGTCCAATTTAGTTATTTTTCTTCCTTCTGGTGTTATTTCACTGCATAAGAATGTAACACTGTGTTAGAGGGTGGACTATGGAAATTCCTGATGGTGGGGTAGATAGAGTGGGGTCTGGGACAGTGGTGGTAGTAATATCCAAAACTAACAAGCTATTTTGCAAGAATATGCCAACTTTGAGCTCAGATCAAGTCACAGTAGTTTGAGAACTACCTTCTCTACATAACATCAACATGCTATGACACATAGGCAGGCAGGCGATCACAAGAGTGTACTCAGTAGTGCTTGAAAATTGGAGGTCTACTGACTTACTATTCTGTGACGTCCTCCAGCACCATATCTCAAATAAAAGGTTAAGTGTCAAAAATTAATAAGATGGTGAGTGGTAACAATCCAATGCTAGAGCTGAAAACATGCACTGAGCACACGGGTAATAGTTACAGACAAATGAACAAGCTCCAATATGTTACATTCAAATGTCAATGAAATAAAGAAGGATACTGACAAAATCGTCAAATCCAAGGAGGGTCCCAACTATCTCTTTATCTGACTTCATGATAATGTGGATTCTTGACCCTATGCATTTGTCCACCAGCTCTAGTGAAGGAGTGGAAGGGAGGGAGAAGACATGTACTTATCTGAGCAAAGAATGGATCTAAAAAATAACTTAGCATGTATAATTATACTCACATGGTGTAAAAGCCGCTGCATGTCAGCAAGATCACTTAATGCATTTATATATCAACCAAATCATGGCTAGTACAATATTGCAGAATTTACTCCACATGACTGGACATGAGATAAGCCTAAATGCAGCCCACCATGTGCCAGTGAGTGATAGCTAATGTTTAATCCTAGATGGAATGAGGAGAGGGGGGATTTTTCTGGACATTTTTCTGGTCATAGCCTAGAACATTTAGCTACAATTTCAAAAGCTCACCTAGGGGTAATAAAGTAGACTGGTTAGGCGAAGACATGTTTTCAGCAACCTGTTAATCAATTTAATTTGTGGTAAATTCGCAGCACTTTATACTGAGCATGCGCGTGGGACAAGGGGCCCCTGGGTCGCGTGCGCGTCGATAGCAGCTGTGTTACAAATCGGTGAGTTGTGGTCTGCGGTTGAACTTAAGGATCTCTGATAGGTAATTAAAGAATACCTTGGCATGTAGTAATGACTCTGCCGATACATGTACAGTGGGTTAGCTTCGTCGCTGCCTCGTCCCCAGTTGGCTCTATCAATTTGTATACAGGCAATAAGAGAAAGATTCCTTTCTCCTTTTCTTTATTTACCAGAATTCTGAGGCTATGAACAACTGATACCAGGCTCTCCTTTAGCCTTTAGACAGGTTGCAAAAGAGTGCCTGGGGCCGAGGCTAGCCAGTGAGTCTGGTGATCCCACTAAACATTCTCAAGATTGAAAATTGGATGTAGTGTAGATAGCTTCCGTCAAATATACTTAAGTATATATTAATGTGTTTTTGTCTACAGCTAAACTTGGGTTTGGAACAGACTATAGACACCACAATGGACCCTGATGAAAAAAGAAAGCATGTCATTGTGGCATCACCAAGTGCTGGAACAGCAAGTCTGGAGGCTGTAGGAAGAGCTATGGCAGGAGCTGTAGGAACTGTAGCTAGGCACGGAGCAGGGAGAGTGGTATCTGGAAGCCAAGGAGGAGATGATGGTGAACAAGGAGATGACGAAGGAATCTGTAAAGAAGGTTGTAATGATGTCGATAAAGGAGATGGTGATAAAGAAGCAGTAGATGGCAAAGGAGACGGTGGAAGAGTTGATAGTGATGATGGTAAAGGAGATGGTAATGAAGCAGTTGATGGCAAAGGAGATAATGGAAAAGGTGATGATGGTGGTGGAGGAGGAAGTGGAGATAGTGGAGGAGGAGGTGATGGAGATGGAGGAGGAGATGGTGGAAGAAGAGGTATAGGTGTTGGCAGAAGGAAAATACTAATAGCCGCAGGAAGTGTTGTGTTGGGTGCTGGAGTTGGTATCGTTGCTGCACCTCTTGTCCTTGGGGCAGTAGGTTTTGGAGCAGGGGGAGTGGTATCTGGCAGCATTGCAGCAGGGGTACACTCGATGATTGGTAATGTTGCTGCTGGAAGTCTCTTTGCATCATTACAAAGTGCTGGAGCAGCAGGCCTGGGGTTAACAGGAACAACTGTGGCAGGGTTATTTGGAGGAACTGCTGGAGCTGCTGCTGTGGTAGGAGCTGAAGCAGCATATGGGGCAGTGAGAGGAAATGGTGAAAGAGAGGATGTTGGCGGAAATGACCAAAGAGAAGGAGAGTGTAGTGAAAGAAAGGACAGAAGAGAGGGATGATAGGAATACTGACTCGACTAATTTGGCTGAGTTCTGTATGCCGTATCACTAATACATACATATACATGCAACTGTATATATACCGTAGTATTTTTAAGTAACGACCCCTTACCTGAGCCAAATGTGCATCACGCGTGCGCACGTGCAGCGCAAACGTTGAGCCTTTGTGTACAATTATGTAGATAATAGAGCACTCCGTGGATATGAAACGCTCCCGGATATTCATTTTCTCGAAAATTACGTTAAAAATACGGACTTTCATAGCTGATCCAGGAAGAGACTTTAGAAGTAAGTTGCAACAGCAGGATGGTCATCAGTGATTATATAATACTGTAGCTAGGTTATAGATACATAGTAGTGTGATATTATTCAAACAAATTCTTGTTAAAAAGGACAGATATTCAAGAATTTATGAAAATGTTATTCTAAGAGATTTGCAAGAATAATGCTCCAGGTGAATGGGCAGATGACCACTGGCAGTGCCTCCAAATGTATATTTTTATGCATATTTATATGTGAAAATCATAATCAATATGCAAGTATGCAAATCTTCTTAAAAATATTAATATTGGGCAAAACATTCCACTGTGGTATAGCTACTATGATGAATGATCAACTATGTCACACCCATGTCCACAGTTCTGATTCTTCTGAATAAAAATTCTAGCTAGCTAAGCTTTAATATGCAAATTACACTAAAAATATGCAGATCTGGGTATCTACTTGGAGGCTCTGCACCACAGTCTTGTGTTCAATAGGGAACAGCAATATCATCATCAGGTACACTCCCAGAAGGTATTTGAAAATCTTCTATCAAATAAAAGTTGCTGTACCACACACATACATTGATGAACAAGTACATTCATCATATAATCATTTGAACAGCTTGAGATTATTGGTGCACCTGTGGTTAATACCTGCTGATGTTCATCGGGTAAAGTGGTAGTGCACAGATGATCAGTCGTAGATGGAAGAGTGCTTATGAAGTTGTGTATGTTATGCCAACAAGATCACCACATTCTCCAAGCACACTGACCTGTGTATAGCTACTACAATAATACACACAGTTTAAATGCATCATTCAATAACTCTCTGAAATAATCTAACACAAAATGGAGGACCTCAATTTTGGAAAAGGTGCCAATACTCTTTTTCCATAGCTTATTATACTTCAATACTAGTATTTGAAGCTCCATGCAAACTAGATTCTTCTACAATAGATATCCAATGTAAGAAAATCTAACACAAAGTTGTTAGCTACTAGGGAAATCATTCATTTCATTCTGGACCTCTGCTTGGTCTAAACTTATATTTTTGCTACTAGTCACGTTGTGTATTGTTCACAGTTTCACACCGAAATGACTTGAATCAAGGCTCATGAGAAGCTTTTCTAAAGGGTACTTCTTGCGCGCACTTAGCGAAAAATTCGAGAACCACGCCCACTTTTGATTAATTACACCCTCTTTATTGTAGTAGCTACCTTACTCTGCCAGCGTACAAGGTCAGATGTGAGACTAGTGCAAACGAACAAGAAGAACAGATTTTAGATCGAGATGAGGGTAAAAACATGACTGGGCGCATGCGCCGATAAAATATTGAACTCTGACCCGATCTTTATCACATGCTCTCCTTCTGTAAGTAATTGCTGTTTGCTAGACGATCAGCTCAATTGCTATAGAAGTGAGCCTACTAAAGTAGCTAGAGGGGCACCCTTAGCACCTCGCTAGATACGCCACTACATAGTTTTATTGTGCTTTATCGTAAATGCTGTGCAAAAATTTAAGATGGGTACTTCTTACGGAGTGCTCTATGCTTTGTGTAACAAGGACTATAGCGGTAAGTGGGTCTAGCCATAGATAGATTCAATTGGTTCACCACAAGAACGACGGTAGCTGTTGGGCTAAGTGGTCATTTAATAGGTTTTTACTAAAATCCGGGACGGGACGGGATAAGCGCGGGATGTCCCGTCCCGTCCCGCCTACTGGATGTTCCGTCCAGTCCCGCCTACTAAAATCCGGGATCTGCATCAAGGTACAATAATAACTGATAATGTGATCTGAGTCACCTGACAGCTAGCTATAGAGCAAGGATCATTAAAATTTAGACCAGACTTTCAAAAGCAGTGGCGGATTTAGAGGAGGTTCTTTGGGTTCTTAAGAACCCCCCTGCCTCGTAGTTCGCGCATGCGCAAGAGATCGCGCGCGGTACGCGGTATATGCAATTTAGCCACATTGGTCGGCCCTGCCCATCTTTCAATAAACACGTGTTGAACCTGAGAAGCTGTATTTTTTTCCTAGCCTGTTGAATTTGAGAAGCTGTAGACTATTGAACTTGAGAAATTGAACCTGAGAAGCTATAGACTGTAGTTGTTGACCCTGAGAAGCTGTAGACTGTAGTTGTTGAACCTGAGAAGCTGTTTTTTGTTGTTTTTTAGTTGTAGTTCCAAGACTATTAGTTTTACTACACCACCTGACCATGAAGAGATCTGCTGGTCAAACCTCTCTGGGTACATGGCTGAAGAAAAAAAAAACTTCGGAGGAAAACTGTAAGTTATTATTCAATAGATTCATGTGTAGCTAATAAAATTGCTTTTGATAATAATACAGTGCCTGTGCCCATGGAGCAGTCTTCTGTTCCTCCTCAAATTGACTCGAGGTCCCAATCAGAGCCTGAACCTATTTCCTTGAACCCATCATCATCTTCTTCTCCTTCTCCCTCTTGCATTAATCTTGATGTGCTAGATATCGGCATTTTGTTACAAAGTGGAAGTTTAACTCTACTACCAGAGACCATGAAGCTTAAAATAGTTAATCATACTCCAGATCCTTTGTATAATTATCCTTATACAAAGTTGTATGGTATCAATCGTCGGTTCAAAGTTGAGTGGGCTAAAAATCACCCATGGTTGCACTACAGCATGTCTGAAGATGGTGTCTATTGCAAAGCTTGTGCTTTGTTTGCTCCTAGTGATATTAGGCGGCAAAAGCTGGGATTATTTGTGACTAGGCCTTTTCAGGTATGGACTAAACAGTCATCAGCTTTTCATAGTCATGAAGAGAACAGCTACCACCAGGATTTCATGATTAGAATGGTAGCTATCAGAGATTCTTGTTCTTCTCCAACCCGAAATGTTGCTTGCATGCTCAACAAGAGGCACGAAGAGCAGGTCACTCAAAATATGAAGGTGATAAAGTCTCTGTTCGAGTGTGTTTGCTTTTGTGGAAAGCAAGGTCTTTCATTTAGAGGTCATAGAGATGATTACACCGCAACAGATTGTGATAACAAGGGTAATTTCATGGAACTAATCCAGTTCAGGGCCCAAACAGATGAGGTGTTATGTACACACTTAAAAACAGCACCTCGAAATGCTGTTTACACCTCTAAGACAGTTCAAAATGAAATGATCTTAGTAGTAGGCAGCACAATCCAGAAAAAGATCATTGATGAAGTTAAGGCTGCTAAGTTCTTCACCATATTAGCGGATGAAGTGACAGATTGTGCTAACTTAGAGCAGTTGTCTGTAGTTATAAGATTTGTTGATGGTGATAAACAAATCCGAGAAGAATTTCTTGATTTTATCACCGTAGAACGCATTACAGGTGATTCCATTTCTGCTGCTCTTCTTTCTTGGCTTCAAGCACATGAGTTAGATGTTGCATATTGTCGAGGTCAAGGTTATGATGGTGCTTCCAGCATGTCTTCCAATAATGTGGGTGTTCAGGCAAGAATCCGTGAAGTATGCCCTTTAGCCTTGTATACTCACTGCCATAGTCACCAATTAAATCTTTGTGTTATTAAAGCATGTTCAATTCCCAATATTAGAAATGCAAATGGTGTCATTTCTGAAATTGCTAAATATTTCAATTACTCCCCAAAGCGTCAGCATTTTTTCGAGCATGTAATTGATTCAGTTACACCTGCTGAGAAAAGAGTTAAATTAAAAGATTTATGTCGAACACGCTGGGTTGAGAGGATAGATTCCTATCTAATTTTTTATGACTTGTATCTTCCACTCATCAAAGTAATGGAATCTATCAGTACTTGTAGTTCTGAGCATGGCAACTGGTCTTGGGACTCGGAAACATTGACCAAAGCAAATGGCTTCCTCCGTCAACTCACTTCTTTTGACTTTCTGATTTCATTCAGCATTAGCATGAGGATCCTTAGCAGTCTTCGATGCTTAACAATCAACCTTCAAAAGAAAACTCTTGATGTTCTTTCTGCTTATGAACGTGTTTCAGATGTACAATTGGAGATGGAACTACTGAAAACAAACTGTGAAGCTGAATTTCACACTTGGTTTGAAGAAATCAAAGCCTTTGCTGATAGTCTTGACATTCCTGTAAGCACTCCAAGGTATACATCACGACAAGTACATAGAGCTAACATTCCAGCAGACAGCCCAGAGGTGTATTATCGCAGGAATATCATGATACCATTCTTGGATCATATCACCACAGAAATGGAAACCAGATTTGGTCCAATTCATCAGCAAAAGATAAAATTGCTTGGTCTTGTACCTTCCACTTCTGTATCTTACAATTCTTCTTCCATCAAAGATGTAGGTGAATTGTACAAATCAGATCTGCCATCTCCTCAATTGCTCTGTACAGAATTTAATAGGTGGAAGATAAAATTTGATTCTATGCCACCTGAAAACAGGCCTGACACTCTTCAAGGAGCTCTACTATGCTGTGATGAAGATGCTTTCCCTAATATATATGTACTTTTAGTTATAGCATGCACATTACCTGTTACTACATGTGAAACAGAGAGAGCCAATAGCCAGTTGAAGTTGCTCAAAACGTATCTTCGTTCCACCATGTCAGAAGAACGGCTTGCAGCATTGGCAATAATCAAAGTCCATCGCAGAATGGTCTCAGATCTTGACTTCGATGAATTAGTTGTAGCTTTTGCTAACAAACATCCACGCAGGATGGCTCTACCATGTGTACTTGCAGAATGATGTAGTTTTTAATTTTTTTTATAACGCATAATAAGATAATAATTAATGTAGGTGTGGTTGAATAAAAGTGGGCGTGGTTTTCAAAATTTTCCGCGCGCGCTTACGCGCGCGGATAAATATAGAACCCCCCTTCAGAAAATCCTACATCCGCCCCTGCAAGTTGCTTCAAATTGAGCTGCTATAACTCCTGAAACAGAGCCTTGGACCCCTTATTCGCAAGAAGATGAGTTATCTTGGAGAGAACAATCAGCTGTGCTAGATGGAGGTCCATGAGAGGGCAATCCCTCAATATTCGGTTGTTTGGGGCTTGGTTCAAAATATGTAATGATGAAATCAGAATGAGCCCAAGGGGTCCTTTGCCATCTGGGCAGTGTACTTCCAGTTGGTGTGTGGTTAGTAACTCCCCCTTAATTTTGATTCCAGTTGTAGAAATGAGTCTATGCCCTCACATAATAGACTATAGTCTCATGTCAATAGGCCCCAGATTAGTCATGCAATGCAAATGAGAATGTGGTTAATATTGCTATGCTAGTTTTGCCCATCTGTTCCTATAGATCCTGTGGTTGTACCCTCCGAGATGCTTGTGTCAAAGTATGTGCATATTCATTATTGTGGATAGCAAACATGAATCTAGTAGCAGTGAGGTTGAGCATGTCGTGTTTTGTTTGTCCCTTGCTTATCACTCCATGCCATTTCCTAGTGAACTTGCCCGACAATCAAGAAACTGATTGACAAACAGTTACAAGAAAGGGGGAGGTATCCATACAACACATACAAATTTGTAGAAAAGGTGGTATCCTCAGATATGCCCAATCCCCTAATGCCAGAAGAATTTGGAAATGTGAGGTCTAGTTTGAGTTTTGGATGACAAGATGAAGGAACAAGAGGAAATAGAGAAGTTGAAAAACTGTAGTAGATTTACTAATATGCTCCAGAGAGTGAAATGAAAGGAAGTAGACATATCTTTGACAAGGAAACTATTTGAATCATTCTTGTTTGTTTTGAGCAAGGTAAATTTATCAAGTCTTTTTAAAATAATTCTATGTCTCCATCAATGTTGATGATCTGTTTCACCATTATTATGCAAGTGGCGCATGTGCCTGATTACAACACCATGGAACCACTTCTCCTCCATGGACATGAGAACATGTTACATGTGTGGGCTAACTAAACTAGGAACTAATGCAGTTACTATAATAATTATCATCTAAGGCTACGGTCAAAGAAAGAAACAATCTATGTATACATGATACATCCATTTTGGCTTTCACTTTCAAATCACACATTGGATAACTTGGTACATACTAACTGTGATTTCCTTTTACGATCACACCTGTGACCATGCACGTGTCATTCAAAGATATCTTTCGGATTTCCTTAAACAATCACACCTGTAACCTTGTAGCTAGCTATGTGTCACTTAAAAGATATCTTTTGGAGCACTTTGGCTTACTTTTCAAGGTCACACATTAGATAACTCGGTGCATACTAACTGTGATTTGAGGTGTGACCTTGCATGTGTCACTTAGCTACAACACAAATTTTGGGATGCTTCATCTCTTTGCCTACACTCATGATGCACACAAACCGGATTCAACTAGCTAATAATTTAAGCAATGCTCAATAGTGGTAGCCTACCAGTGAAGCCAACATGGGTCCTCCAAAACTAATATGCTCCTTCTTGCACCTTTCCTCATGGTCCAGTGTTTGTGCTCCTAATCCTGCAACCCCACCTATCTAAAAACCCTGGATCCAGCCCTGTAGAGTAGTTTTGATATGTTGGTGCACTCTCATTTCTACAATTGGAATCAATTATATGCCATTAAGTGGGAGATACTAACCGCACACTTATTATACCAACTGGAAGTACACTGCCCAGATGGCAAAGGACCCCTTGGGCTCATTCTGATTTCATCATTACATATCTTGAACCAAGCCCCAAACAACTGAACATTGAGGGATTGCCCTCTCATGGACCTCCATCTAGCACAGCTGATTGTTCTCTCCAAGATAACTCATCTTCTTGCGAATAAGGGGTCCAAGGCTCTGTTTCAGGAGTTATAGCAGCTCAATTTGAAGCAACTTGGCAGTCAAGGTGAGCACAACACTTAGAGCCACCAAAATTTGAATTCTAAATTTGACCCTTGACCTCAATTTTGCTGACACCGCAAAAATGTACGTCGCGAGTGAATTTCTCTGTTAAGCAATCACAAACCCAGGATTCGAAGGTGTGGCTGTTTAAGCTCCAACACCCTCTACTTAAAACAGGTGCAAGTTATGCAAAACTAAGATATCGATTTTTCATGTTGCAGACCCTACCATGCGTCGTATTTTACCTTTTTCGATCCGCCTGCAAAGTGCATGCATGTACGTGCCAGGAACGGGGCTAGGCAGTCAGCACATGCAAATCAAGCAAGCCATTGAAGTCTGTCACTGTTAGTGTTAGTATACATCCAAAGTTGAACATGCTGGACGATCATGATGAAATAAGCCTTTAAGTTTTAGAGCATTCCACCATTCCAGTATTCCATTCCACTATTCCATTCCACTAGTCCATTCCACCGAATCAAGACACCCTGATTTCAGCGTTTTGGGGAGTTTTGTATTAGGCCACACCAAGTCAATTATTAGTTTCTGGTCTTTCCCCTTTTAAATTAACATGCGGGCGGGCGGTAATTGCGACTATCATGGCTGCTGCAAGTTTGCAATCTTCCACGGTAGAAGGGTAGATGTTCAGATATAACACTTCTACGTTGATCAAAGGCATGGCTGGTGGAGCAACTAGTACAACATTTCACAATAATTATTTCACACAACACGACGAGGTCCTCTGTTCTTCTACTTCTTTTGCTACTAGTCCTCAAATTCCCGCGAGCGCGATTAGCAGGCGGGCGGGGGACCAGAAACTAATAATTGACTTGGTGTGGCCTTATGGTCGGTACCGCGTACCGTCGCGTCAATACGAAATTAATGACGTTGTAGTAGTGAAATGGGGCCCCCCTGGTTTTGGGGCCCCCCATCCCCAAATCACTAGAGATTTAGGGCTGGGGGGGCCCCATACAACTAGGGTTATGGGGACCCCGTAGTCCCCATATTCCTAGGGCTATAGGGACCAGTCAGTGATATGGGGCTCCCTCAATTTTCCAAGCTTCCTAGCAAAATAAAAGCTTTTGCTATAGGGACCAGTCAGTGATATGGGGCCCCCTCAATTTTCAAAATAAAAGCTTTTGCTATAGGGACCATCAGTGATATGGGGCTCCCTCAATTTTCCTAGCAAAATAAAAGCTATAGGGACAGTCAGTGATATGGGGCTCCCTCAATTTTCCAAGCTTCCTAGCAAAATAAAAACTTTTGCTATAGGGACCAGTCAGTGATATGGGGCCCCCTCAATTTTCCAAGCTTCCTAGCAAAAATAAAAGCTTTTGCTATAGGGACCAGTCAGTGATATGGGGCCCCCTCAATTTTCAAAATAAAAGCTTTTGCTATAGGGACCATCAGTGATATAGGGCTCCCTCAATTTTCCTAGCAAAATAAAAGCTATAGGGACAGTCAGTGATATGGGGCTCCCTCAATTTTCCAAGCTTCCTAGCAAAATAAAAGCTTTTGCTATAGGGACCAGTCAGTGATATGGGGCCCCCTCAATTTTCAAAATAAAAGCTTTTGCTATAGGGACCATCAGTGATATAGGGCTCCCTCAATTTTCCTAGCAAAATAAAAGCTATAGGGATAGTCAGTGATATGGGGCTCCCTCAATTTTCCAAGCTTCCTAGCAAAATAAAAGCTTTTGCTATAGGGACCAGTCAGTGATATGGGGCCCCCTCAATTTTCAAAATAAAAGCTTTTGCTATAGGGACCATCAGTGATATGGGGCTCCCTCAATTTTCCTAGCAAAATAAAAGCTATAGGGACAGTCAGTGATATGGGGCTCCCTCAATTTTCCAAGCTTCCTAGCAAAATAAAAGCTATAGGGACCAGTCAGTGATATGGGGCCCCCTCAATTTTCCAAGCTTCCTAGCAAATAAAAGCTTTTGCTATAGGGACCAGTCAGTGATATGGGGCCCCCTCAATTTTCAAAATAAAAGCTTTTGCTATAGGCACCAGTCAGTGATATGGGGCTCCCTCAATTTTCCAAGCTTCCTAGCAAAATAAGCTATAGGGACCAGTCAGTGATATGAGGCTTCCCCAATTTTCCAAGCTTCCTAGCAAAATAAGCTATAGGGACCAGTCAGTGATATGGGGCTCTCTCAATTTTCCAAGCTTCCTAGCAAAATAAAAGCTGTCAGTGATATGGGGCTCCCTCAGTTTTCCAAGCTTCCTAACAAAATAAAAGCTTATAGTGTCTGAATATTGTCCTCCCAAAATTTGTCCCAGTGGACAATTTTCACCAGTGAATAATGTCCATAATTCACTGTCCCCCCTCAGTGAATAATGAAATCCTCAAGGCTGAAGAATTGTTACTGCATGGATGCGAGAGAGAGATTGGTAGTTTTCTCCAGTCTAGCTAGACATCTCAGACTACATCTGCTTCTCTACAAATGCAACTAGGGAAGCATTGAACAACAAACTGGAGTACAAGTTTAATCGCACCATCGTGGGCCGCCACTTCTATTTCAGCAGAATATCATGGCTGTGGAACTCAATGCCTCAAGTGAATCTTGAAAAGTCATTCAACTTTTACAGTTTTCATGGCACATTTCATGAACAACTTTAATCAAGCCAGGCTATGTACATATATATGCTGTCCTTGCTCAACATGCCATTTAACCTACTACAGTCACTACAAATTTTTATTTTTATACTATAGTTCTCTAAGTTACAACCTTTGTACATACTTCACTTCACTTTATTTTATTTCCAGCTTCACCAGCACGTGGTGTTAGTCTGGCAACATGTTTCACTATGCTTTAGTTCTGTAGCACCAAACTCTTTATCAAAAAAATCACCTTGGAAGAAGCATGGAAGAAGCGTGGTAAAACTCTAGCTATATGTCACGTGCTAGATGAGAAAATGTCATCTTGGTCCACAATTAACTGGATAGTTCTACCACAAAATAGCTATCTAGCTAGGTGAGGTTCCCTATTTTCTACTCAGTAAGCTGTGTCACATAACACTAGAAAAGTATCTCAGTCTGTATGGTCAACGTCACAGAGTCTATGAAGCAAGTCAGAAAATTCACACTCGATCGTGGTTATAATACTCCAACTGACTCTAACACACCATTAGAATGCTGTATAGCTATGAGGAATCTATATAGAAACTATGTATCTTTGCCTCTTGTATGCAATGCATACCAGCTAGCCCAAGTCAATGGCGCCTACCTCACATGGTTAGCCCCCTGAAACTCATGGCAGCTAGCTATGCATGCCTAGATGAACAGGGCAGGCACGCATGAACCTAGTGTCTCTAGGGGCTAACTCCAAGAACCTCAGCCCACCAAATCAACACATCAGCCTAGCGCCTATAGCAATTTTTATATGCTGCAGTTTTGTGGATCTTCCTCCTCCTCATTCTTAGACTGCTTGTCATAGCCATCAGGATACACTCCACCTGTCAAGTACTCTTTTGATGGCTGTGTAGGAATACTGACATAGCTAGCTGCTATTCCCAGCTGATTGCCAGCACGCGTGCGTGGGCCCCATTTCACTGGGGGAGCCCCAAAATACTAGCGCTTTGAGGCCCCCCTGGGGGCCCCATTTCACTAGTGATATACGGCCGGGGGGCCCCATATCACGGGGGGCCCCATATCGCTCCTACAACGTCACGGAACGTGGCGGAGCTGTCTGCATGTGTAGTTAGTTACATTCCGGTCTATGGAGGAAAACCCGGGGAAATTCCCCTGGGAAAACCCAGGGAAATCTCCAAAGGCGAGTGAATAGTATATAATAAGACATAGCTAATTATTATACTTATTTCATAAAGCTAAAGCTTTGGAAGCTGAGCTGACTATCCATATATCTATACTTTAAGTGAGTTGTGTTTATCCTAATTGGCTCATGTAGTTTAATAGTGGTTATAGCTAGGATATTAAGACATAAGCTATTTAAGATTATTATTATGAGAGAAGTTTGAGATGAAACACTTAGTATAGGTAAGACACTGGCAATGAGGTTCTTCATGGAATAAAAATCTGAAGGGATGACGTATAGTAATTACCAAGGCGGAGCGAGCTTAGGTCAACCTATGTGAGCGTTCAAAACTTACCTCATGTCAGCCCTTCTCTTCTTAAAGATGTGGATACTAGTGCTCCCATAAGCTACAAAGTTCGGAAGAACTACTCTGCATTCCTATTGATCTAGAACACTACATCTTTGACAACGAAGTGTGTGAAGCAGCTGATAATGCTGAGATACGTGCTGTGCACACTGTTTTTCCTTCGTTTTTTATGTTGCCTTCAAGTAAATTATTATAGAATTATTATTATTATAACTCAAAAATAATAATAATAATCAGAGATATTCTATACTATGTAGCTAACATAGTTACGTAGAATATCTCTGCTATATATTATAATGATAATTGATTGATTACATGTAGCTATGTAATTACATTCCTTCGCGTTGAAACTCAACGTACTATATGTAGGCGAACAACCTAGACTATACTATGACAAGCTGACTTATTCAGCGAGCTATCTCAGCATGCATGCACTAACCAGTGTTCTTACTCTGTAAGATAACTACACTGGTCAGATACATACTACTGGGTGTCTTAAGTGCCTCATTAAAGGCAAAAGATCAAAGCATGTTATGCATACCATTTTCTAATGTAAGTAAATTCTTCACTTCAGGTGTACATAATTATGGCAGAAGTAGTTAAGTCTCACTGCCCCCTTATTGTAGAAAATAATTGCCCCTATACCCCTAGCTGCTTTAGCTTTATATGCACTTCATGGAGGCACATAGCTAATGGACACAGCCTTTCCTTTAATTTGGAGGTTGTATGATAGCTAGAGTGTAACTATGAAAGGCACTCTTAGTTTGAGAAGTTCGCACTCTTTCAAAGTGCATGTCCTTTACTGTAGGTTCATAGCTATATTTTTGATTATATCCAGTACACAATTATTATTATAGTTCTACATTTAGGGCTTAGCTTATAACCAGGACAAAACTATGGCGGTTGCTGCAGTTGCTGTGGGTACCATTGGTACTGGAGTTGCTATTGCTGCTGCACCTGTTCTCCTTGGGGCAGCAGGTTTCACAGCAGCTGGAGTGGCTGCTGGCAGTGCTGCAGCCGGGGTGCAGGCAATGATTGGTAATGTTGCAGCTGGAAGTATCTTTGCAGGATTGCAAAGTGCCGGAGCAGCAGGTCTTGGGGCAGCAGGAACAGCTGCAGCAGGAGCAGTTGGAGGAGCTGTGGGAGCTGCACTTGGAGCACTTTTCGGGTGAAGGATATAGCTAGCTATAGCTATCACATGGACAGTTAATTCTTATGATAATAATTATCATAGTGTTGTTTATTATCTAGCTATAATAATTAGCTATAGCTAATTAGTTACAATGTAACATAGCAACACTAGCTAGTAACTACTGTGAGTGTTGATGCTTTTAAACTTGTCATATTTACCCTTTTTGTTGATCATACCTGAACTCTTTTACTTACGTACTCTATATAGCTATTCCCACTGGGCCTTTACAATGAACTTTGACTTTGACTTTGGTAAGCGCGCATGCATGCATGCAAAGATATCTTCCATCGAAACTTTGTTTAAGGTGGCTATTTCATGCACACCTGCATGCACATGTGTGCAATGTATCGCATGGGTGTACATGAACACACAGTGTGCTACTATTATGACGTACATCCACCACCACCATATTATGATTCCAATACTGTGCCTCGGCACTTTGCAAAGTGCCGAGACAGAAAGCCAGAGAGTCAATTAGCTTAGTCTGCTAGCTAGCTACACTGCAAAAACGAAATTGTTATTTTAACAAACCTACTTAGTTAGGTGAGGTTAATCATTTGAAATCTGTCAAAATGACACTATATTTTCGGTGAATATAACAAACTGTTTGGTTGTTTCAACGATGATTAGTCTTAATTAACAGTTATGTTTATTGAAATAACAATTCTGTTTTTGCAGTGACATATATATACATGTGATGTAAGCCAATAAAAAAGAGAAGGATTGCGTATCACCTATGTCATAAACTACACTTGTAGTAGCTACAGTGAAATCACCTGGTCTTTGACTCTTTGTTGAAAGGTTGGCCTCACTTCTGAGTTTTATCACCTTCAAAGCCTTCAAAATTTTATATGAGTATAGAGTTTTATAGAATGCTGTTAAGTATCTTACCTCTCTCGTTGGGGTTCTTCTTCTGAAAGGCCATAAGGAGGGAAAGGCCATATGGTTCATTTTAGCTTTTATATTTTTGCTATTTGTGAATGGTCACAGCACTTCAGCTGTGAGGAAACATTAGGTACTTAGCTATAATTATAGCAAACAGTAAATTATAGCTAACAGTTCTTTGTAAATTGGCCAGCTATAAGTGTATAAAAAATTTCTCCTTGTATCATGTCATTCAGCTGTGTTGGTGACAGATGACCTGAAAGAAGTGAGGAGTTGTATTTGGGATGCTCAAGTTAAAATGGTTCCATTTAGGGGTGGAGTTGGGACTGCGTCCTTCCTCTCTTGAAGCAATAAGAAAAAAGTTCAGTGACGATCCAGCAGAGTGCTTTAGTCAGATGCTGATGGATTGGCTGGCAGGTCAAGATTCAGAACCAACATGGAAAAGTGTTTCTTCTGCACTAAATGCACTTCCAGTACACCTTCCTGCTCTTGCAAAGGCTGTTGAAGCAAAATATATTCAGGCTGTTGAAGCAAAATATATTCAGGCTTCTAAACAATCAGGTATGGTGTAGGAGTGATATGGGGACCCCCATCCCCACGTCATTAGTGAAATAGGGCCCCCATGGGATCCCTAATAAAGTACTAGTGTTTAGAGGCTTCCCTAGTGATATAGGGCTGTGCCGCATACGCTTACTCGAACTCATAGATGGTGTGTGCACATACTCTGCTCTCAAGGACTACTACTTGACTTCTGGAATAAATGCAATGCAGATCATAGTAGCTATACACATACCATAATGACACTGTAGCTTCACAATTATTGTGATACTGTTCATGGCAAATAGGACAAAATTCCATATCTTCTTGGTCACTCCAATCTGGCATATATTTGCAGAAGAGCTTCAACTTCAAATCCATCAATTTAATTAATAATAAAAATAACAAGTGAACCCCCAGTCCAATTTTGGCAGGAAAAAAATGGACCAGGGGGTCCACTTTTTTCTGTCAAAAGTGGACCTTCCTTGCAAAAAGTGGACCTGGTCCAATTTTGTCAAGAAAAACATGGACCTGGTCCAGTTTCACTGCCATGAGCTCGACAGGTCCACTTTTGGTAAGGGCCCTAGTCTAGAGTTACACTGCCAAAATCTCAGCAGGTCCATTTTTGGTAATGGAAAAGTGGACCTGGTCTAGAAAATCAAGGCTGCATGGATTACCCCATATAGCTAATGTAAGTGAAATGGACCTGGTCCAGTTTTCACTGCCATGAGCTTGACGGTCAACTTTTGGCAAGGGAAAAAAGTGGACCCAGTCCAGTTTCACTGCCAAAATCTCGGTAGGTCTGGGAAAAAAGTGGACCTGATTTTGAAATCTCAGCAGGAAGGCATACATGGATTATCCCACCCTCCTCCCAATAGTCATAATAAGTATAGGTTAATAGTTTGTTGAAGTTTATTAAGTTTCTTTTGTACCTAGGAAGGGATATAACTGCATATGCTATAAAATAAAAACTTATTATGCTTGTAGCTAGCTAGCTTGCTAACTACACATGAAACTGAGTCTAGATACATTCTACTTAATTATGGCCTTACTACCAGATGCTAGATTTTTGGCCTGTGTAAAAGATATACTCCTGAAGAAGTCACCTTATGGACTGTATCAAAAATAATATAGGTGTAGCTATTAGCTACATCATTCCTGTGCATCAAGCAAAAAAGAAATGACACTGAACCATTCCTCCTCAGGTGATCGCTCTATTCTGCTTTACTGCAAACAATGAGAAGATGGGAAATGGTGTAGTGTGATGGATATGATGCCTAGTGATATGAGGATGAGGGGTCCCCTATAACTAGGGGGTCCCCATATCACTCCTACACTGGCTATTCATCATGGAAGAGCAGTAATAAAGGACACTTATTAAGGACTATAGTGTGGACAAATGTTTGCACGGTCCCAACTTATGTGCCACTGAATTTCATCTTAGCTGTAGCTACAGTCATAGTTAGGTTGAATTTATCCTGGCTACTTTGCTTACGTAGCTAATGGGACCTAAAAAATATATTTATTAGAAAGAAATCATTTTTCTGCAGGTGTCGAGGCTCTCTTTCCATTTCTCTCTAAGGACATGGCCAAACATGAGCGAACAAACCTCATTCGTTCTTTGATGAAAGATACCACTGATATCAAGCATATAGCTTTATAGCTCTTGAATTTCGTCTACAAGAGACATTGAAAAAGTTGGGAATAACTGTAGAAAAAGTAATTCAAGTTTTTTCCCGAGATGATGCTAGTTTCCATGAAGTATTCAAGGAATGTGATTCAATCGATAAATTATTCAATGAGGGAGGGAAACATTGGTCATTCTTTGACTATGCTTTGATTAAGTTACTCATTGATTGCCTCTTGGAAGAAAATCACGAACTCAATTTGCGATTGAAGTCTTATATAACTGATTTCAAAAAGTATGCAAGACGCAGAGTCTGTGAATGTCCTAGTAATGTATTTGGTGATGAGGAGGAAAATGAAAAGACCCTTGTGTTTAAAATAGAGGAGTGCAACTTTGAAACAATGACATTGAATGAATTGGAAAAGCTTTGCTCCAATCTCAATTCAGCAATAGGTTCCTATCACTTGAGATTGCTGAAAACAGATCCTGGCTGTGTCCAACTGACTTTCAGAGCCTTGCCCAGTGCAGACGAGATGATCCAGAAGCTAACCAGAGAAGAGCAGCAAGATCTGAGAAAGATGGGAGTCATCAGCATCACCTATGGAGAACAAACAGCGTCTCTGTCGGGAAAAATAGCAGAACATGAAGATGATGAAGAGGCAGCAAAGGACAGTGAATCAGGTTAGCTATGTAGCTATGTGCCTATGATTTCTGAAATGCCATTGCTATAGTAACAGTAATAACTATGTAGCTATAGCTAATTGATTTGGTGCTGCAGATTTCACTATTGAAGTTACTGAAAGTGAAGATGAAAACAGTGACAGTTCAGACACAAGTATGAACAGTGACAGTCCAGGAAAATAAAGCATAATATTTCCCCCTGCCCAGATCCTCCCTTCCCTATCATTTCTTCAATGGTGACTAGAATGAGTATGGCCGGAACAAGTGTGGCCACTCCTTCAATAGATGATCTTAGACACTTTCGGGCCTGCAGTCGTTCACTGTCATCAACATCAGATTTATTTTGGACTAACAGCTCCTATAAATCAAAGGTAAGGAGCAAATGTATCTATTTTAAGTTCCAGAAGAATCTAGTTATTAGCTATGAATAGTAACTCAAATCACAACTAGCTAGCTACTATCATACCAAAGCAGGACTGCAAGTTAAAAAAAACGCATTACAATTAACCACAAAAAAAAGCTTCATGAACTTTAAAATCAAATGTGTAAAAATAACCCATTCATAGGTTATTTGTTCCAATTTGCAACTCAGATAACCTAAAAAGGGTTGTTTTTACACATTAGTTTGTTTTTACAGTGTTCTACTGTAGCTATAACAACAAGAACCCCATGCACTTATACCTCATGGTCCAATACAAATAAAATACACTGTAACTATTGGCCCATCATTGGATACTCTTCTCAGAACTAACTATGTGGAAAATTTTCAAAGATGAAAATCTAAAGAAAGAAAAAGAAGTCCTTATTGTTAGACTATACCCCTGCTAATAGTGTCCAGTTGCCAGACCAATAGCCACTTTGAATATGATAACTATCACCATGCTAACCTAGCCATGAGTCCTAGCCTACTTTACTATGATCTCTCTGTCATTCATTGTTTTCACTAGAAGTCTACTGAAAGTTGTTTCTTTTTAACATGTATTTTGTAATACTGTGGCTGGTTACATCATGATTAATTTTTTACCATAGGTCTGTATATTTGCCGTTACTGTGACAGGAATAGCAGCCTGTATTGTTGCACCCTATCTTGCACCCTATCTCCTTCCCATAATCGGTTTCACAACAGAAGGAGTGGCTCCTGGCAGCATTGCAGAAAAGATACAGACCATGCAGTCAATGATTAATAATGTGGTATTAAGCAGCCTGTTATTAGTGTTCACACTAAGAAGAATGGGAGCATCTGCAAAATTTTTATTTATTTTAATTTTTGTCCTAATAGGCTTAAGCTATTTTGATATGTGGTATCTAGCTACATCACATACATACAGAATAATATAACTAATTATGGAGCCGAGAGGGGCACCTTTGTAATCCATTTTTACTTCCAACAAAACTATTGGCAACTGTCGGAAAACTATTGGAAAACTCCTTATTTCTGAGTCCAAAATTTCCATATTAGATATTAGAGTGTATTAAAATCCTAACATGGTCTGACTACAGATCGCTGCGACTGTCATTCATGCATGCCACAATACTGACAACAGGATGCTTTCCGTGTCATGCCAATCATAAATGCTCACTTATTTATAATCTCTCTAGCTAATTATTTTCAGAAAATTTTTATAAATCTACGTATTCTATTAGCTGCATTGAATCTCTGTAATAAAAGATACAATAGCTATAGTTCCCTGCAACTGACCAATGCAGATTGTTCTATTCAGCAGGATTTAACCTCTGACTCTGAACTAGGAGCAAGCTTTGTTGACTCACTTCTGGGCTTCTAGCTATCACCTTCAAAATTAAATAGCTATACATGATCATTAAAGCTACATAGTTAGCTATTATAATCATTATTATTAAAGGAGGGAAAAGAAACATCAGCCAAAAAAATGGGTTTGCAGCTCCGATTGCTCTTGCTGTCCCTGCACCAACTGCAAGTCTTGCAGGGCCCCCCTCCCCCCCCACTTTCGAACATTATACATAATCACATATTTAGCTACACATCCTTGGATGTTCACTCAGTGTCATCAAATTCAAGTACCTTGTGAGACTTGCACCAACTAGATAGGTACAGCTCCTGTAGTTCCTCCAATTGCTGCCCAAGACCTGCTGCTCTGGCACTTTGCAGTAGTGTGGCAACAAGACTTTCATTAGCTACCCGTTCCAATTGTTACCCCTCTAGGGATAGCAGCAGTAAGAAAACTTACAGGGTGGCCATGAACATCACATGGGAAGTTTAGCCGCGGCCTCGCATATTCACAAATGCATACTTCTTGAAAGTCTTTTTTAACAACCTGCATTTCATCCTGGGAAATACAGAAGGGGCATTCAGCATGATGTACAGCCATTCTGACCTGTGCAACCAGGCACACAACAGCCGGCTGCCTCTAGTGGGATGTGCACGCAAACATATTCCCTGGCAACACTGAGCCAACAACACCAGCAATGGCTGGTAGCTATAACTAATATCCGCCAAACAATCTGAGATAGAATATCCTATGAGAGTGAGACAGTTCCCTCTATATGTGTCAGCACTGGAATATCACTGGCTAAGATCCTGTTGGATCCTTCATGCATGGCAGCAGGCAGAATCCAACAACATGGCACTTGCTCCTCTACACGGCAATGGATGGACACGAGAGGAAGATGGGAAAGTGAGGATTAAGTGAGACTCAGGAGAGAACATGTTTAAGGTGAAGCAGAGAGTGAGATTATTGATGAAGGGGTGCAGGTGTAAGTCAGGATGCCGAACTGGTAGGTGTGGGTGTAAGAAGAGTAGCACTATCTGCAGTCCAGGGTGCAGGTGCACTGACTGTGAAAACACAGAGGTAGCCACAGAAGAATCACAGAATATTGTCATTGGATGGAGAGTGAGAGAGAGAGGGTGAGTTCATAGGTAAAAATTTACAGCACTTTCTATAAATATGCAGGATCAACATTCTGACATCATGGATCCAGTCTTCGGTATTGGGTCGAGGATGAGAATGGTAGTAACAGTGATGTTAGTGATTCTGACTGAAATTGGCTGCTGCTCACAGATTGCTTTACACATTCTCATGCAATTCGGAATTCCGTGAAAATCAGGCGCATGTGCAAAAGAGTCATTTGGGAGGCAGCCTACAATGCATACAAAAGCACTTGCCCTTCCCAAATAACGTTGACTCCTTAAGATTTTACTAGCTAGCTAGCTGTTACATATCCACTCAGTCGCCTAGCTTCAGTCATGGCAAGAGAACGGTTTTTCCTATTGGTGATGGTACGTGTATCTTCCTGCACGTTTGGTTATAGTGCCATTGAAATTGTAAACTCATCGTGCAATGAGGAGAAGCAGAATTGTCGTACACTGGCAGAGTGCTTGAATAATTCCACATCCTGCTTTATGTCATACACAATGCTGAATTTCACCAGCAAAATGTACGAAATTAGAAACGATCTTTTTTAGGCCACTCCAATAAAATCTTAAGTTTCTGGTTTAGTGCTTTCTATATTTCCATGAGGGGAAGCTGGTTATTATTATTATTATTATTATTTTAATGAATACCAGGTACCTGAAATTTATAACTACTAACTTGGAATTTTCTTCTCCATATAGAGTAGCGATGGGAGTTTACGGACAGCGGTAGTTTACGGACACTTTAGACTTTGACCCATGGTAAAATTGGTACCAATCAGGCGGGAGATTTTAAATTTTGCTGACAGTAGTGATTTTTTTTAGAGAATCTACAGTAAATTTGCATAGTTTTTTCCTGCTCAATTTTTGCTTTGAATGATCATAGTTAGTTTCTCGGTCAAAAAATGAGGCATGGAAAAAATGACTGTAAGAAAAACCAACTTTATAACTGCACATAGTAAACAAAAACTACATGTAAACACAAAACATTATATATCAATAAAGAGCAAATTTATTGCTCTTTCCAAATGTACCCTTCATAAAATAACACGACTAACACAGTATCAGCAATTTTGGCATAAATAGATTCTTATTGTGGAGGCAGTTACTGGACAGTGAATAATAATCTCTATAATAGGCCATGGGAACAGCAAGGAAGTGGAGAAAATGGAAATCCGAAGATCTGGAAAGAGCTGCAGAGGAAGTTAGAGAGGGGAAGGTGTCTGTCAGAGAAGCAGCAGCAAAATATTGTATACCAAAGAGCATGGTACATGATCACTCCAGCTTGAAGGTTAAGCAAGTTTCACGTCCTGGACCATCTCCTGTGTTAACAATAGAAAATACTGAATCATGCTATCTTCTATTATCATTATCATTTCCAATAATAAGCACATGTGCAACCTTTTACCTTCATTTTAAGAGCTGTCCGCCAACTGCCTCTATTGTCCATTAACTGCCTCCAATAGGCGCCTACTTTAAATCTCTCCCAGAAATCAGCATAATAGGACTTGCTTAGCTTCCTGCCTGGATAGAGCGAGGTAGGCCCATAGCCATCCAAAGCCCACATGCAATCTTCCTTGCACTGATGCACTCGCCGGGAAAAACCACAACTTTGTTAACTGTCCATTTACTACCTCCGTTACTCTATACAGAACAGCAAAACATCAATACAAAACATAGTATGTGCACACACAGGACCACTCCATCTGTCGTAAGAAGTGTGCTATCAAACATGAAAGTGGCAAGATTAATAGAGGCTGAATCAACCCAGCAACTTGATGTCGTCTCAATTTCACAATCCACGGTCAAGAAGAAAAGGAATTTGAAATTTCGTTATCAGTAAATCGAAAAACACTACAGATAGGAAAGTGGTTGTCAGTATAAGAAGATGTCCAGAAGGTTTTGTACTTGATGAATTGCTGGTGTGTTTATGTACCGGATTTCTTAAAGACAGATATGTATTGTGTTTTCTCGAACATTTGCTCTTCGAAGCACCTGCTAGTGTCTGGATTGGATATCACAAATACAGTAGAGAGTTTTTAGCTCACAACAACTGCCCTCTGCATAAGTGCAAAAGTGCCACTACAACTTTCTATTTGAACAATACAAACTCACAGTGCATGACAGGATTTTCAGGTACTCTTTGCGGACGTTGTATTAAAGGCCTGAGTGCTGTCTTTGGTAGTAATTATTGTAAGAGATGCTCTAATTTGTATTCAATCCTTGTAACAGTGATATTTGTAACTGGTGGACTTATGCTGGTTGTTGCGATGCTTTGTGGTGATCTCACTGTCTCAAAGGGAACATTTAATAGCATCCTCTGGTATGCAAATATAGTCCACATTCATAGATCAATATTCTTTCCTCCGAATAGCATCAATGCAGTCATTGTTCTCATATCTTGGCTAAATCTAGACCTGGGAATAGAGATGTGTTTCTACAATGGAATGGATGCTTACTCACGTATCTGGCTGCAATATTTATTTCCGATTTATGTTATCTTTTTAGCACTGCTTCTGTCTCTCTTTAGTCAGTACTCAACAATTGGAGCCAAGTTTGTCGGCAGAAACATCACAGCTGTCATTGCTACATTGGTTCTTCTTTCATACACCAAAGTACTGCGTATTGTAGCAGAGATCCTCTCTTTTACATCCATAAGTTCTAGTCTAGGAAGCACCAATAAGGTCTGGCTTTATGATGGTAACATACCATACATGTCTGGAAAACATGCTATACTATCTGTTATAGCTACACTCTTACTTGTTCTACTTATTATTCCCTTCACACTCCTTATACTCTTCGAATATCCTCTTAGTGTGCTCAAAAAGACTAGAAGAATTTTCCTACGAATGAAATTATCTTTCATTACCAGCATTTATCAGAAACCCTACAAAAAATCAT
This sequence comes from Crambe crambe, assembly GCA_963924555.1. NCBI lineage: Eukaryota > Metazoa > Porifera > Demospongiae > Poecilosclerida > Crambeidae > Crambe > Crambe crambe. The sequence continues at coordinate 1,751,306 of OZ004584.1, read as the reverse complement.
TCAGATGGTGGACTGGAATGATGCTACTTGCAAGGTGTCTGTTCGTACTGATATATCAACTTAACATACTTGGCAATCAAAGGCTGAACTTGCTTATCATAGCATCATTAGGCATAGCTGTCTTAGGCATCATGTGGAATCTTGGAGGCCTTTATCATAATCGTTTTATCACAATGATCGAAGCGTTTTACATGTCTAACTTATTGCTCTTAGCCGGATGGAATGAGTATGTTATTGGATCTGGAAATGAACAGCGTGACCAAGCAATAGTTTCTTACATTCTGATCTCATTAGCGCTCCTGGTTTTTATAGCTCTCATAGTCTATTACCTCGGCATGAAGATTGCTATAATTGTGAAACGCAAGAGGAAGACTTCTAATGAAAATAATATTATTGAAACTAATATACCAGCACCACATGATTTAACCAAAGACTTCCCAAGTACTACATACATTGCAGTAACAGACAAGTCGAAACCACTGACAAAAATTGGTTGAAGCCAGTCAGTGAATATGATCGTGTATAGGCTAGCTACAAATAGATTTGTTCACTAATTCTTTGTGTTTGTATATATATAGTGCGTGTGTATCATTGCAAAGTCTTCCCAAATAACCTTACTGTAATTATTAACTTACAATAAATAAAAAAAGCCACAAAACAGTTCTCTAATGACTGAGCATGCGCAGATGTCATCTCAAAGTTGCTGTGGTGAAGCGACTCGATCAGAGACTCTTGCGATTGCATGGAGGTGTCTGCTTAGACGTGTGAGTTTGCCATCATGCGGGCAGCTGTATGCATGTCGCCAGCTCTCTATCCGGCTGGAAGAGGGGCGTGTCTCCGGGGATTCCCCGGAGGATACCGCAGCAAAACTTTGCATTCCAATGCTGCTGCTCAATCTAGAGGTTTTCTCCCTACTACAAATAACGAGAGCCTTTCAGGACTGCTTTATCATCATATTCAATCGCTAAAATTAACCCTCCTAACGCAAATTAGTAAGAAATTCAACCATCCTAGTCCATTTAGTACTGTTGGTATGAATCAATCACAATTTCTTACAGTAAATACAGCCAAAATTAAAACAAATCATCATGCTGCAAAAAGGCCTACTAATATTATCAAGAGTCATTCAAGAAATGGCCCAACTGCAAATGCAAATCATCCAACTTTAAATGCTATTCGAAATAGAACTTCTGATTCTAAAATAAATCATCAAAAAAAACCATGAAGAAGTAATTTGTTGGGTAAAGCAAGCTTTGAAAGACTACAAAGCCCTTACTAGACTGCACACAGCTGAAGAAGATTATTACAGTCACGTTTGCTTCATGGCTCATGAAGTGGCAGAAAAGGCATTGAAAGGAGCCGTTCATGCTCTCTGTGGATTAGACAAATCTGGTCTCTCGAACCATGAACTAAGAAGACATGCCTTAGTTTTGATAGACAAAGGCATTGCACCAAGTAATCTTTATTCTAGGCACTGTGAACCACTGGAGAAGTATTATTTGGATACCAGATTTCCTAATCGTTGGAAGAGTGATGATATACCATCAAGTCATTACACACACCAGCAAGCTAGTGAAGCAAAAGATCATGCCAAAGCTATTCTGGATGTTGTAACCATCATTCTGAACCAGAAAGAAGAATAGTTAGCTATAATTTGTATTGTTGCCAATAATTCTGATTGTCACATGGTTGTCCAAGAGAATGAAGAAATACTAAGGTAGCTAACAGCTAACAAAGACTTATCCTTGCACTTGTGGATCCATATTCCTCAACACTTGTATTTATAATGCATGTAAAACTAAATAATTATGTTTTATGCATCACCATAGTGACAGTTTGAAGAACAGAGTCTGTTTTTAAAATAGCTGTTTAGGTTTTCTCCACTTTATGCTGTTCTGTGCTCTATTTACTATAAAAACTTAGTTCATAACTTAACCCACTATGCCAGAAGACACTGAGCGTTACAAATGTGCAGTAGCATACAACCAATGGATAATAGCATAATGTCCAATGTCCACAATTGTTACTATAGTAATGAGATTGGAATGCTTGAAATTCTTCGTCTTGCTTAGACGACTGGACCCCTGGATTTTCTGTCAAGGAATACTTCTTATGTGCTGCTAGATTATTATCCTACATCAAGGGCACATCAAGCCACGAAGCAGTGAGAGGGCATGCAACTGCCAATGCTCTTGGCATAGTCTAGCTTAGCACACACTGTAAAAATGAAAGTGTTTACTGCATTCTCGCCACTTTGCAGCTCAATGCGCCCTTGATTATGTAATACAGAAACCTTGCATGCAACTTGGCAAATGGTATGGTAATCATTAATTTTCATTATTGGGCTCCAAGTTGTGAAAAATGCTGTACCTAACTTGGCATGCCGAAATTGTACATATTATAGGAGGTCATAAGCTCATAATGATTACAGGAGTCAGGATACTCTCCTCCTGGTACGAGCATGGTGATATTGTTCCCATTCAGCAAAATCTGGTCCAATTTAGTTATTTTTCTTCCTTCTGGTGTTATTTCACTGCATAAGAATGTAACACTGTGTTAGAGGGTGGACTATAATAGTATGTCTAATGGTGGGGTAGGTAATATCTGGGACAGTTCAAAACTAACAAGCTATTTTGAAAGAATATGCCAACTTTGAGCTCAGATCAAGTCACAGTAGTTTGAGAACTACCTTCTCTACATAACATTAACATGCTATGACACATAGGCAGGCAGGCGATCACAAGAGTGTACTCAGTAGTGCTTGAAAATTGGAGGTCTACTGACTTACTATTCTGTGACGTCCTCCAGCACCATATCTCAAATAAAAGGTCAAGTGTCAAAATTAATAAGATGGTGGGTGATAACAATCCAATGCTAGAGCTGAAAACATGCACTGAGCACACGGGGTAATAGTTACAGACAAATGAACAAGCTCCAATATGTTACATTCAAATGTCAATGAAATAAGGAAGGATACTGACAAAATCATCAAATCCAAGGAGGGTCCCAACTATCTCTTTATCTGACTTCATGATAATGTGGATTCTTGACCCTATGCATTTGTCCACCAGCTCTAGTGAAGGAGTGGAAGGGAGGGAGAAGACATGTACTTATCTGAGCAAAGAATGGATCTAAAAAATAACTTAGTATGTATAATTATACTCACATGGTGTAAAAGCCGCTGCATGTCAGCAAGATCACTTAATGCATTTATATATCAACCAAATCATGGCTAGTACAATATTGCAGAATTTACTCCACATGACTGGACATGAGATAAGCCTAAATGCAGCCCACCATGTGCCAGTGAGTGATAGCTAATGTTTAATCCTAGATGGAATGAGGAGAGGGGGGATTTTTCTGGACATTTTTCTGGTCATAGCCTAGAACATTTAGCTACAATTTCAAAAGCTCACCTAGGGGTAATAAAGTAGACTGGTTAGGCGAAGACATGTTTTCAGCAACCTGTTAATCAATTTAATTTGTGGTAAATTCGCAGCACTTTATACTGAGCATGCGCGTGGGACAAGGGGCCCCTGGGTCGCGTGAGCGTCGCATAGCAGCTGTGTTACAAATCGGTGAGTTGTGGTCTGCGGTTGAACTATCTCTGATAGGTAATAAAGCATGTAGTAATGACTCTGCCAATACATGTACAGTGGGTTAGCTTCGTCGCTGCCTCGTCCCCAGTTGGCTCTATCAATTTGTATACAGGCAATAAGAGAAAGATTCCTTTCTCCTTTTCTTTATTTACCAGAATTCTGAGGCTATGAACAACTGATACCAGGCTCTCCTTTAGCCTTTAGACAGGTTGCAAAAGAGTGCCTGGGGCCGAGGCTAGCCAGTGAGTCTGGTGATCCCACTAAACATTCTCAAGATTGAAAATTGGATGTAGTGTAGATAGCTTCCGTCAAATATAATTATTATGTGTTTTTTGTCTACAGGTGAACTTGGGTTTGGAACAGACTATAGACACCACAATGGACCCTGATGAAAAAAGAAAGCATGTCATTGTGGCATCACCAAGTGCTGGAACAGCAAGTCTGGAGGCTGTAGGAAGAGCTATGGCAGGAGCTGTAGGAACTGTAGCTAGGCACGGAGCAGGGAGAGTATTATCAGTGGTATCTGGAAGCCAAGGAGGAGATGATGGTGAACAAGGAGATGACGAAGGAATCAGTAAAGAAGGTTGTAATGATGTCGATAAAGGAGATGGTGATAAAGAAGCAGTAGATGGCAAAGGAGATGGTGGAAGAGTTGATGGTGATGATGGTAGAGATGGTAAAGGAGATGGTAATGAAGCAGTTGATGGTAAAGGAGATAATGGAAAAGGTGATGATGGTGATGGAGGAGGAGGTGGAGATAGTGGAGGAGGAGGTAATGGAGATGGAGGAGGAGATGGTGGAAGAAGAGGTATAGGTGTTGGCAGAAGGAAAATACTAATAGCCGCAGGAAGTGCTGGAGTTGGTATCGTTGCTGCACCTCTTGTCCTTGGGGTAGTAGGTTTTGGAGGAGAGGGAGTGGTATCTGGCAGCATTGCAGCAGTGGTACACTCGATGATTGGTAATGTTGCTGCTGAAAGTCTCCTTGCATCATTAAGTGCTGGAGCAACAGGCCTGGGGTTAACAGAAACAACTGTGGCAAGGTTATTTGGAGGAACTGCTGGAGCTGCTGCTGTGGTAGGAGCTGAAGCAGCATATGGGGCAGTGAGAGGAAATGGTGAAAGAGAGGATGTTGGAGGAAATGACCGAAGAGAGGGAGAGTGTAGTGAAAGAAAGGACAGAAGAGAGGGATGATATAGGAATACTAATTTGGCTGCAACTGTATATATACCGTAGTATTTTTAAGTAACAACCCCTTACCTGAGCCAAATGTGCATCACGCGTGCGCACGTGCAGCGCAAACTTTGAGCCTTTGTGTACAGCGGTTTTCCAAAACCTTGCAACAGGAAAGCGGAAAGCGGAAGTGATTGGAGCGAACTGGTTGGTCAGATTGCTCATATTGATCATGTGACTCGCTTTCTGCAGTTGCAAGATTTTGGAAAACCGCTGTAGATAATAGAGAGCACTCCGTGGATATGAAACGCTCCCGGATATTCATTTTCTCGAAAATCACGTTAAAAATACGGACTTTCATAGCTGATCCAGGAAGAGACTTTAGAAGTAAGTTGCAACAGCAGGATGGTCATCAGTGATTATATAATACTGTAGCTAGGTTATAGATACATAGTAGTGTGATATTATTCAAACAAATTCTTGTTAAAAAGGACAGATATTCAAGAATTTATGAAAATGTTATTCTAAGAGATTTGCATGTAGCTATATAGCTATAGCTATTATGGAACTATACTTTTATTTTTCAAACAGAATATCCCTGCACAAGTTTAAGTATTACTAATAGTATACTAGCTCTAGCTATAATTATGCATATTACTGTTATGATAATAGTAAGCACGCTACCAGGCTCTAAACTGGCCATTCACGTTCACCTTCTCTCAGGTGGGTTGATTTAATAACCATATACTCAGATTACTATTGTTATGGTCTCATTAATTTTATCTCATACAGAATGATATTCCTTTGAAAAGGAAACAGATGCAATTAGAAATTGCAATATTTCGATTTAATAATAATATTAACTATGTCAGCAAGTGTGTGACTGTAGCTAGCTATGTAGGCTAAGTGTTACGGAAGCAACTTTATTAGTGGTCCATGGTCTGTGATTTTGTCAGCCCCACCTGGCTGGCCCGTGGCAATTACAAATAATTCCAAACCGCAGGGGCACAAACAGGTAGGAGTGAAATAAAAATGAGAACACTGCCCCCGTCACTCTTGTCCTTGGATGTGTTCATTCACATACGTAGTGATCTACCCTAGACTCTTGAATTGACTGATCGCATAGGGTGCATGGGATGCTGCCAAAACACAGGTCTGGTTATTTCTTTGAATAGTGACTGTATTGCCTTGGTACCTCTTTGGCCAAAGTCCAGGGCTGTGTCCCAGATCTTTGTCAAAGTCAAAGTCAAAATCTCAAAATAGAGCATAAAAACAATAGTTACACGTAAATGCAATTAAACTTGCTCAAAAAGTTCAGGTTTCCTGCCTTCAAATTGTTCACAATTGTGTTCGCCTGTCTGCTATCTCACAACTTCAGCTTGTCCCTGTGACTTTCTAGCAGGTGATCCATCAGCGGGCCCCCCAGGTCCCCCACATCGCACCGTGGACACGGCTTACTCGATCCCTTCCATGAGAACTTAACACCCTGCTGAGGTTTTTTTAGCCCCTTGACAGGATCCCAGATCCATCACTCTATCTGGATCCCAGGCCGGATTGCAATCAAGCGCGCATGCGCATTTTTGACTTCGTGCACAAAAGTTTATCATGGTCCAGTGGTCCGGTCCGGTCTGTGTTTTAGTCAGACCCCCCAGTGGCGCATGTTCCCTGAACACATAACACTGGATTTCGTTTTTTTGAAAGCGCTCAGGGATAGATGTTCCCCAGGGTAAATTGTTCCCTCGCCTGCCGGGAATAGCTATGCCATAATCTGATAGCTACTGATGGTGTGTGGTCTTTGCATGTACATGTACATGTGTGGTGGAGGTAATCTGCAATTCAGTATAATACTGAGTCTATAATCCAGACTTCACGATGAATTAATATGGGGTGGCATGCAGTAGCTATAAACTACAGACAAAATGCTTGGTCCATTTTAGAGAGGTTCCACTGTGGTTGGTGTGGGTGCTATTGGTACTGGAGTTGCTATCCTTGCTGCACCTGTTGTCCTTGGAGCAGTGGGTTTTGGATCAGGGGGAGTGGTTGCCGGCACCATTGCAGCAGGGGTACAGTCAACGATTGCTGCTGGAGGTCTTTTTGCCACTCTGCAAAGTGCCGGAGTAGCGGGTCTTGGGGCAGCAGGAACAGCTACAGGAGCTGTAGTTGGTGCAGGAGCAACAGTTGCTGCAGGAACAGCACGAGGAGCTACGGGAGCTGCGGTTGGTGCAGGGACAGCAGCAGTAAGAGCAATCGGAGGAGCTACAGGAGCTGCAGTTGGTACAGGGACAGCAGCGATAAGAAGACTTACTGGGTGGTGATTGGTTGAAGAACATCAGAACATCACATCATACGGGCAGTTCTTATTACCATAGTAGACAAATAGTAAAGTATACAGTTCATGTATTCATTTGATATTCATTACAAGGAATAAGTAACTAGATATACGAATACAAAGCTAAGCTGCACACACTTAGTCTCGCGAGCCAGCCCACTTATTTTTGTCGCGGGCGGTGGAAAAATAAGAGTCTGGTCATATTTTTCTGGACGGATGTACGTAACGCGTCATATTTCGTAATGGGGTGTGGCTTCAAGATATCCTGTGGGTAAGGTAACAAAAGTACACAAAAACAGTCACAGCTTCTATTTGTTTTTCATTTATACTGCTTGTAGCCCAACAATTCAGCACTCTCCAAGATAGCCCTTTTCAAAGCCATGATCTTTTGCAGATCTGCTCGAGCAACATTGCACGCGCGATTATTCATAATGACACGTGACGTCAGATTAAGGATCTGCCCGGCCAGTACTGTTGACTCTGCAGAACAACTCGACCATGCGAGTTTGACCAGACCCTTATTTTTCCACCGCCCTGCGAAAAAAATAAGTGGGCTGGCTTGCGAGACTAGCAGTACAGTCAGACCTGAGTTGGTAAAGGGTCTATTCATGCAAGCACGTACGTACGTACGTACGTACGTACGTGCGCCATATGCCCAAAGAATTTTTTTTTTTTTTTTTTTTTTTTTGCAATTAAATATTTTTTATATATAGATACATAATAATAGGGGGAGTTCACAATGATAAAGTAGAGTGGGACTTCTTCCCTTTTGGTGTTTGGTGAAGGAGTCAGTTCATGCTTCCATAGATAGTAGACACGGAACAGGATTGGAAACTTAATACTACCATGCACGTGCTATCCGTGTTTGCCGGGAAATTTTGGCGTGAGATATGAATGCATAGTTACCACATAATAGTTAAGAATGAGTTCTGAAAAAGATATCAGAGCAGATATTAGTCTAGTAGCTTAATATTAGCTGGACTAGAGTGTTTCCATGTTGTGCTTTTATAAAAATGATAAAATTTATATGAGACTAGATCTAGCTAGATAGTACAAATCTATGAGAGATTCAGTATCTCAAGTTTTGAAAGATGAAGAATTTAGTCTTCTTCTCCAGCCATCTATAGATGCCCGTTCTTGTGCAGAGAGCTTTGTGGAGTGGATAATAAAACATGATAATGCAAATAAATAATAGAAATATAATAATAATAACTATTTAACCCATGTAGTTTAACACTGCATTAAAAGAAAACCAACAGCTATGAATCAATATAGCATATATCATCCGATAGACAAACTATTATACTACTAAAAGATACCAAATACTTGACTTCTAAATTTATGTGAGTCCTGTTCTAGTCCCACAAATTGGTAGGCCTATAAAATCTTTAGCAACATATCCTACACCAAAAACAATTACTACACTCTTTATTTCAGTCTATTCCAGTAAGAAACTTTACCTTCCAAACTTCTATAGGATAAAATTGCTAGAAAATTACTTGCACTCATAGCTCTAGTCCCACAAAGTCTGTACCTCTCTTCCTCAGAAAATGTATTGCGACAATAGGGCTAAATTTTCTATGGTTACAACGCGGATAGCATGCGCGAAATGTATTAGCTTAATGGGCGTGACGTCACATGACGTAGGCAGTTTCCAATCCTGTTCCGTGTCTAATATCTATGATGCTTCAGAGAGCTGAGTAACTTGTGATTCACTAGTCACAAGGTCTATTGGAGGTATAGGTGATTTTGTAGCTCTGCCAGCAGCTGATCTAGCTCCTCTGATGGCTTGGATTGAGGATCTCAGTAGTGAAAACGATAGGCGGCACCTCAGCCAACTCATTGTTGAACTATAAGATTGATCCAACTTGAATGGGCGTGGCTTTCCAAACAAGTGATGTGTAGTCTACTCGGTGTGTGAGTGCCCAGATTGTTTCAAAAGATAGGGGGTGGGGCTTGTACCACCAGATGTAATTACGTGGTAAATAGTCTGGCGTAGCCGACCCTTTACCTTCCTTTTCTTGCCCCCCCCCCCCCCCCCCCCCCAAGAAAAGGAAGGTAAAGGGTCGGCTATGCCAGACTAGATCGCATCGACATTTGGAAAGGATCGATTTTTGTCCAGAAATAAATTCCATAGTACTTGTATCGTATCGTTACAAAAAAGCTAGTACACCCACTACTAGTTGTGATTGCTAGGAGATAGATCTGCTGTTTATTAATGTGATTGTGATTGTGGACTTTTTGTCAGCATTTACAACTGCTTTAACCATGCTCCTGAAGCATTCCATTTCAAACAAGACTTGATGTAGCCTCGTCCCCAGGTGGCAGCATTTGTGGGCATGGAGTTATCACCATGTTCCTGTATGATAAGATAAGAAGGGCAAACAAGAAACACAGCTACGTGTCGACTTTCAGAGTTTGGTGAAATGATTTAGTGCTCTTGCTGAATGATCTTATGTGCTGCTAGATTATTATTAGCAAACTCAGATCCTGACACTATTATATCAAGGGCACATTGAGCCACGAAGCGGTGAGAGGGCATGCAACTGCCAATGCTCTCAGCATAGTCTAGCTTAGCACACACTGTAAAAATGCAAGTGTTTACTGCACACCATTAATTTTTGTCCCAATGCACACACTGTTTTGTTTGTAGTGTGTGTATGGCTCTGTCCACATACATCCATTTACTGTAGTTAAATAGTATTGCATGCCTTCTCGCCACTTTGCGGCTCGATGCGCCCTTGATTACATACAGAGAACCTTGCATAGAACTTGGCAAATGGTATATGATAATCTTGGCATGCCAAAATTGTATATAGGAGGTCATAAAATTATGGGAGTCAGGATACTCTCCTCCTGGTACGAGCATGGTGATATTCAGCAAAATCTGGTCCAATTTATTCCTTCTCAATCTGGTGTTATTTCACTGCATAAGAATGTTAGAGGGTGGACTATAATAGCATAATAAGCTAGGCATGGGAAATTCCTGGTGGTGGGGTAGATAGTTCACAAGCTATTTTGAAAGAATATGCCAACTTTGAGCTCAGAACAAGTCACAGTAGTTTCAGAACTACCTTCTCTACATAACATTAACATGCTATGACACATAGGCGGGCAGGCAGTCATAAGAGTGTACTCAGTACTGCTTGAAAACTGGAGGTCTACTGACTTACTATTCTGTGACGTCCTCCAGCACCATATCTCAAATAAAAGGTTATGTTGAAAAATTAATTAGATGGTGGGTGATAACTGCTAGAGCTGAAAACATGCACAGGCTAATTCCTTAATTGCTACACTGAGCACACGGGTAATACGAACAAGCTCCAATATGTTACATTCAAATGTCAATGAAGGAAGGATACTGAAAAAATTATCAAAATCCCCAACTATCTCTTTATCCGATGTGGATTCTTGACCCTATGCATTTGCTCTAGTGAAGGAGTGGAAGGGAGGGAGAAGACATGTACTTATCTGAGCAAAGAATGGATCTAAAAAATAACTTAGCATGTATAATTATACTCACATGGTGTAAAAGCCGCTGCATGTCAGCAAGATCACTTAATGCATTTATATATCAACCAAATCATGGCTAGTACAACATTGCAGAATTTACTCCACATCAAGTACAAGCGATAGCTAGCTAATATGGAATGAGGGGGGGGAGGGGATTTTTTTGGACATTTTTCTGGTCATAGCCTAAAACATTTAGCTACAAAAGCTCACCTAGGGGTAATAAAGTAGACTGGTTAGGTGAAGACATGTTTTCAGCAACCTGTTAATTTATGGTAAATTCGCAGCACTTTATACTGAGCATGCAAGGCCATGCAATTCGCAAGGCCGCGCTGGGCGAATTTTTTTTTGGACGAGGTTTTGACTTAGAAAATTTTTACAACTCTCCACTGACCTTTGAACTAAGATGTGCGCATGCCCGTGGGAGACAGAGTTCCTCAGGCCACACCCACCAAAGACAGTCAAGCTTCTACAGACCTCTTTACGTGTTCGTTAGTAGCCTAGAAACTGTTGCTATTCTGCCATAAAGGTTACTGGTAAGCAAATCTAGCTCTGAGTTATGTGTGACTGTGAGTTGCATCCCTAAGTTCGTTCTCTAGGGAGGATGAGTAGCTAGGGTAAGTGTGGGTATTATGAGTCAGCTAAGTATTGTTGCTCTTTTCTTGGAAATGGACTATCTTAGAATCCTGAAAATTGCTCCAGATATAAAATAGGTTATGTAGAACTAATGTGTGGAGAAAGTAATAAAAATATTGCATCTTGTAGATAGGAGTTATGATCTTACATAACACACTCGGGAAGGTATTATGAGTCATAGGTATGAATTATGAGTCGCTGGCTCGATTTTTGTCTCTAAAAATTGATAATGTAGCTAAGATTTCTACAAAATAAAAATAATAACCTTAGATTACTTTAAAATTCATTTTTTACTCCATCTTGTGGCATCATTGCTTCCCTGCGCTTTTTTTATTCGGATTGGTTACAATTATACCCATTTTTAAAGTTCTTATTTAAGATTATGTTTATGCATGAATAAGGCATTTTCTGGATGATTTTATTTGATCAAAAGACCAAAAAATGATTAAGTTTTCATATCTAAAGTATCAACTCTTGTAGATTCTTATCAAGTGGTGAACCCATAATAGGGACTGACTCATAATACCCACACCTACCCTACAACATACTGCCTCGTTGTTAACATTATAGAAATAACTATCCCATACAACTGGACAGAATCAATCAACACAACCCATCAACTCAAATACAAGCAGTTGTTGAGAAATGTTCCACGAACTTTCTGGCCATGAAAATTGTTCTTGAAGCCCTTTTTCCCCAGCTACATCAAGCAGAGATACTAGGTCTGAACTTTGCTGAGAAGGAACATTGAGAAGGAACAGATTTTCATGAAATAGTATTCTCGAGCACCAAAGGGAATAGCCATGTAGCTCACTCCACCCCTCCCAGTTTCTCTCCTGTCAGTTCCTTTTTATTGTTCTATATTTATATTTCTTATACACTCTTGCTATGGGACCTCGAGTCTGACTCTTATTTCTTTTTTGTTTATTTGTCACTTCAGAAATAATTGGTTCCCATGCCTCAAGCTTCTCTCTGGTAAACTGCTCATTTATAATAAGTAACTGTAGAGAGATGATTGATGAGTTGACAGGTGGCCATTATGTATCTCACAGTGTATAAAAGTTGGTATGTAGATCAAGCTCCCTTGCCAGCCTTCATCTCCATACAGACACTACAGCTTCACTTTATATCTCTTTAAGGCTAGGCTTCTTCTGACAAGGATTCAGTATAATGTACTCATCCTCCTTGGCCTCTAGCTCTGTGTGTAGCTAGAAAACATGTCATACCTAAGCTTAACACAGAGCTAGATTTGCTTACCAGTGAAGGGGTCTTGGTTCTGGCTTCTCAGAGAAACAAAACAAAATGAAAGGCCTGGGAACATTTATCTCCTATTGCCATGGGCATGCGCACAACTTGGTTCAAAGGTCAATGGAGAGTCTGTACGTCAAAACCTCGTCCAAAAAAAAAATTCGCCCGCTGCTGTTTCTTTGTGAAGCCAGAACCAAGACCCCTTCACTGGTAAGCAAATCTAGCTCTGTGTTAACCTTAGGTACATATGACTAAAAATGTATGTTTTTCTAGCTACACACAGAGTCCTTGTCAGAAGAAGCCTAGCCTTTATATAAAGAGATATAAAGTGAAGCTGTAGTGTCTGTATGGAGATGAAGGCTGGCAAGGGAGCTTGATCTACATACCAACTTTTATACACTGTGAGATAGCTACACCTGTCAACTATCCATCATCTCTCTACAGTTAAAATGAGCAGTTTACCAGAGAGAAGCTTGAGGCATGGGAACCAATTATTTCTGAAGTGACAAATAAACAAAAAAGAAATAAGAGTCAGACTCAAGGTCCCATAGCAAGAGTGTATAAGAAATAAATAAGGTGCTAATAAGAATGAATAAACCTAGAGAAACTGGGAGGGATGGAGCGAGCTACATGGCTATTCCCTTTGGTGCTCAAGAATACTATTTCATGAAAATCTGTTCCTTCTCAGCAAAGTTCAGACTTAGTATCTCTGCTTGATGTAGCTGGGGGAAAAGGGCTTCAAGAACAATTTTCATGGCCAGAAAGTTCGTGGAACATTTCTCAACAACTGCTTGTATTTGAGTTGATGGGCTGTGTTGATCAATTCTGTCCAGTTGTATGGGATAGTTATTTCTATGATGTTAACAACGAGGCAGTATGTTGTAGCTACTCATCCTCCCTAGAGAACGAACTTAGGGATGCAACACACAGTCACACATAACTCAGAGCTAGATTTGCTTACCAGTAACCTTTATGGCGGAATAGCAATAGTTTCTAGGCTACTAACGAACACGTAAAGAGGTCTGTAGAAGCTTGCTAGTCTTTGGTGGGTGTGGCCTGAGGAACTCTGTCTCCCACGGGCATGCGCACATCTTGGTTCAAAGGTCAGTGGAGAGTTTTAAAAAATTTTCTAAGTCAAAACCTCGTCCAAAAAAAAAATTCGCCCGGGCTGGATCGCGTGCGCCTGCACGTCAGCTAGCTAGCTAGCTGTGGTGAGTTGACTCAACTTGTGGTCTGTGGTTGAACTTAATAAGTAATGACTCTGCCAGTGCAGTGGGTTAGCTACGTCCCCAGTTGGCTCTATCAATTTGCGCATGAGTGTAGTATACAGGCAATAAGAGAAAGATTCCTTTCTCCCTTTTTTTATTTTACCAGATTATTTTTTCAATAAATAAGAATCCATTCATGAAGAGAGTACGGAAGCCTAAGAATTCTGAGGCTAAGGCCACTCCAACTTGCATGTTAGTTTCAGGTCCCCGCCCGCATTGAAATATTGAATATAGAGTGTTTGAGGATTATATGACATCATCATAATTTACTGGCACGTGCACTCAACTTTCAGCTATTTCTCTGAGTTGGAGGTATGATTAGTAGTTGTTTCAGCTAAGAGCTAACTAGCTATGGTCCTAATAACTCACACTAAGATGTAAAGAGCTTCCTAGCTAGCTACCATCAAAATTGAATAAACCAACTCTATTATGTAAATGTGGATCTATATATTCTGCATTTCTGTGCTCAACCCAACCTTGCCTCTACTAACTCTGTGGAAGTTGGAAGAAATTTTAATTTGTGGTTTTAATGTTGTGGTTAATCATTAAATCTATGAATATCATTAAAATAATCCCATATCCTAGCCCTCTCGCCTCAATTTTTTGAGGTCTAGAGGACCTGAAACTAAGATACAACTTGGCATGGCCTAACATGAACAACTGATACTCTCCTTTAGACAGGTTGCCTGGGGCCGAGGCTAGCCAGTGAATCTGGTGATCCCATTAAACATTCTCAAGATTGAAAATTGGATGTAGTGTAGATAGCTTCTGTCAAGTATACTTTGAATGTGTTTTTTGTCTGCAGCTAAACTTGGGTTTGGAACAGACCATAGACACCACAATGGACCCTGATGAAAAAAGAAAGCATGTCATTGTGGCATCACCAAGTGCTGGAACAGCAAGTCTGGAGGCTGTAGGAAGAGCTATGGCAGGAGCTGTAGGAACTGTAGCTAGACACAGAGCAGGGAGAGTATTATCAGTGGTATCTGGAGGCCAAGGAGGAGATGGTGAACAAGGAGATGATGAAGGAATCAATGAAGAAGGTTGTAACGATGTCGATAAAGGAGATGGTGATAAAGAAGCAGTTGATGGCAAAGGAGATGGTGGAAGAGTTGATGGTGATGGTGGTGCAGGAGATGGTAATGAAGCAGTTGATGGCAAAGGAGATAATGGAAAAGGTGATGATAGTGGAGGAGAAGGAGGAGGAGGTGATGGAGATAGTGGTGGAGGAGATGGTGGTGGAGGTGATGGAGATGGTGGAAGAGGAGGTGATGGAGATGGTGGAAGAGGAAGTATAGGTGTTGGCAGAAGGAATATACTAATAGCCGCAGGAAGTGCTGTGTTGGGTGCTGGAGTTGGTATCGTTGCTGCACCTCTTGTCCTTGGGGCAGTAGGTTTTGGAGCAGGGGGAGTGATATCTGGCAGGATTGCAGCAGGGGTACACTCGATGATTGGTAATGTTGCTCCTGGAAGTCTCTTTGCATCATTACAAAGTGCCGGAGCAGCAGGCCTGGGGTTAGCAGGAAAAACTGTGGCAGGGTTATTTGGAGGAATTGCTGGAGCTGCTGCTGGGGTAGGAGCTGAAGCAGCTTATGGGGCAATGAGAGGAAATGGTGAAAGAGAGGATGTTGGAGGAAATGACCAAAGAGAGGGAGAGGGTGGTGAAAGAAATAACAGAAGAGAGGGATGATAGGAATACTGAGACTTCTTATGCCTGGAACGAGGCCAACCTCTAATTAATTAATTATAGATGCAACTGTACCGTAGTATTTTTAAGTAATGACCCCTTACCTAAACCAAATGTGCATTTTTATTATTTTTTTTTTTTCCAATCTGCCTGCGGTACTGGCTGGGAATTCCTCTCCAAAGTAATCCACTTCCTTACCCAGAATGCCGGGACACTGCTGACATCTTGGTGATCACCAGGTTGGGTGTAGTGGAAACGGTGACCGCATTTCCCGGCATAATGCCATACGTGACGTGGTCTTCTCTGCAGCCCAGTCTGCAGCCTTGGCCCCTTCCAAGGAGACCCCTGGCCTCCTTGCCAGCTCCCTCTCTCGCCCAGCTGACGTCCTTCTACCCAATTGGAAAGGGGGCCGTCCTGCAGCTCTGGATGTCCATGTAATCAGCCCCCTGCAGCAGCAGACTCTAAATGAAGCCTCCTTCACCCCAGGCCATGCCCTTCAGGTGGGAGTGAACCGCAAGCTAGCATCCTCTTTATCAGCTTGCCGCTCGGCAGGCTTGCACTTCATTCCTCTGGTAGCAGAAACGTTAGGTGGCCTTGCTGACGACACAATTCAAACTGTTCGCTCCATTGGCAAGGCCATCGCAGACAGAGTGGGTACTACAGATTCCTCTAACTCTTCCAAGCACCTCTTTGGACGACTAGCCATCGCCCTGTGGCGTGGCAACGCCTGTTTATGGCTACATCGCCTCCCAACTCTCCCCCCCTCTCTAGACGGAGTGCCATGACTTGGACTTGTTTGTTTGCTTGTGTATAATCGAAATTATTAAAATTATATAATTTAATTTTAAAAAAATAATTTTTTTTTAAAAATGTGCATCACGCGTGCGCACGTGCAGCGCGCAACAACTTGAAGCTTGACTAGAGCGGTAAGTGGGTCTAGCCATAGATAGATTGGTTCACCACAAGAACGAGTTGTGATTTATTACGGTAGCTGTTGGGCTAAGTGGTCTTTTAATATATAGTTATTCAGTGACTTCACTCACCCGTACCGTGTTATTCACCAGGCCGGCCGACAGTCTGTGCTGACTGTGTATGCTCAAAACAGAAACTTGATCTGGTACTCATTTATTTTTCTGTAAACTGCAAGTTCCTTGCAAAGAATTTTAAGAGTATTACCTTTATGTTTCATGTATACACATATATAGATTAAGAGGTTTGTCCTGGCTTGACTGCTATGGAAGCTAAAACTGTGGTTACTGTAGTTGGTGTGGGTGCTGTTGGTGCTGGAGTTGCTATCCTTGCTGCACCTGTTGTCCTTGGGGCAGTGGGTTTTGGATCAGGGGGAGTGGTTGCTGGCAGCATTGCAGCAGGGGTACAATCAACGATCGGAAATATTGCTGCTGGAAGTCTTTTTGCCACTCTGCAAAGTGCCGGAGCAGCGGGTCTTGGGGCAGCAGGAACAGCTACAGCTGGAGCAGTTGGAGGAGCTGTTGGTGCAGGAGCAACAGTTGCTGCAGGAACAGCAAAAGCAATTGGGGGAGCTGCGGTTGGTGCAGGAAGAGCAATCGGAGGAGCTGCAGTTGGTACAGGGACAGCAGCAATAAGAAGACTTACTGGGTGATGATTGGTTAAAGAACATCAGAACATCACGTCATACGGGCAGTTTTTATTTACCATAGTCATAGGCGGAGGAAGCAAAACAAAAGTGGCAATTATTATTATAAAAAACAAAGTGCATATACTATTACAGCTAAAAATCACAAAAAAAAATTCTTCCTCCTATCATTAACTTTGATACATGGCCAGCAAAAAAGTGGGGGGTGGGGGGGGGGGGGGGGGGCATTATATATTAGAGTAAAAAAGTGGGGGCCCCCCCCCCCCCCCCCCCCCCCCCTTTTCCTCTGCCTATGATAGTAGACAAGTAGTAAAGTATAGTATCAGTTCATGTACGCATGCATTCACTTGATATTCATTATAAGGAATAAGTAACTAGTATACGCTAAGCTGCACATCAGCACAGTCATGAAGCTACTACTAGGTATATTGACCTGAGTTGGTAAAGGGTTTAGCCACACCCGATAATTAATATGCATAATACATGCGCAAGCGCACGTGTACCCATTCGTTTAAACCCCGTACCCAAAGAATGGGCTTCCCTTGGGTTGGTAAAGGGTCGGCCCGCGAGACTACTCGTAGGGTAGGTGTGGGTATTATGAGTCAGCTAAGTATTGTTGCTCTTTTCTTGGAAATGGACTATCTTAGGATCCTGAAAATTGCTCCAGATATAAAATAGGTTATGTAGAACTAATGTGTGGAGAAAGTAATAAAAATATTGCATCTTGTAGATAGGAGTTATTATCTTACATAACATACTCAGGAAGGTATTATGAGTCATAGGTATGAATTATGAGTCGCTGGCTTGATTTTTGTCTCTAAAAATTGATAATGTAGCTAAGATTTCTACAAAATAAAAATAATAACCTTAGATTACTTAAAAATTCATTTTTTTACTCCATCTTGTGGCATCATTGCTTCCCTGCGCTTTTTTTATTCAGATTGGTTACAATTGTACCCATTTTTAAACTTCTCATTTAAAATTATGTTTATGCATGAATGAGGCATTTTCTGGATGATTTTATTTGATCAAAAGACCAAAAAAAAATGATTAAGTTTTCATATCTAAAGTATCAACTCTTGTAGATTCTTATCAAGTGGTGAACCCATAATAGGGACTGACTCATAATACCCACACCTACCCTACTCGAACTCGGTGTGTGAGTGCCCGATATAATTATAGTGGTAAGAGGGGCGAGACTATTGCACAGATATCAAGATGAATCATGGCCCAGAGCACTCTACTACACCTGAGTCCTGGCCCTACTGATACCAAGTATCCGATACCTCACTGCATCAATTAGGCGGGTGACAGTGCAAAGTGCAGAGTACAGACTAGCCGAAACAACATAAAATTCTATCCACCACCATTCAGTATCATATCATAATATCATTGTTTTTGGGAGAGAAGTACTTGTACAAAAAAGCTAGTATTGCCCACTACTAGTTGTGATTGCAAGGAGAAGTTTGTTAGTGTGATTGTGATTGTGGACTTTTCGTCATAGCATTTACAACTGCTTTAACCCTTGGAAGGCAACTAAGTGAGGTGTCCTACTGGTTGGCAGAGTTCATGTTTGAGAAGCAGTTGTATGCACTACTGCAAACACAATAGAGAGTTTGTAATAGTTATAGCATGCCATGTGTGAGCCCGAGGGTGGAGACCGATAAATTACATACTGCCCAGGTCACTATTTTTACAGCCGTCTAGTAATGCTACATAGCATAGCTACATCATCTGCAAGTGGCAGTGGTGTTTGGGGGTGTCCATTAGCATCTACTGCACAGCACACGTCTCTGACACTCATCTCAATCCAGCAGTGGCATTTGCAATCATCAGATTCAAAATCCTTCTCGCACAGAAGAAGATCCTTCCATATATCAGATGCTTGGAGGTGTACTGGCAGGAACTGTGGTCTACATTGTCAAAAAAATGCACTAAATTTGTAGCTATGAACGAGAAAGAAATAGCTATTGAGCGTGGTGGAAATAGGAGCATTATAATAGCAATGATGTTTGGTGAATATTTCCCTCATCCTGCGAATCACTCCGATCCAGAAAACTTGAACATCACTGATTGCATGACCACTAAGAGCTCTGCATGGCCATTGAAATGTGGACCATGGGAATTTAAGCATTTGTAATTTTCTCCTTGACTGATAAATCCAATTCCACAATTGGACAAGAAGGCAACAAAATAATGGCTCCTTTGATTGGTCTCACTGTGTCTCTAATGATCAGTATAATTATAATGGTCCATACAATGAATCCAGCTAGAGATTTTGGACCAAGCACATGTGCTGGTTGGCAATTCCTGGACCTATGGGGTTTTGGGTGTATATTGTGGGAACACTACTGGGAGGTCCCATAGGAGCTGCAACAAATGACCTGCTGGTTTCTAAGGCTGTGAATAGATGGAAGATCAAACCACTTCAATAGCACTAGCTAAAATTATGAATCACCCTATAATTATTATTACATTGACCAATAAATAGAATTATAGATGGTGCGAATGCAATGGTAGTTATGCTACAAATTAGTCTTATAGGCATCACAAATCCCATGAGCATTGATGGCAAACATGGCTTCAGTCTCAGGTAAACAGGGAGAGTCATAAATCTTACATATTCTTGTTTTCACCTCGACCTTTACGGAGATACAATCTACACACATTAGATGGATTTCAGATTCAGCATGCTCTACAAAAGAGCTGGTAATATTGTAGATATAATCTAATCAAAACACACCTTGTAGTAGAAGCATGAGCAATGGATTTCTTTGGATCTGATTCAAACATAGAAGCACCATCCACTTGTGGTTAGTGATCACTACAGCAACCCCAAACTACATAGAGAATAGACAATAAGGACATGACCAGTGATGAAAAGCAGGCATATTCTCTGGAGCTGGAGCAAGCTCTGAGAAACATGGGAGTCTTCAGTATTAGCTACTTATGGAGAACAAGGTTTGAATCTTGTATCTCTATCTGGAAAAATGGCAGAACATGAGGATGAAGGGGCAGCAAAGAACAGTAAATCAGATATAGCTACTGATAGCTAGCTAGCATGTGATTCTTAGTCATAGTGCTAGTGGTAGCTAGCAGTTTGTTACATTGTAGCTAGGCTAAGTGCTAATAAAGTATAATTGATGCTGCATTTCACTGGTGCGGAAAGTGAAGGTGAAAACAGGTAGCTACAGTTCATGCAGACACAAATATGAACAGTGACAGTCCAGGAAATTTCGAAATCAATACAATCTTCCTCCCCTACCCTCTCTCTGGAGAAACTAATGACTGCCTTGGGATTGGGAACTGTCATTCGTCCTGAACTGGGAATTATTTATTGTATTTTTTATCTTTACACTTTTTTTTTTATGTGACATTCTACAGTAGCTGATGTAAGCAAAAGTTTATTTTAGGAATTTGCAATTCATTCACTTTCTAGCTATTAGTCTATGAAATGCCTACGATACATCAGCCCAAGCTATAGTATACGTAAAGTCACCCAGAGACCAAGCAGCCAAGACATTAATGGAGAAGGAAATGGTTTTTGCCACATGTATATTGGAGCAGCAGGTCCCAAGCCCCCCCCCCCCCCCCCCCCCCCCCCAGATTATCTTTTTTATCCGATGCCTGGAAATCCTATCCGGAGGTGACCCAATTATTCCTCTATGGCAAGTCATCCACATACTCCAATAACTGTGGAAACCAACCACTTTCAACTTCTTGAATGCTTTACTGTCATTCTCTATGGTAAGACAAGGAATCTGGAGTCTGTTAATGAGACACGGAGTGAATTATTCTGTCAAAAAAATAAGACAATGCACTGTAAAAAATAAAGTGTGCTATGGACACTTTGGTGTGTGAAAAGTCTCCATATTGGGACAAAATGTCCCAATATGGACACCAATGGTGCATGTCCACAGTTACAGTGTGGATACTATTCCACCAACACAGGATGCTCTGTTGTGTTGCATGCCTGGCTGGGATCTGGACAACCAGTAATTTTGGTCCTACAATAAACACCTAGGTATAGAATTAGTTCTCATAAATATTAGCTTTATGAAACAAACCACCAACGTTTCAACCAGAATACTCCAGGGTGATACACAGAAATGTTTCTTATAATAATTATAGCAATGCTCGTTATCTAGGCAACGCATATGGATATTATCGACATGATATCCATAATACTTATGCATGTGCGTTGTCTAGATAACAAGTGTAGCTATTATAAGAAACGTTTCCATGTGCATTTTTTTGTATTACCCTGATGAAGACTAGAGTATTCTGGTTGAAACGTTGGTGGTTTGTTTCATAAAGCTAATTTTTATGAGAATTTTATCATGTTAGCTGAGAAGAGTTTGAACAAACACCTCTCCAGAAGGATGTTGGACAGAGAAAGAAATTCATGGGTTCCTGTATGGACTACATGCACTACCACTGGCTTCTAAAGCCTACAATGAACTAGTGAAGTGTGGCTGCAAGGACATGTTCATGCAAGAAAGCAACACTGAGCTTTGTAGCTGCAACTGTAAAAAGTACTCTTTGATTAAAATATTTTCGCGTTTTTAATTTTCGCAATAGCTACATCTAATATATATTTTTAGGATGTACTAATTTAGACTAGTGAAAATCTTGTGTTCTATTTATGTACAGGGATGGCTCCTACCTCAGAATTATAGCTGAATATCAAAGGGATCACCAAAAAAAAACGTGCTTTTATCCACTTGGTCCCCATTTTTCGACTAAGCCACCTGACTACGGTAAGTACTACAGCATGCAGTAGCCACCGCCCTGCGAAAAAAGCGGACCTGGGTACGAGGCTATGCATGCAACTGCCTGCTACATACTCAACAGCAAAGATTCGAAGCACGAATGAATTACTTGCTTCTTGCTCGCTGGCTGTCAAATGTTATGTGTACAGGTTGTGGTGGTAAGGCCAGTGTTAATGATATTCATGTTTCTGGTCAACCGCCCGCATTGGAAAATTGGCACCGCTCCAGAAGCCATTATTGTATTAATTATACAGCTATTCAGCTGAGCAGCTGCAGCTTGTACTTGTGATGATTTTGTGGCTAAAAAATGGACATTTTTTACTGTACTTTTCACTACAGTTGTCCAAGGTTTAGAATTAATGCTTGTATAAACTCAGAGTAACCTCTAACCACAGTAGAAGTATTAAGGTACATTATATTATGACAATCTGTACTTTTAATAATATCCTGCTTCTCTAATGTAGTGTATACAGTCTTCCTCTGTAATTGCACAAAAGGCAAGTTTAACGAAGTCTTCTGGGTTTGATGTTGACAAAAATGCTTTTTCATTGGCTTTAAGTACATATTTTACTTTTGAGAATACTTCCTCTAAAGGCATAAGGTCCGGACTATACGGTGGTAAAAAACAGTTTAGCTCCTACTCCAGTAATTATATCGTAAACCTGATCCAAGTGGTGAATGCTAGCATTATCTAAAACCAAAATAGATCTTGGGTTCGTTCCATTGAAGGGCATAATAACTGGTAAAACACATTTGCAAATGAAATATGTGAACTCTTCCCCATTTACATTGCCCGTAGTTGTATATACATCTTCAATGCCCCTGGTAGTCATTACAGGAATACGTTTCCCCCAAACCCTAAGTTGATGGTCAGAAGGTGGTATGCCCCTCAGTGAGTATCCATATTTCCTGATTTCTTTTCTTCTGTCTGACCCAGTTTCATCAATTCATATGAACATATCAGGATTGTACATACATATTTCAGCCATGTATTCAATCCTTTTTGATTCACTTCTTTGCAATGCAATTGTTTCTATTTTTTTCCTCGTAAATCCATGCTGTTTGATGGTACGACAAATAGTGCTGAGACTGGTATAGACACCAGTGACTTCATTAAGGTGGTCTTGTAGTTCATGTAAATACATAGTGGGATGATGAACTAATGCTTGAAGCACTGTAAACTGTTCAAATTCATCCAGTGTTCGCATATATCCACCACTAGGTTTCTTTGCCGTCACAGAACCGGTTCTGTGAAAAAGGTCAAGGTAGCGTTTGACTGATTTCTTACACATGAATAGTATTTCCGCAATTTCAGAACAGTCCATACTTCGAATTATGCTTAGCCATACTGCCCTCCACCTCAGATCTTCTGAATACCCCTTAGGCATTTTCACCTACTACTGGAAAGTTATGAACCAATGCAAGTAGCTAGCTAGTTACAGGTTTTAATACTGCAGTTTGAATTTGGAAGTTCAAACCTGGAGCATGCTCAATAGTGTATGACTTTATGTAAACCCTACTATAATTATGTGCACCGACATTTTAGATTCCAGAGTGAATTACAACATGATTGTATAGATCAAAGCAAACAGAGTGCAAGAGATAATAGCTAGCTAAGAGCTTAAATGTCGCATACCCTGTACAATGTCATGTCTTTGCTCTTCATATTCTTCATCAGTAATGATTCCAGTCTCTTGTAACTTATGAAGTTCAGTTAGTTGTTGCATATAAGTGCTACGTAATTCAGCCTTTTTTACAGGTGATAGGACAGGTTTCTTCTGATTACTTAGAACAGACTGGCATAAGGTATTTACTACTGTCATCATTCCGCTGACAACTGAGTCCCCACTTGCTAAAGTCTCACTCTTAGTAACTTTGGGCTTAGATCTTGAAAACATTGAAGCTGTTGGGGGTTCATTAAGATCATTATGGGTCTCTGCAGCTAACATTTCTGCCCATAACTTAAGTTGAAAGCGTGTGTAGTTGCCCTCGTGTTTTTCTTTTAGCTGACGCTCATAATCCTCTATGGTGGCCCTCTTCTCTTCTGCTTTTGACACTTTAGACTTTTTTCTTTGAGTCTCATGCTCTTCATCAGAAGTGTCAGTAATTTCTCGCTTTCTTGACTGTGCACAAATTCCAACACACCAGAGTGCTATCTTCTCTCCTTTGGAGATCAAAGTCCAGGCATCATTCAGATCTAAACGGTTATTGATCCACATTTTCTTACACTGGTAATAATATCCAATTTCCATTTTCTCAATTGGAGGAACAACATCTGATCCACACTGACTCCTTATAACTTCTTTCAAATTATCCACTGAACCATCAAACTTCACTCTACGTAGGGTATACACTTTGAATTCCTTCTTATTTCCACTGTTAATTACTTTCAATTGCAAGTCTTGTTCATGGTCAGCTTGTGGTGGCCATTGCGTCCCAACAGGACACACTGTACCACCATTATTTTTCCAATAGTAGTAGTTAGTCAGGTGACAAGTTTTGGAATGTGTATACTGTATAGCACTGTGGTTAGAGGTTACTCTGGGTTTATATAAGCATTGACTATAAATCTTGGACAACTGAAGTGAAAAGGACAGTACATGATAATAATGGTATAATGGATAATAACTACCGCCCGCCCGCATGGTTGTGAGGAAAAATCCTGACCAGAAACATGAATGTCATTAACACTGGCCTAATATAAACAAAAATCAACGCCCACGCAATTTGCATGCAGCTGCATGCTAATTGAAAATAGGAAATGTATTATTCGTATAGCACTTCCAGTCAGGTAGCTACATTCCAAGCACTCTTTGCAAGCTGGTCTATGGGGGAAAACCTGGGGAAATTCCCCTGGGAAAACCCAGGGAAATCTAGTAAATAGTATATAATAGGACATAATATACTTATTAAGGCTAAAGATTTAGAAGCTGAGCTGACCATCCATATAGCTACTCTATTTATACTCCAAGTGAGTTGTGTTTATCCTAGGGATGCTGGATTGGCTCATGTAGTTTAATAGTGTTTATGTTGATGGCTAGGATATTAAGATATAGCTATTTAAGATATTATCATGAGACAGTACATAGCCTATCATGGGTTCAATACTTCAGTGTATTTTTATCAAGAGTTAACATATTTATTACTCGTGTAGTTAAAAAGATAAAACACTTAGTATAGGTAAGACACTGGCAACGAGGTTCCTCATGGAATAACCTTTAAGACGCCCAGTAGTAGGTATCTTACCAGAGTAAGAACACTGGTTAGTGCATGCATGCTGAGATAGCTCGCTGAATGAGTCAGCTTGTCATAGTATAGTCTAGGTTGTTCGCCTACATAATACGTTGGGTTTCAACACGAAGGAATGTAATCACGTAATCAATGAATTATCGAGATATTCTACGTAACTATGTTACGTAGTATAGAATATCTCTGATTAGTATCTCAGCATTATCAGCTGCTTTACACACTTCAGGCGCTTCCTCCTTATCAAAGATGTAGTATTCTAGATCAATAGGAATGCAAAATAGTTCTTCTGAACTTGTAGCTTATGGGAGCACTAGTATCCACATCTTTAAGAAGAGAAGGGCTGACACGAGGTAAGTTTTGAACGCTCATCACCTTGGCTCACTCCACCTCGGTAATTATTATATGTCACCCCTCATTAAAGGCAAAAGATCAAAGCATGTTATGCATACCATTTTCTAATATAAGTAAATTCTTCATTTCAGGTGTGCATAATTATGGCGAAATCTCATAATTCAGGCACTGCCCCCTTTGTTGTAGAAAATAATTGCCCCTACCCCTAGCTGCTTTAATTATATATACACTTCATGGAGGCACATAGCTAATGGACACACAGCCTTTCCTTTATTTTGGAGGTTGTATATAACTCTGAAAGGCACTTTTAGTTTGAGAAGTGCATGTCCTTTACTGTAGGTTCATAGCTATAGCTACTTTTGATTATTATAGTTTTATACTTAGGGTTTAGCTTATAACCAGGACAAAACTATGGTGGTTGGTACTGTGGTGGCTGCAGTTACTGTGGGTACTGTTGGTACTGGAGTTGCTATCGTTGCTGCACCTGTTCTCCTTGGGGCAGCAGGTTTCACAGCAGGTGGAGTGGCTGCTGGCAGTGCTGCAGCCGTGGTACAGGCAATGCTTGGTAATGTTGCAGCTGGAAGTCTCTTTGCAGGATTGCAAAGTGCTGGAGCAGCAGGTCTTGGGGCAGCAGGAACAGCTGCAGCAGGAGCAGTTGGAGGAACTGTGGGAGCTGCAATTGGAGCACTTTTCGGGTGAAGGATATAGCTAGCTATAGCTATCACATGGACAGTTCTTATGACAATAATTATCATAGCTAGCAGAATACTCTAGCTAGTGTTGTTTTATTAGCTAGCTATAATTAGATAGTTGCAATGTAACATAGCTACTAGCTAGTATTAAACTACTGTGAGTGTTGATGCTTTTAAACTTGTCATATTTACCCTTTTTGTTGATCACACCTGAACTCTTTTACTTACGTACTCTATAGCTATGCCCACTGGGCCTTTACAATGAACTTTGACTTTGACTTTGATAAGCGCGCATGCATGCATGCAAAGATATCCTCCATTGATTAACTTTGTTTATTAAGGTGGCTATTTCACACCTGCACATGTGTGCACTGGCGTAGGAACAAGGGGGGCCACAGGGGCCAGGCCCCCCCCCCCCCCCCCCCCCCATTATTTTCAGACAGGGGGCAGAGCCCCCCTATGTTCAGCTATTATTAATTGATATAGCTACAGCAGAGTGCTCTTTTTCTTCCGTCAAATTAAGTACTAGGACTGAATGTTGATTGAACGAAGAATAATTACTTTGGAGTTTGATTTTTTCTAAAAACTAGTCAGTAGCGCCAACCCCCCCCCCCCCCCCCCCCCCCCCCCCAGTAAAATAGGTGTGGTCTTAACTAAAACTTAGGTGGCCCCTCCATTCAAAATCATCTTCCTACGCCACTGGTGTGCAATGTTAATGTATATTGCGTGGGTCTACATGAACATGTGCACACGGTGTGCTACTACTACAATGTACATCCACCACCACCATTATGATTCCAGTACTGTGCCTCAGCACTTTGGTGCCAAGGCAAAAAGCCAGAGTCAATTAGCTTAGTCTAGGTCTGCTATATAGCTAGCTACATGTGATGTAAGCCAATAAAAAGAGAAGGATTGCATATCACCTATGTTATAAAGTACACTTGTAGCTAGTAGCTACAGTGAAATCACCTGGTCTTTGACTCTTTGTTGAAAGGTTGGCCTCACTTCTGAGTTTTATCACCTTCAAAGCCTTCAAAATTTTAGAGTTTTATAGTGTTATGAATCATATAATGCTGTTAAGTACATATCTTACCTCTCTCTTGGGGTTCTTCTTTCAAAAGGCCGTAAGGAGGGAAAGGCCATATGGTTCATTTTAGCTTTTATATTTTTGCTATTTGTGAATGGTCACAGAACTTCAGCTGTGAGGAAACATTAGGTACTTAGCTATAATTATAGCAAACAGTAAATTATAGCTAACAGTTCTTTATAAATTAGGTAGCTAGCTAGCTAAGTGTTATAAAAAATTACATTGTTCCTTTTCTGGTCAGTTCAATACAGGCTACTTGAAGTGAATTGGACCTTTTGACTTGGTAGAATAGCACGCCCTCTATTGTGAATGCTATATGGTGGAAGTCTTTTGCCACACCAGCTGCTGCTGGAGCCACAGCTGGTACTACTCTAGGGCAGTGAAGGATATCCGATCAAACAAATCTCGATCTCCATAATAATTATTGTGTGTCAGCACTCAGCAGTTAGCTATACCCAAGGCTCACAAGAGGATCACTGGGGCAGGAACAGAAAAATCAAGGCAATAGCTAGTTATTGTTCATGGTTGTGTATGCAGTACGTTTCTGGGAAAATACCAGGAGAACTATTAACTTGCTGGTTGTATCAGCTGCAGCACTTTATCTGAATTACTTAGTCTGAAATACTTGGTCAGGTAAAACGAATGAATAGGCCTGTCATGTAATATTTAGACCCCCCAAGGAGATTGCAAGGAGATAGATCTGCAGTTTGTTAATGTAATTGTGATTGTGGACTTTTCGTCATAGCATTTACAACTGCTTTAACCCTTGGAAGGCAACTAAGTGAGGTGTCCTACTGGTTGGCAGAGTTCATGTTCGAGAAGCAGTTGTATGCACTACTGCAAACACAATAGAGAGTTATAGCATGCCATGTGTGAGCCCGAGGGTGGCCGATAAATTACATACTGCCCAGGTCACT
This sequence comes from Crambe crambe, assembly GCA_963924555.1. Lineage (NCBI taxonomy): Eukaryota > Metazoa > Porifera > Demospongiae > Poecilosclerida > Crambeidae > Crambe > Crambe crambe. The sequence continues at coordinate 1,723,176 of OZ004584.1, read as the reverse complement.
ATTTTTACAGCCGTCTAGTAATGCTACATAGCATAGCTACATCATCTGCAAGTGGCAGTGGTGTTTGGGGGTGTCCATTAGCATCTACTGCACAGCACACGTCTCTGACACTCATCTCAATCCAGCAGTGGCATTTGCAATCATCAGATTCAAAATCCTTCTCGCACAGAAGAAGATCCTTCCATATATCATTTCTCTCAGATGCTTGGAGGTGTACTGGCAGGAACTGTGGTCTACATTGTCAAAAAATGCACTAAATTTGTAGCTATGAACGAGAAAGAAATAGCTATTGAGCGTGGTGGAAATAGGAGCATTATAATAGCAATGATGTTTGGTGAATATTTCCCTCATCCTGCGATGTATAATCACTCCGATCCAGAAAACTTGAACATCACTGATTGCATGACCACTAAGAGCTCTGCATGGCCATTGAAATGTGGACCATGGGAATTTAAGCATTTGTAATTTTCTCCTTGACTGATAAATTCAATTCCACAATTGGACAAGAAGGCAACAAAATAATGGCTCCTTTGATTGGTCTCTAATGATCAGTATAATTATAATGGTCCATACAATTAGAGATTTTGGACCAAGCACATGTGCTGGTTGGAGGAGAATTGCAATTCCTGGACCTATGGGTTTTTGGGTGTATATTGTGGGAACACTACTGGGAGGTCCCATAGGAGCTGCAACAAATGACCTGCTGGTTTCTAAGGCTGTGAATAGATGGAAGATCAAACCACTTCAATAGCACTAGCTAAAATTATGAATCACCCTATAATTATTATTACATTGACCAATAAATAGAATTATAGATGGTGCGAATGCAATGGTAGTTATGCTACAAATTAGTCTTATAGGCATCACAAATCCCATGAGCATTGATGGCAAACATGGCTTCAGTCTCAGGTAAACAGGGAGAGTCATAAATCTTACATATTCTTGTTTTCACCTCGACCTTTACGGAGATACAATCTACACACATTAGATGGATTTCAGATTCAGCATGCTCTACAAAAGAGCTGGTAATATTGTAGATATAATCTAATCAAAACACACCTTGTAGTAGAAGCATGAGCAATGGATTTCTTTGGATCTGATTCAAACATAGAAGCACCATCCACTTGTGGTTAGTGATCACTACAGCAACCCCAAACTACATAGAGAATAGACAATAAGGACATGACCAGTGATGAAAAGCAGGCATATTCTCTGGAGCTGGAGCAAGCTCTGAGAAACATGGGAGTCTTCAGTATTAGCTACTTATGGAGAACAAGGTTTGAATCTTGTATCTCTATCTGGAAAAATAGCAGAACATGAGGATGAAGGGGCAGCAAAGAACAGTAAATCAGATATAGCTACTGATAGCTAGCTAGCATGTGATTCTTAGTCATAGTGCTAGTGGTAGCTAGCAGTTTATTACATTGTAGCTAGGCTAAGTGATAATAAAGTATAATTGATGCTGCATTTCACTGGTGCAGAAAGTGAAGGTAAAAACAGGTACAGTTCATGCAGACACAAATATGAACAGTGACGGTCCAGGAAATTTCGAAATCAATACAATCTCCCTCCCCTATATACCCTCTCTCTGGAGAAACTAATGACTGCTTTGGGATTGGGAACTGTCATTCGTCCTGAACTGGGAATTATTTATTGTATTTTTTATTTTTCTAGCTATTAGTTTATGAAATGCCTACGGTACATCAGCCCAAGCTATAGTAAAGTCACCCAGAGACCAAGCAGCCAAGACATTAATGGAGAAGGAAATGGTTTTTGCCACATGTATACTGGAGCAGCAGGTTTTGGGGCTGCAAGAACAGCTGCAGTAGGAGCCTTTTCTAGGGAGCACTCCATCTGCTTAAACATGCTCTTTGCGTCATTATTCTGGCCTACTCTCCCAGGGGTCAGAGGAGGGAAAGTCCCAGACCAGCTTCGAATTTATTCGCTGGGTGGCGGCAGCAGAATAATTTATAGACCCTGTTGTGAAACCAATTGCTGGAATACAACACCAACAGGTTGCTATTATTACTATCCCGATCAAAATGATGAGAATCACTATAATTATTAAATAATAATATATAGATATTTATTAAGATACAGCTAGCTATACACAAACTCACTTAGAACATTTCACTACCAGGACCGAGCATAGGAGTGGCTGCTGGTACCCTTGCAGCATGGATACAGTCAATAATTGGTAATGTGGCTGCTGGAAGTCTCTTTGCCCAATTGCAAAGTATTGGAGCATTAGGTCTGGGAGCTGTACTGGGAGGACCCATGGGAGCTGTACTGGGAGGACACATAGGGTTCATTTTAGCTTTTATATTATTATGTTTAGTATACCTATGCTGCTGTTTATGAATGGCAGCAGCACTTCAGCTGTGATGTAAAGGAACCATTAGGTACTAACAGAATTTAGCTAGCTAGCTAGCTAAGATTTTCTACTTGCTGCTACAATAATTTCCTTGTCTGGTCATTTAACCTTGGTTCAACACAGTCTACTCAAAGTGCATTGGGTGGGTGAGTGGGTGGGGGCAAGTTAGCTATAATAGCACACCCTCTATATAGCTATAGTGAGATAGTGAATGCTATGGTGGAAGTCTTTTTGCCACACTGGAGCGGCAGGCCTTGTGGCTGCTGCTGGAGCCACAGCTGGTACTGCTCTGGGGCAGTGGTGGTGGTAAAGATCTGATCAAACAAGTCTCGATCTCCATACATTGTGTGTCAGGATCACTGGGGCAGGAACAGAAAAGTCAAGGCAATAGTTGTTGTTCATGGTTCTGCATGCGGTACATTTCCCTGGGAAAACACCAGGGAAATCTCCAGAACTATTAACTTGTGGTTGCAGCAGCTGCAGGACTTCATTAGTCTTGGAATTGTTATTATAGAATTCAGGTAAAACAAATGAATACTATTAATATGTTATGAATATCATTGTAAACTTTGAGCTTGACACCAGACTTCATGTACTGTAAGACTACAAGCTTTGAGGCCGAGCTGACTATCTGTATTTCTATGTTCTAGTAGCGCGTAGCCTACCGATTATCGACCAGAAGTTATTCCTCGTACCATATCTCCTTCACCGATGGTCGTCAAAGTCTCAAACAACAACCATAGGAAAGATAATTTCATCCTCTATAACGTCATATGAATTATTCTTCTCTCAATTGGATAGAAATTTTGCTATGCTGAATCAACTATGTTCTAGTGTGAAATCATTTATCGACCACCATTACCTTTTTTCGACCACCCGTTGAAAATCATAATATCAATCATCGTCTGTTCCATTCTTTCTTTCAGTTTTGCTCCACTACATGTTAGGCCCCTTAAAAAGATACTGTTATACTATTTTATGCTATAAAATACATCATCATAACAAATTATATAAAAAATGAACGAAGCCAATCAAAAACTGCTTCACAATTTAACGGTAGAATGGAACTGCTGCAGAAGCTCGCCTTTTCACTGGATTCAGGTGATACTTTTCAGATACAGTCTTCATTGATCTGTGTTACATATTCTACAGAATCGAGTCATAATCTATCCATACAGTCCTCACTGAACAAGCACCAAATTCGACTCTAAGTCGATAGCTTTCGTAGCTTTTAGCGATCTTCCGGAGCCATGGCGATGGGTAACGTGAGCTAGTAACTTACTTTCATACTGCAGTCGATAAATACTTGCTGCTGAAGTCCTGTTTTCTCTCTAGAACTTTAAGTTTTCCCCATATATTTTCCAATGCAGCCATTTTCTTAGACTCCGTTTACGTTTGTTTACTACCTTAGACTCTCCATATACTAAGTAGTCGATAATAGGTGCTAAAACGGCCGACAATAGGTGCCGGTGTAACAGCGAATTTGTTCCGGGCAGCGTGATAGTTCCCCCGGAACTAACGAGCTAGCGAAAAAATTCCAGTTCATACAGATAATAGCGGTTGTGTTCCGCCTAGCAGGTTTGCAGATCTGCATGCATAGTTGATCTTATTATTATAGCCCTTTGTATGCTGAGAACATTACTAGTCATAAATAGCTAGTTAGCTAGTTGTTCTTATAAAATTGACATAGCCATTCCACATCAGAATTGTTCAACTGTTCATCAGTGTAATGGCAACATCCAACATGAAACCACTTTAGACACACACTACATTCAGTCATAGGGACTTCTGGCATTCTACAATTGCAATGCACTGGAATAGCTATCATCTTCTGATTTCAAACCACCAGCTCTGCTATGCTCTTTCTCAGGGAAGGGTGTTAGTTTCCTAGATGAGAAGCATCTGTAAAGATGTTGTCTCATTGCAGCCTGATTAAAATTGCACACATCAGGATCTTTTCCATGTGCTTCTGCTGTGGCGAAAGCAATGGCAAATAGTCCACAATCATAGCCACCCACCTACAATAGGAACATAATGATTATAGATATCAATATGCAATTAACATACTTGTTTTGAAACATCCATAATTCTGACTTTAATTAAATCCTCTGGTGTGCAGAGAAGACAGGCAATTTGAACTCTTCCCAGTGTAGGAACTGAGGAATACATGCTATCAAATACTTTTACAATGGGACGACTGACTCCAATAGAAGATATAGTAAACCAATGATTATTGGAATAAATGATTTGCAGGAATTCACCCATCTGAACGTACATCCTGAAGACTTTGGATGTGGGGAAATTGCTGCTTTATAAGTATCTGTGCGGCATTAATGATTGTATCAGTCATCCACCCAACAGGTCCTGGATCAAGAAGGCTTTGCTTATTAAACATGGTAAAGTCCAAATCAGGTATCCATTTGGAAATTTTCTTCGGTTTCTTGGAGGTATCACCAACAGTGAGATCACAAGTGCATGATTGCACTTGTTGCACAAATACAGTAACTATAATACTTGGAATGCTCGAGCTCTCTCTTCTTCTGAGACCTTATTTTCTGGAATAGGCGTTGAGCTTGCACATTAACTCTTGAAACACTGCTTGCATGTATAATCACAGTCAAGTCATTAATTTTAATATACACTGCTTACTTGATACTATGGTCTCCATTACTTCTGCATTTCTTGCCTCCATTGGCAGAGTCTTCTAGTAATTTCCTCTTTCTACCCACTTTTTTATACATGCATATGTTACAATGTTGTTCGTCACCCAACATACAACTTTCAAGCTGAACAAGAATAGGTATCCAACCGATGTCACAATGTTGGTACATAACTGCATGCATATACCTCAGAAAAGTCATCCAATTCAGCATCAATTGTCCTGAAATCACCGCCACTTTTCCATAAACGGAGAAGGTGGTCATCAGTAAGTTGATCAATTAAAGCATCTATTAATTCCTATAATAACATAATACGTATAATACGTTTAATCTCATTTGTAAACTTTTCTAGCTAGAAGGGTTATACCTCATGTGAGCATGAATAAATGAATGGCAAACTCTTAATGGATGACTGATCTTTATTCCTTTCTAATGGAGTAGAATTGAAATCTGTTTTTTTGGATGAAGCAACATCCCCTTTTGTGGGTTGAGTAGAATCTAACTCTGGGATAATATATCATAATTATAGCTATACTTTTTACCTCTTTCATTGAAGAGTTTTAATCTTGTACTGCTATATGCAACCTTCAAACGACCTTTTCCATCTTTCTTTTTCAAGTGATATGTGTTAGTGCCAATACATTCTGCTACCTCATAAGGGCCAAACCAGTTAGCTAGGTGCCATTTTGTCCCCCTTTTTAGACAACTTCTTCATGTTCCTTACCAAAACTTTTTGGCCTACTTCCTTCCTGGTGCAATCTGTCATAATGCTTCTTTTGCTTTTCTTGGGCTGCTTTCACATTACTCTTCACCTGAACATCCAACTGGCTCCTTAGCTGTACCATCATCTTGACCCGATCTTCTAAGTCATCTTCTATTATAATAATTATTATAGCTACATGCACAATGACTGTTTTATTACCTTATCATCTCCCACTTTTACCAACTGTTTCATATTCTGGTCACTTTTCAAATCTTGATCTCCATCATCTCCCTGCATAGACATGCAGTTGAGTTAATAATAAAAAGATATGGGAGGGTGCCCCTGTGACAATCGTGCCTCTTCCATGTACCAAATTAATTGAGTACCTCAGCTCCACCTTCATCATTCTTGTCTTCATCTAAATCACCTCCCTGTATATCATTACTATGTATAATTATTGCTGATCAAGAAACCCACACACAGATACATACATACATACATACATACATACATACATACATACATACATACATACATACATACATACATACATACATACATACATACATACATACATGCATGCATACATACATACATACATACATACATACGTACATACATGCATACATACATACATACATACATGTACATACATACACACACATACATACAAGTCCGGTCAGTCTGGTTCTAATATAAATACATACGTACATATACATACACACCTCTTTTTCTTCAATAATTAAATCTACTGGTAGCTAGCTATAGTCTTGGCTCACAACCATAGAGCAAAAAGAAAGGAGAATATTTCGTTGAGTCCTGCTTGCTTGTTCGATATGAAAATAGAACTGAATCGAGGTAACTTTCCCACTCATTTTCATTTTGTCCAACCATTTTTAATAAGGACCCTTAAACCGTTGGTTTGTGGGTGATATGCCAGTGATATAATGTTTCACTCCAATAACTTTAAAAAGGTGGCTATTAACGGAATTAATAAATTCTCTTCCCTGGTCAGACATGACTTTATTTGGTACACCATGCCTACAAACCAATGAATATAAAAATTGTGCCACACCATGACCCTCCTTAGTTGGCAATGCCTTGGCCTCCACCCATTTGGAATAATAATCAATACCTGTGATGATATATCTGAAGCAAGTTAGCATGCATGCACATTCTAATAAGTAGGGACATGCATAGCTACATAATAATTATGTTCAGGAAAAAACAGGCATGGCTAACATATAGCTAGCTGCATGCTGTATTACAACTGACTTATTTCATTTCCTTGTAGCAGGAAGCGGGCCAATTAGATCAATCCCAATTCTCGAGATAAGAATTGGCTTCAAAGTGGAAAATGATTTCATGAATTTAGGATTAGCCTGAGAAAAAAATAATAACTAATATTAAAGATGCTGCCATACCTTCTGACAATTGATACAGGTTTTAACAAACAAATCAATATCATCATACATTCCAGTAGTATCTCTTGGCTATTTTCTCTCTTTCTCTCTCGTTTTATCTCTCCCAAGGTGACATCCGCCACTAGAATCACTGTGGATCGATTTCAATATTTGTTGCTGAAGTTTAGAATCAGATCCACTTCCTCTCATCATAATGGAGAACTCCATCTACCAGTGCAGAAAATTTTCTTATAGCTCTCCTCCTGCTTTCTGAACAGTTAGCAGCGTATTTCGAGTCAGCCTTAATCAAGTGTCACCGTTCTCTTTGTAGCCATTATTGTTCTGGCAGAAAAATGCAGGAACATACATGCGGCAGCGGAACATTTTCGCGCATGCGTGATTGTTCCGCGTGGAACTCCTACGCTAGCATTTTTGTTCCTGAGGAACAATCGCGCGTGGGAACATTTTCGCTGCGACACCGGTCGATAATCGGTAGCCTACCCTACAGCTCCAACATTATTGTGTTTGCAGTTTAGGGGATTCCCCAGGGAAAACACCAGGGAATTTACCATACCTATAACACATAGCTAGCTACCTCAACTGGTTCAATCTCAACTGGTTCAATAGATCTGTTCAGTTGATATGTATACTAGATCTACTCGTTTTGCTGCATTGATCTTTGCAGCTTTGAGTCTGTTTGTAATACTGCCGTATACTGTAGCAACAGGCCCAGTAGATCAGCCAACAGCAGGGCCACCTGGAGACCAAGAAGCCGGAGACGACATTAACGGAGAAGGAATGGCCAACACCAGAAAGTATATGTTTATAGCTGGTACTGCCGTGTTAGGTGGTACCGTGTGTATTTTTGCTGCACCTGTTGTCCTTGGAGCAGTGGGTTTTGGATCAGGGGGAGTGGTTGCCACTAGCATTGCAGCAGGGATACAGTCAACCATCGGTAATGTTGCTGCTGGAAGTGCTTTTGCTGCACTGCAAAGTGTCGGAGCAGCAGGGCTGGGGACTGCAGGAACAGCTGCAGTAGGAGCAGCCGGAGCTGCTGCTGCTGGAGCCGGAGCTACAGTTGCAACAGCAATAATATGAAAGTGGCAAAGCATGGTGGAAACATGGTCAACTTAACAATAATAATGATTTAAGGCATAGCACAGTTGTCAACTAACCTTGTAGTCTCAGCTAGTGAGGCCACTAGTGAGGTCATAGATTTGAATTATCATTATATAATGTGGGTTAAAGAGTAGGGTTAACAAGCGGGCTACTGCACTGTGGCAAGTATCTATAGTAAAAGGAAGTACGTACCACATGGTCTCTGGGCATGCTCAGTATAGGGTGCTGTACCTCAGGCTACGCTAGCTGCTTTATCTAGAAGTTCACAAACTAAAGCTAATTTCCCCACCCTTCTCTCCCACCCTTGTTTTATGTCATTGCTAGCACTTATAAATTTCTTGACATAATTAGCTAGAGAGATTATAAATAAGTGAGCATTTATGATTGACATGACACGGAAAGCATCCTGTTGTCAGTATTGTGGCATGCATGAATGACAGTCACAGCGATCTGTATAGTCAATAGCCAATGCAGATTGTTCTATTCAGCAAAGTTACAGTGGATTTAACCTCTGACTCTGAACTAGGGGCTGTCTTTGTTGACTCATTTCTGGGCTTCTAGCTATCACCTTCAAAATTAAATAGCTATACATGATCATTATACCTAGTTAGCTATTATAATCATTATTATTAACAGAGGGAAAAGAAACAGCCAAAAAATGGGTTGCAGCTCCGATTGCTCTTGCTGTCCTGCACCAACTGCAGGGGGGCTCCACAAGGCCCCCCCCCCCCCCCCCCCCCCCCCCCCCCCACTTTCAAACATCACACATTTACACATCCTTGGATGTTCACCAAATTTTTCAGTAGCTAGTGGGTGCAGTCAAAATAGTGGGCATGGCCAGGGAGAAAGTAGCTACCTAGACTTGCACCAACTATAGATAGGTACAGCTCCTGTAGCTCCTCCAATTGCTGCCCCAAGGCCTGCACTTTTGCAGTGTGGCAACAAGACTTTCAGTAGCTACCAACATTCCGATTGTTAATGTAACATAGCTACCCCTACACTGTAAAAATGAAAGTGTTTACTGCACACCATTTTGTCCCAATACACACACTGTTTTTGTTTTTGGTGTGTGTATTGGGACAATTTAGTGTGCAGTACACACTTTCGTTTTTACAGTGATAGGGATAGCAGCAGTAAGAAAACTTACAGGGTGGCCATGAACATCACATGGGAAGTTTAGCCTCACGTATTCACAGTCTAGATTTTTAATAAAGCATACTTCTTGAAAGTCTTTTTTGTCAACCTGCATTTCATCCTGGGAAATACAGAAGGGGCATTCAGCATGACGTAGCTACAGACCTGTGCAACCAGGCAAACAACAGCCGGCTGCCTTTCATTAGGCTAGTGGGATGTGCATGCAAACGCATTCCCTGGCAACACTCCTGAGTCCCTTTTTAACTCATTAATTTGCTGGAATAGGTTCAGTGAGCCAACAACACCAGCAATGGCTGGATAATATCCGCCAATAAACAATCTGGGATAGAATATCCTACGAGAGTGAGACAGTTCCCTCTATATATGTCAGCACTGGGATATCACTGGCTATTTGATCCTGTTGGATCCTTCGTGCATGGCAGCAGGTGGAATCCAACGACATGGCACTTACTCCTCCTCTATATACATGGTAATGAATGTACACAAGAAGAAGATGGGGAAGTGAGGATTAAGTGAGAATCAGGAGAGAACATGTTTAAGGTGAAGCAGAGAGTGAGATTATTGATGAGGGGTGCGGGTGTAAGTTGGGATGCCGAACTGGTAGGTTGGGTGTAAGAAGAAGAGTAGCACCATCTGCAGTCCAGGGTGCAGGTGCACTGACTGTGAAAACACAGAGGTAGCCACAGAATAGTGCCATTTAGATGGAGAGAGGGTGAGTTCATAGGTAAAAATTTATAGCACTCTCATTATGCAGGATCAACATTAGATTTTTGGATGCAACTGATATTATGGATGCAGTATTGAGGTCGAGGATGAGAATGGTAGTGATTCTGACTGAAATTGGCTGCTGCTCTGCTTTTACCTTTGTAAAACATTTATACACAATGCAGATTGCTTCACACATTCACGATCTCTCGGAATTCCGTGAAAATCAGGCGCATGCGCAAGCAGTATTTCAGTTCATATTTTGTTATGCCCACTTACAATGAACTTCAACTTTGACTATACCACCGTACCAGTGCAGGCCCTATTTTTCCCCCCAGGCCTCCCCCCGAAAAAAATGGATCTAGCCCCCCCCCCCCCCCCCCCTGTTCTGGGACGTTCCCTCTTCTGAGTGACCCTCCCACTCCCCTGCCAGCTGCAATTTTTTCGTGAGTAGATCGAATTGAACTTTATGCTTGCGTTGAACTGCTCTATAATTATAAAAGTGAGTTTGTGTAGGTTAGTGGTTGGCATTAATAATATTATCATAGCTTCATTCATCATAGTGGTTCTCATCATCATTGTTGCTGCAATAATACTAGCAACCTGTTGGTATTGTCTTCCACTAATTGGTTTCACATCAGGAGGAGTGACTGCTGGTAGCCTTGCAGCAGGGATACAGTCAATGATTGGTAATGTGGCTGCTGGAAGTCTCTTTGCCCAATTGCAAAGTATTGGAGCGTTAGGCCTGGGAACTGTACTGGGAGGAGCATTTATAGCAGTTATATGTTTATGCCTATGCTGCTTGTGAATGGCAGCAGCACTTCAATAGATCTTTTATAGTGTTCTTTATAATAATAATACTTAACATGGTCTGACTACAGATCGCTGCGACTTTTATTCCTGCATGCCTACTCTTTTTGCTGCATTGAATTATTGCCATGTATCAGAGCAACAAGCCAGGTAAAAGAATGCCTCCAGTAGATTAGCTAGGGTCACCTGGAGACCAAAAAGCCTGCTCTCTGTAACATTGCCATGTACTGGAGCAACAAGCCAGGTAAAGAAGAAATGCCTCCAGTAGGGTCACCTGGAGAAGCCAGAGACGTTAATGGAGAAGTACCAGAAGGCATGTTTATTGTACTGGGTCTGTGTGTACCTCTTGTCCTTGGGGCAGTGAGTTTTGGATCAAGGGGTTAAGATATTATAGCTAGATTGTTATGCTTGTGGTTTGTCTAGTTGCATGCTGTGGTAGGTTCTATAGAATCCCCTAGGAAACCTCCAACATAGTGATAGCTAAACCATCTCCTGATTTCTTCTCAGCTCACAGAAACCATGCATGCTTCCTTCCTGACTAGCTATAAATCTCTATTGTCTGTTTTTGGTAACTAGCTACATAGACATAGTCCCACAAGAACTCAAAATTTCGAATTTCTGCTCCTTTTATCACCTGTCTTGTTGCACACCAAGGTAGAGATGTTTATCTGTTTTTGTATCCAAATTGCTGACATGACAAGGAAAGTACATTCAAAAAGCATATCTGCCGTTACACTAATGAAAAGTCCAGTAAACTAACACTGGGCATAATAAACATCTATACCTAGTCCTTGGTGCAAGACATGGTAAGCCAAGAAACACCTCCTGGAGACCAAGTGTCATGTACTGGAACAACAGGCCAGGAAAAGAAAACATCCAGTAGATTACAGCAGGATCATCTGGAGACATTAATAGAGGAAGTACTGCTTATAGCTGGTACTGCCATGTTGGGTGGTTACTGCTTGTGATCAGTTGCATGCTGTGGTAGGTTCTGGGAAAACACCAGCTGACATTCTAGTTTATATGTGCATAAATAGGTAAACCACCTCCTGCTTCACGCCCTGGCATGCTTTCCCCCAAAACATGTATCTCTTGGTAGCTACATAACCAAAAAGGGTCAAGCTGCTAAGATACCGCCCTTTTATCGCTAAACTCATTAAGAATATTATTCCAAGTCTAGCACACCAAGGTAGAGATGTTCACATAGTCCAGCTGTTGGCTGACATGACAAGGAAAGTATTTCGTTATTGTGGTGTTGACCAGGAATGCTAGATATGTAAACAAGTATTGAAGTTAGACTAAAAACTATCAGACTTTATTAAAAGCAGCAATGTCCATAGATTGCACAATATCTTCAAAAGCAGTTATCTTCTCTTCCAAAAAGTCTGTTCCAATCTGCAAGAAAAAAAGACAAAGAGCTTGAAAACACTCCCATAGTGATACAGTCCCTCAACACCCATAGTTTCACAACACTGTATGTACCTTATCATCTTCCACCACACAGCTGATCTGTAGCTTCTTGATTCCGTAAGCCAGTGGAACAAGTTTAGCTGGAGAAATCAAATAGTTGGAAGGACAAACATCAAAGACAGAATGCGACACAGCAACTACTTCTATTTAATGCACATCAAACTAGATGAAATAACTTACATGCTCCCCAGAGCAATCCATCAGCCTTAATAGAGCGCACAGCATTTTCAATATCCTTCATATCTAGAATAGAAACAATAAATAAAATAATAGTTTAACTGCATAGTACCACCAACACACCTGTTTCATCATCCCAAGGTTTCACATCCAGAATGATATTCGACTTGGCAACAACGGCCTTTTCTACACACACACATTATTACAATACAGAAATTGACGCAGGAGACTGAGGGCCCAGTGGACATGACTCACTCTGCTTCTTCTTCTCGGCATACTCTGCCAACCTCTGCTCCTTCAGCTTTGCAGCTGCTTCTGCCTAAAATTGTACAACTATGGTCAATAAGGGAAATTTTTAGTGAACAGATGTAAGAAAGGAGTTAGACACCATTCCATCAAAGCATAATTATTGGGCAATAGCTTATTTAGGACCGTTACAGGGGGACTTCCGGACCCAGCCTTTTGTCCTTTGTAGAGAAGTTGTTTTGTATGGAGTACGAGTGTTTTTCAGACTGTCCTAAATCAAAGGATAATCGCGAGTGAAGCAAGCCCCTCTCTATGGCGTACAAATTGATATATATTGGTACATCCTGAGGGTAAAATACTGCATACGCACAAAATAGCAGCTAACAAATTAGCGAACGAACACTGCTCCAAAACTGAGCAGCAAAAAAGAGCAAGGTTAGACAGAAGGAAAGCAAAGAATCAGAAAAGAAGCTCTGAATCAGCAGAACAAAGACGTTGATAAAAGAAATGAAAGGGATAGAGAAAGAAGAAAATGACGCAGAGTCTGGAGATGCCAATGAAAGAGATAGAGAGTGGAGTTTGAAAGTGACAGGGAAATAAGGCTGGACAAAAAAAAGGCAGAGATTAGATTCAGAGTCTGCTGAACAAAGAGGCTAGGTTAGAAGTATCAAGGTCTTATAGACTCTGCAAGAAGAGGGCATGAAACTCCAAAATATCATAATGCAAAGTTGTTACAAATGCAAGCTGTGTTACTTCGCTCGCCCTTCTGTGCTATGAGCACATAACTAGTTATTAGGACTGTTACAGTGGAACTTTCGGACCAAAACAGGTTCAGTACTAGGGTAATTGCCAGAACTAGTAATGAAGGTCAAGGTTTTTCTAATGAACTTACAGCCTCATCATCGTCATCCCCAAACAAGTCAAAGTCATCGTCGTCATCATCATCATCATTCCCGCTATCAACTGCAGCTGGTTTGCAAGCCACTTCTCCTCCGCCGTACTCTTCTATAGGCTTCTGCACTCCTGGCCAACTGCACATCAAACAAAAAAAAAGCAGCAAAAAAATCTAGTGATCAAGTATTTCAAATGATCTCACCCAAACTTCAGCTAAGCACTGAGCTTGACCCAACGATTCAGAACTTTGAAACAGTACAGTGGATCTCTGAACCGGATGTTCATAGCTATTTTGAGGTGTATTAAATACTGTATGCAAGCTATTCGGATTAGTGAGGGTCCACCATATGAGGAACAACTATTAAATCATCACCAAGAACTGTAACATGGTGACTCTTGAGCATGCAAGACCATAAGACTGCATGTTATTAGCTACGGCTAGACTCCCTTCTCACTATTCCACTATACTTACGCAAGTCTTTCATCTGCTGAAAAAGAATTGATGTGATTGTACCAACGTAGGGCATGGACAAACTTGTCACTAACAGCTTTGCCCACTGCCTGGAACACAGCCACATCAGCCTGCGAGGTTACATACCTACACACGGTTGTTGATCATGTGACTAAACACAGTAAATGAGATAGAACCAGCAAAAAACTAAGTTAAGTCTTCTAGTGCGGGCTATTATTTACTTATCAAGTGATAGTCACTTGAATGAAGACAAAACTTGACTAGATAATCAGTGGTGTAACCTCTTTGAACTTACCCTTCTATGTAACTTCTTGAAGCGAGATAGTCGTTCAAGGCTTGTAGACCAGCATTAGTAGACAAATCTCCGAACCCCATGGTCCCTTGATCTTTGGTACACCGAAAGAGTTATGTTCAAACACCTGCCCTTTTGCTTTATAAACACGTGCTATCTGAGCATGCGCAAATGGGTCTATAGCAAGGATGTGCTCCACCCTTTTATATAATACCTGTATAATTGTAGTGTGAATATAATTATGTATTATTAACATGTGCATATGCTACTGTACTCGCAGGCCACACCCTTAAGCTTGTGGCCTGCGCTGCGAAACTGTAGTCATCAGTTGTGAGCTTTTGATCTTGTTTTTGATCGTGATATCCTACGAGTTCCATCTTTTTCTATCTTTTTTCGAATGAGTTTCTCAACTGAGAGCTCTTTCTCTTGCTTCTTGGAAACCATATTGACTTCAACATAGAGATCTTCCAATTTATCAAAGAATGGAGGTGATGTAACCTCTGATATCACCAAAACATATGTACCTAGGGGGAAGGGGAAGGGAGGTGGTCTGTTTTATATTAAGTATAAGTACTTATGCCTCCTAATATGGGCTGAAGACTTATCCTCTTTCTTCCTAATATGGAATCTTAATTAATAATAGATTCAATTCTTACTCACCTGGTGAGCAGTATTTGTCTCTCCTTCCCTGGAGCAGCTTCTCATTCATTTTCTTCAAGGCAGCTTGAGACTCAAATGCTTTGCGACCTTGTGACCTACTGCTTGTCGAGTCAGTGCTTTGATGAGATAAGTCACTAGGTGTTGCAGGCTTATCCTTGCTTTTGCTGCGTTTGTTACGACTTGGTGATTTACTTCTAGGACTTGGTGACTTACTTCTAGGTGTTGGTGACCTGCTACTTGATTTGCTTCTCCTAGGTGACAATCTTTTCCTATTAGCTGGAGATATACTTCTAGGTGAAGCTGGCGATCGCGACCTCCGAGGGGTGGAAGGACTACCACGCCTTGGTGATCTGGTTCTCTTTGCTTTCAATGTACTCCTAGAAGCAATGGATTCTAGCGAGGTTTTGGTAGGTATTGATTTAAGGATGTGAGAGAAATCTGGAGGTGGAGGAGGTGGAAGGTACAACTCTTTGAATACTCCTTTTCCCTTTTTAGTTCTTATTGTAGCAGGTTCTAAAAGCCCTTCTAAGAACTCCTCATCCTTGCTCCCGAAGATTTTTGAGTTCTCCCTGGGATTCATTATGACGGACTGTGTGGCAGTGTGATCCCCCAAACGACCTGTAGCAGCCACAGATCCACTCCTCTTCCGGTCTGTCATGGGAAAAGACTGGGACTTCTGCTTGATTTCAATGATTTTAGCACTGGAGCTAGACTTCAATGGATCAACTAGATCATCACTCATTATCTCTTCATCTTTGTACGATTCCTGCTGAGATGCTTTGGATGACATATCTCTACTCTTCTCACTTGCACTGCAATCAACTTCAACAGTTGTTACTTTTGAATCGAAAGTCACTTTAGACTGTAGAGAGCCTAAGTTAGAACCGGTCATGTCGGGTGATGGTTGCTGAGGGGTGGAATTCATTGTGCTTGCAGCTTGTGGGACTTGAAGCAATTCATAGAGTTTGGCTGAGTATCCACTGTATGCATAATTTATACAATTTATACAAAAATTGGCGATGAGTTAATATTATATAATATAACTATCCTCCTGATCAGAGAGGTTACAAGGAGATCAAAAGATGTCCTGATCAAAGAGGCTAGCTACAGGGAGAATTAAAAGGGCTGGTGTCCTGATTAGCGAGGTTAGTTATTAATTTGCATGAGCACCATTTCTTAGCTTACATGGTGAACTTACAATGGGGTCTCTATACTAAGACCTTTGTCCTCTGTGGGGTCCTTGTTCGATGCTGCTATAGAGAGTTTGGAGTGAGATCTGGAAATGACTTTGGGTTTCATGCATTTGGCGGCAATAACTTTGAATGATCTCCCACTCTCTGCAGGTATATAAAATGAGTCATGTTCATGCAGACTACTATCACTACATCAAATTTCAAAGTATAAAGATATTGATTCCTATATATTGGGGAATGTCATACTGGTTTATGTAGCTCTGCATTTACTGAGTGTCATGTCAAATTATTTATTCATGAATGTACCACAGTCTGCCACATTTCCTTCATCATCATAGCACTCAAAACTGATACTAAATGTCTTCCCCTGTTCAACCACTATTTCTTCAAATTCCACATTTAGTTGGACTCTTACAGGACAGTCTGAAAAGATAATAAATCATGATAATTATTATTTCAGATACTGTATCATTGCTATATTCTGGAGAGTCTCTACATCAATCAATACATGTATGTTTTCTTACGATAAGGTACACCACAGTTCC
This sequence comes from Crambe crambe, assembly GCA_963924555.1. Taxonomy (NCBI): domain Eukaryota; kingdom Metazoa; phylum Porifera; class Demospongiae; order Poecilosclerida; family Crambeidae; genus Crambe; species Crambe crambe. The sequence continues at coordinate 1,706,298 of OZ004584.1, read as the reverse complement.
ATAAGCCACTATAGGTGATTCCTGATGCATGAGAGATCTCTCCTTCTCCGTGATAGACACCATCCCTCCATTGACCCTACATATGGCATGTATATATGAACTTTAGGTATTTAGATTGTTGCACAAGGACTTACAGAGGATTAACAATTAACTCACATCATACAAGGTTCCATCAGCACAGCGTAACATTCCATGTCCATGTCTCTTCCCTTGGATCCATTCTCCTTCATATTGGTCTCCATTGCTGTGACAGTAGTAGTGCAAATTCATTATATGGCACTAGTGAATGGAGATTCAGCAGATACATGAGTTAACCAACAACTGTTACTAACTTCTGAAATCAGTACCAAACCCATTATTTGCACTCTCTGGGGGAAACTTTTTAACTAAGAACTGAGAAAATTGACAATGGAAAGTGAAATATATACCTATAAATTTGCAGTCCTTCTCCATGTCGGAGATTGTCATGAAAACCACCTTCATAAATGCTTCCATCACTACAAGTGAGAATTCCATGGCCTACAGTATTTAGAGTAGGAAATGAGTTTAGATTTTGAATACTACCAAGGGCACTTAAGAATTCCTATATATATCTCAATTTTTTTACACCAAATTCTTCATAAAATTATATTTGCAGCTATGAGGTTTCAATTTTTATGCATACATACCACTTTTCAGCCCATTGAGCCAACCTCCTTCATACTGTTCCCCATCAGTCTTTCTCATGAGTCCCTGCCCATGCATCTCTCCACGATGAAACTGCCCAGTGTAAGTGGTTCCACTTATACCAAACACTTTGTAGCCATGACCTTCAATCTCTCCAAACTTAAAGGAACCTTCATAATATCCATCAGCTCCCAATATCAGTTTCCCATGTCCTACATGGAGTTGGAAAGTTGGAATAAAATTTTGTGTTTTTTGAGATCATTATAAATAGATGAGCAGTTAACTATGCACTGGTTCTGATGGTAGTGTTAAGATATTTGCAGCATGAGCATGACTTGTGAACGTCGCTAGCTATTTCCTTCAAAAAGCTATCGGTAAATGTGACCAAGACTGACTGAGGGTACCAACTTATCACATACACATAGTTAATTCCTTCATTACTAAACTGACCATGTTTCTGACCATTTTCCCATTGACCTTCATATCTAAAAAATCCATTCGGATAGTGGTATACTCCATAGCCTATAAAAATAACAACACTAATAGCTACAAGCTAAAGATGAATAACTAATAAGCTAGCTTCGTCATTTACCATGCCTGAGCTCATTCTTCTTTTCCCCTACATATCTGTTTCTCACTAGAGACATAATTTAGTAGTTTTATAATTTCTTTTCCTGTTGTTATGGTAACATTCCTATAATTAGAGATAGTGACCTCTGAACTATTGAATATAACTCGTGTGCATGCCAGATGTATCGTGGAGCAAGAAAGAAGAAAGGAGGAAGGTGGCGTGGCGGTAGCCAAAGGGGAAGGATGAACGCTTCAGCCAATATGTTGCCAGTGGGATTATCAAGTCAGCAAATCGGAATCCTTGGCTCTGTACCTAGCAACCCTGTTTCCACCATTCCTTTCGAGAACCCTCAACATAATCCTGGTTCTGTAATGAGCATGGGCCAATTCCCAACTGCTCCAGTGTCAGGAATAAGTGCATTACAAATGGGATTACAAAGTCAGCAAATTAGACCTAGTAACCCCCTACCTTTCCCTGATTCTGGTTCTGTAGGCCAATTCCCAATGTACCAAGATACACAGCCAACTAGGAGTGAACATGCCGAGAATTATTTGTATGAAGGTTCAAGTATTGGGTTCTCTTCCAATGCTACATCATCACTTGGCAAGCGAAAGCTTGATGACTCGGGTACCAATGAGAGTGTAAAGTACATGAAGATGTTTAGTGATGATGAGACACGAAGAGATTCTCAAACTGGCAGTGGTAGTTATGGTGGTGGTGGTGATAGCTATGGTAACAGTGGTGATAGCTATGGTAACAGTGGTGATAGCTATGGTAACAGTGGTGATAATTATGTCATTGATATTACTGGTATCGATGATAGTCATGGTGACAATATGCCCAGTAACAGTGGTAGTCATGGTGATGGTGGAGGTAGGGACAAAGGAGAATCTAAAAGAGAGGGAACAAGTGACAATCGTATTCAAAAGAAAGTGGTAATGGAGTATAGTGTAAAAATTCTTGTGGGGGTGAAAAAATGTGATTTAGAATTGTGAACCATATTCAAGACAATGAAAATATAAGTTTCCCCACTAAATTAGAGAGTGTTAAATTAAACACTAATTCCCATCTCTTTGTACATGTAGACACTTGATGAGTATCTAAAAGTTAACGTCACTCCTGAGCAGATATTGAGTATCAATAAAGAGAAGATTCGTTATGAAGGGGAACTGACCGCCAATAGCCAGTTTGTGTGCACCTTGTGTCAAGCCTTCCTCAACAGTGAACATGTGAGTTTTACACACAATACTAACAATGTTTCAAATTGGCATACTTAATGGGCAATTTCAGTAGACTTCTGACATATTTCTGACACATCGTGACGTGACGAAATTTAATGTCCAAGCAAAACTGGCATTTAAGTATGTCAGGTCAGCTGTGATTTATTATAATTGGCCCTGAATTTCTGTTGGTTACAAGGCCTAGAAATCCTTCTTTTAATCTACTGCATTTTCTGGTCCAAAATTAGCAAGCCCTACACTTAGGGAATTGGCTATAATATAAACGTTACATAGCGGTTCCTTTTTGTGATGACTTTGGGCTTATCCCACAAGGTTTTGCATTTCCCTACTATCAGGTAATTATGTCCAGACAATGTCCTTATGTTTAGTAACCCCAAAATTGTAGAAACCATTATTGCAACATTGTGTATCTCTAACAGAATTTGGAGAAGCATCTTGGTACTGAAGAACATTCAAAAAAGATAAAGTTTACACTAATGGAGAACAAGGAAGATTTCTTGTGGTGTGGGGTAAGTTGGACCTTAGCCTTGTACGTACCCAGACCCACAGAGCAGGAGAAAACTGGACCTGGGTACGAGACTAGTTGGGGATTAATAATTATATGCAGGGTTCTCCCCATGATTATTGAAGGCATAGGGTTAGTGTTCTGAGATGGCTCCAGAAACCAATGAATAATATGGTGAAGAACTGAAGGCTTAGTGTTGAGACATACGTAAGGGATAGGGGTGGCCTGCTATGCCTTAAGATGCCTGGGGCAATGCTGGTATTAATTAGATCTTATTTTCATAGGCTTGTTGTGTGCTGTGTAATACCGAGGAGGTGTATGAAGCCCATGTGAAAGGCAAAAAACATCTCAGGGTAGGTTGTTATAAAGGAAAGGTGACCATGACAGAGATAGCCTCATTCTCAGGCCTATTGAAGATAAGGTCTGGGTACGAGGCTAGACAAGAGAGTGCTCTAGTCCTCTGATGTCATCAAATTGGTTACAGGTCATATTTATAAATTAGGAGTTGAATGTACGGTGTGTATGGTTGATAATGCATACCTTTTATCTGTTGATTTTCAGAATCTGAATTGCCAAGATCGAATCAAAAGTGAGTCACACTTTTTATTTTGTTGTTAAAACATTTTCGTACGCTTGTTCCCATATGAAAATTATTAACAACGAAATATGGCACTTTGCTTGATACAGTGGGAAATTCCGTGGGGTAAAATTTTTCATGGTTTTGCAAAAGTTGAAGTGAAAGTAGCAAAAATTTTACGCCGTGAGTGTTATGTAGGGACCCCCCCACAAAAAATGGCAGATAGCTAAAGCCACCATGGCATATGCAGCCAAACTTCACTTTTCATGCCTTAATATTCTTTGATCTATTCTACCATAGCTTCATATGGTATTGTCTTTGTATATAATTTTTCAGAGAAGAAAACATTTCCTATTGGGGACCACCTTGATTCCTTGTTCAAGGAGGTGGTGATTGATGAAGGGACAGGTGCTACTCTAGGCATCACTCCGAGCATGATGAAGTTCCTAGATCTCGAGGGTCCCCTCATTGGTATGTAAGTCTGTGTGTGGAAGGAGGAGCTATGTCTATTATTGTATAGTGAGACCTCTGAATAATGGACGCACATTTTGTCCCCTGTGTCCTTTGTTGAGAGGTTTGTCCTCTTTCAGAGTGTCCTTTTATATCAGAGGCTCCACTGTACTGATTCTAAAGGTTAGACAGTACATACAATAAAGCATCATTTGGATTGTACTGCCGAATGATCAGGTCTGTCAGTACATGCATTGGACACTTGTACTGCCAAGTGATCAGTGTTGATCCACTTACAGATCATTGCAACACTTCTTTTGGGATGACAAGTGCATGTCCTACATGTCTGTGTATGTATTTTACTATGTACATGTCCATGTGACACAATAAAGTGCATGTCCTATATGTATAGGTCCATGTATGTACATATCCATGTGATACAGTAAAGTGCTACATGTTCATGAATGTATTTACCCTATAATGTCCATGTAAGTAATTTACATGTCCATGTATGTACATGTCCATGTGTAGGTCTCCAGTATGCCCAAGAGATAGGCTATGCAGGAAAAACTGCTCCTATCTACAAGTGTACCTTGTGCAAAGTAAAGTGTGATCCAGGCAACCAACATCTCCATTTCTTATCGTCGGCACATCGTATGAGTGTGCTGGTGAGAGAGAGATAAGTTTGGTCCATGTATAACTTGGACTGACTTTGTATATCATGTCAGTGAGGATTATAACAGTCTGCCATAGGCAGGTCAAAAGGTCAAATGTCTTGCTTTGATCTAAAGGCCATATCATAATATGGCCAATCAACTCTTCCCATGGTCTGACATTTTGTCAGATCATTTCAAAAGAGTTATAATCCTCACTGGGTGACATCTAACTTCCTTTTAAGGACACTTAATTGTGGATTAAATTTAGCGACTATGTCCTCACTAAAATGCTAAATTTAATACCAGCAAAATTAATAGTGTCCTTGTATGTATCTTGACAGCGTGGATTATCTCACATGATATTTGTCTTCAGTCGTGCCTACATGCATGTGGTACATGTAGACCCATGCATGTGGTACATTCAGAACCCAGACTAAAGTGCATGTGCTATGTACTGTGTTAGCTACGTACATGCACCTATAGTGTTAGACAAGTTTGAAGTTATAATTCACGCTGTTAATGTTGGCATTGAAAAAATGCTGGTGAGGAATGGCACATACTGAATAGTGCAAAACTTTTGTGGAATAGAATTTTTATGGTTTTATGAAATCCACGAAAATTTCATCCCATGAAAAAGCTTGCACTGTACAGTATAACCCAATACTCTACAATATTGTGCTTGCATGTCCATACCTTATTTTTTCTACATGTATTTGATCCATTGAGTTAAAAGCCTCTTATCACTTGGGTCTGTTTTGTACCCTTTGCTGTACGTAGGTGCAAAATGGGTGTGGTATATGAGGCTTCTACACACATGCGAGTAGAAATTTATCTTCGGGCAGTATTATGTACATTGCCTTGCCTTGAAAGAAGGTTTCTAGCAGGAACCCAGTGCAGACATGTACGTACAGTGCATACCAGTGCATGTCCATGTATATACAATGTATACATATGTACAACAGTGCATGTACATGTACTTACAGTGCATACATAGTACAGTGCATGTACATGTACATACAATGCATACATATGTACAACAGTGCATGTACGTGTACTTACAGTGCATACATAGTACTATACAGTGCATGTACATGTGCAGACAATGCATACATATGTACAACAGTGCATGTACATGTACTTACAGTGCATACATAGTACAGTGCATGTATATGTAACATACAGTGCATTTGATGTACCATGCCTGCTCCAGTATACTAAATCCTGTCTGGATATGAAAAATGGATTATGAAACTTATCATTGTACATAGCAAAAGGACTACCCAGAGAAGCATGCGGTCTTGAAGGAGTTTGGGGATGGGAGAATGAAGGGAGAGTTCAACTCCATCTTGAAAGAAGTCGTGGCTGAGATTGAGAAGAAAGAAGGTCGGACCATCAAAGTTATCCAAAGGAAAATCTTGGCCCCTCCAAGTGAGCTTGTTAAGAATTCTCAATTGGTAGCTGTGTAGAGAGTCGATCATCTTCCCCCTTATGTGCACCTCTTTACTACCAAATTGATGTGCATTATTAAGAATATTTGATGTGCACTATTTAGAATTTTTATCAGCATCACTTAATTCTTCCCTTTTGCTGATGAACAGGTTCACTATTAGTATAATGGGGTCAGGGTTCTCCCCAGGATTTATTGAAGGCATAGAGATAGATCACGATAAAAGGGAGGGACCCAACGATTTCAAGAGATTTAGTACACATAGAGAGAAGAACTGAAGGTATAGTGGCCCACTATGCCTTAAAATGCCTGGGGAGAACCCTGTAGGCTGAATGTGCTTCAATGCATAATACGGGTACGATCAGAAACATACTGGTTTAGAAATGATAATAATAATGGTTGCTCCTCAGAATTTTTTATACTTTCAATTTTTTCTGCACCCCCGGTGTATGTAACTTCCCCCTTACTCTCATATTTTCCCAACTCTTTGCTTTTTCAAGTCAAATTACTGAGTTACTTTTTTCTCTACATTAGCTATAGCAAAAGGAAAGGTTCAAAGAGGAGGTGGACGTGGTAGAGGAAAGGATGAGGAGAAGGGTGGTTTTTTCTTTGGACCTGGTGTATATAGTAGTGCTGACTTTGTTAGAGGAGGGAAGGGAAAGGGAAAGGGAGGTGGAGGTGGTGGAAATAAGGAACGTGGGCGTGGACATGGTGGTTATCGTGGGCGTGGTAGGGGCATTGGTGGGCGTGGCTCCTATGGAGGTGCACAGGATTCACAATATGGAAGTCGTGAACCGTATGGAGGAAGAAGAGGTGTTAGTAACCAGTGGAGTAAGGGGGATACAGCGAGAAGTGGGTCAGCAGGTGGACCAGGGTGGAACCAAAAACCAGACTGGAGCATGCAGAGTCAGGAAAGGAGTGGTGGCCAGTGGGAGAGTCGGGACAGGAATTATGGTGATGGTGGCCAGTGGGAAATTCGGGACAGGAATTATGGTGGCCAGCAGTGGGAGAGTCGGGACAGGAATTATGGTGGTGGTGGCGGCCAGTGGGAGAGTCGGGACAGGAGTTACAGTGGCCAGTGGGAGAATTGGGACAGGAGTTATGGTGGTGGTGGCCAGTGGGAAGATGAAGCGCACTACTATGGGAGTCCTACAAGTTATTCCGGTGGGCCTTCTGGAGACAGAACTCAAGCATTCAAAGCTTTGGTATGTGTAGGGTAATAGTCAGAATAGTGCTACTTACACAGAGTCTTTACTTATAAGCATCCACTATAGTAGTACTGCATACACCTCTTTACTTACAGGCATCCACTATAATAGTGAGGATAGTGCTACATACACCTCTTTACTACTTACTATAATAGTCAGAATATAGTGCTACATACACAGAGTCTTACAGGCATCCACTATAATAATTATATAGTGAACATACTACTTGCAGGCATCCACTATAATAAACAGTGAGGACGAAGCAGAACAGGCTTTCCAGCTCTCGTCTGCCCTCACCCAGGCTCTGTTGGAGTACAGGATGAAGTCTTTAAACTCAGTAAGAGCCATAGAAGCCACCATCAGTATAATTACACATACAGTGAAACCTCCGAATAACGGACACACTTGGGACCCACCCATCCTTTTACTCTCTTTTAGAGGTTATTTTGTGTAGAGCATATAATATACAAGGTGCAGTTGGACTGCCCTATACTGAGAGGTTTGTCCTCTTTCAGTGTGTTTTTTATTGGAAGTTGCAACTGCATAATAATTATTGATATTATTCTTTATAGGTATCACCATTTCCAAGAGGTGGAAGGAGGGGGCGTGGCCGTGTGGGATGGAGGCAGAATCAGAATCATTGAGAGACTACATACTTTGATTAGCATTACTGTATGTATGTATGATTCCCATACACCTGTTGTAAAGCTATTTACTTCTAATTGGTAAGTATCGTCTGAATCATCATGCATACGCGCGCGCCAGTCTCGATCAATCGCCGCGCCCTAGCCGGCCCCTAGCCCTTACTGTTAATATTGTGAATTGCACAGTCTACGATCAGGTATGGAATTGTACATTCCACAATCATCCAGGTCTTAGTGTAGACTGTGCATAAATTAAAATTATAAGATTATCAATTTCAGTATTAACTTACCTACCACATGTAAAATGTTTGGACCAAAAGTATATACTAACACAGATCAATTGGCCACATATCCTTAGCTAAATCACATGTAGTTAATGGTCTTTTTTTTTCTTTCACAGAATTATTTTTTCCTTATTACTTATTCTGGTTTTTGAAATGCAAGCCTTATATAGATATGACAACATTGTGGTTAAATTCCAAGCACAGACATATCACTTGGTTCTGGCTAGCAATAGCTAATACAGCCAGAGTAGATAAAGATGAATATAGCAAAGTCAGTGTTCCTACTTTGTATGCTGCCACTAGTTGTGCTATTTCTGACAATGTTTGTCACATATTGGACAGTGCTTCAGCATGGAGAGACTAAAGCTATGTCAAGAGTACCCCCTTCAAGGTTCAGGGCTTGGGATAGAGGCTACGTGACCTCTGTTCAACCTGAAGTAGCAGTGAATTGTAGTAGGTAGAGTGATGTCTGGAGATGAGAGAGAGATAAATAGAACAATGTCGCTGGTATCAGGATGGAGAAATGCCGTAACAGATGAAGCATTAATGAGGAAGATGCAGAACTGTTCCTGGCTTAGAGATTCTTTCAGCAACAACTTGTATAACTCTAAATTAGAGAGGTCTTTCCCAATAGCATTCACCTTTGTAGTGTACAATAATCCCCAACAGGTACTCAGATTGCTGCGTCTCCTTTACAGACCTCAAAACTCCTACTGCATCCACTGTGATGCCAAATCTCCACACAAAGCTTTCTTTCAAAAATTGCTAGCTGTTTTGAGAATATCATCATCCCTTCAAAGTTGATCAACATGGTGTGGGGAAAGGAGACCATTATGGAAGCTCAAATGAGGTGTATGACTGATCTTGTCAAGTTCAGAGCCAAAGAGAAGTACAAATGGAAGTATGTGATCAACTTGTGTGGGAAAGAGCTTCCCCTGATGACCAACAGGGAGATGGTGAAAAGACTCATACGTACAACTAAATGGATCTTCTTCCATAAAGGTGCAGAAAGTCACAGCACGAGAGTTCAGCATTCGAATGAAGGAGAGTATGATGAATTATACTCTCAAACTCTCACAGTAGCACCCTCTTCATTTAATGTCATCATACAATGCAACATCAGTTAAATTTGCAAAATTTCTTGTGTTTAATAGAACCATGAGGAAGTTTCGTGAGTTCTTCAAACTGTGCAGATACTCAGAAGAGCATTTTTATGCAACTGTATATATGCTTCCTCATGTACCAGGAGGATACGACAAACACATTGATCACTATTTTTACATCGAAAAAGCGTTTTGGTTCAAACCTGAGAGAAAAAATTCAATTACTTGCCTTGGGACAGTGGTACACAACATATGCATCATCACAGCAGTTGACCTGCCAAAGGTGGTGAAAGTACATGTGCAGCAGCCCAACTCTCTCTTTCATAATAAGTACTTCATGGAACTGAACCATATGGTCATGAAGTGCATGGAGGAAAGGATAGTTGCCCAAAACAGGTTAGAATATGAGGAAGAAGAAATTGTAAGAGCTATTGAAACAGGTCAGAATATGAGAGTAGCTATGAAGAATAAGACAAATGTGACAGCTATATTATATAGATGATATTATAGTGGCCTTTATAACTTATAGTGCATGGATAGCTAGTAACATCATTCTGGTACTTACTATAGCTTCATAGAAAGTTGTTTAAGAGTATATAGTTTTGGTTAATCACTGATTACAAAAGTCCAAAACACATAGCTACAATGCATGGATGTTGATTGTTGTGTGCATGTGCATTAAGAGAACATGAAATAAGGGCATATCCATGATGCATCTGGGGGCATATGTCATCCAGGCATGTAGAAAAACAACAGAACACGTATACAATGCAGTGCGTGCATTAAGGGAGGATTAATTAAGAGAATATGAAATAAGGGCATGTGGGGGCATGTCATCCAGGCATGTGGAAAAATAATAAGGAATAACATAAAACACATACACTGCATCCATGGATGTTGTGTGCATTAAGAGAACATGAAATAAGGGCATGTGGTGCATCTGGGGGCATGTCATCCAGACATGTAAAAACCAACAAACCAACAAAAAATGGGGGAGGGGGGGGGGATATGGGTCCATCAACCTAAATAAAAAATGGTTAGCTAATTACTCCATTGAATGATGATGTGATGCACATGTGCAATCAACATAACCACAATAAGTTATTTGACATTGACTACTCTGACCCTATATGACACACATAAGTCATAGTAGCTAGCAGCTAATTAAGTGACTCACCTACTTCAGACACAAAGTAAAAGGGTTCATCGGCCTTTGTAGTAGCAAGAACACGTCAGTCTAGGACTATAGTGACCCAATCCCTCTGGTACAAGTTCTTGGTTACCATGAACTTAGGGTCTGCAGTCTCTGATTTGAACTTCAACCATGTCACATAGGAGAGGTAATGAAGCTTCACCTGAGCATCCACAGCCACCTTACCACTCAGATATTCTCATCATTGACAAACACAGCTTTCACTACACTGCTGCGGTCTGTTGGATAAGGTAAGCTATTAAAGGCTTGCGAAGTTTACAAGCTGCTATGCCAGACTATGTATTGCCATATACTCAAGTCGGTGGGTGGTGCTATGCCAGACTACCTTGCCTGTGATGGGATCAAATAATGTATCAAAATCAGTGACATCACAGTTGTCATAGTTATTCTTTATCATTATGATTTATATTCAATGCGTGTGTACTGTTGTGGATGTGGCTGTAATAGTTATACCTAATAAAGGAATGAAAACATCCATCCCAGACAACCTCAAGCCCTCTTCGTATCCAAGTCTCATTGCAGCATTGTTTAATTGCTGCAGCCTCCAAACTAGTCTTGCGAGCCAGCCTGTATACACTTGTACTAGACATTTCAGCAGGTGCAATTTTAGCATGCGAACTTATAGAAAAGGCGCCAAGTGTACGTATATAGACTACTCCTCATCCTATTATGTCAATACAGTGTTACCTCAATATCAAAAATATTGCCAGTGGTGCTCTGCTTATAATAATATGACTAATGGAGGATTATTCCTGTAGCGCAACAAGTATTACCACCACACTCTTCTCCATGCATCCCAAAGAGTGCTACATAATATAGTCCTGCATGATATGTACATCCTTGTGAAATAGGAACTCCATCACAAGAATAATATTGCTGGTATATAGTATTATTCTGGTGATATTTCGCATCCAGAAACAACACACACACAATTCAGCTAATGGATAAGATTTAGCATAAACAACAATAATGAGTATGTACATACCAATGATTCACTAGCTATTTCAATTATCTTTATCGTAATCATGCAGTCCATGGAGTAGTATAATAGTATAACTGAGTTATATTTCATAACTCCAGAATATTTCCCTCCTACAGTCAGCAACTCCTAACTTGAAGATAGAACACCTTCAATGTGCTAGGACTCAAGTATGAAGAGCAGAAGACAAAGCAGTACAGCGACTTCTAAAATCACCGTTTTCATTTAGTCTTTCATCATCATCATCATCATCATCATCATAATCATCATTAAATAACTTATTTCAGAAATGGTTCATTCATTTTTCCGACTAAGTCTTGCTATAGCTTTCAACCTACAACGTGGCAGATATTTTTATGGTACATGTGACTCTGGACCTTGACCCCACAACTGACTAGTGAATCTGTCATTAGCTTTCTCTCTTGATGTTGGTCTCTCTCGATGCTTAGAGCATAAACCCTTGGCACTAGTCTGGTTATGAATCAAGCCTTGATGCAACAGTATATCCTTTATATACAAAATTAGGTCAATGGCAATCTTATACGTATATAGATAGCATATGTCCTTCCAGATCAGATTCATTTCAGCTCATACAATAAACCTCCATTGAACTACATAGCTACAATACATGAACTTCAACTTGGATAGCAGGATCACAGCATCCAGTTGCCTATAATAAAATAATAAAGCATTGTATCAAAAAAGGTGAACAAGTAAAGGAAAAATATTAAAATAAAAGTAGGGATGGCTGTGTGCAGTTCAAAAAAGTTCAGCAACAAGAGAGTGAACTTCAGTCAAGTAACCCCTTACCCATCACCAATATTACTGCTAACTATACTTCACTCCCTTTATATCTCATCTTGGCCTGTCATGGGAGTGAAGTAGGAATAGTTAGCTCATAATAATTACTGGTAAGGGGGTTACTTGACTGAAGTTCACTCTCTTGTTGCTGAACTTTTTTGAACCACACACAGCCATCCCTACATTTAATTTTTATTTAGAATAAATATTTTCCTTTATAATAATAATTTTTTCTATTAATCCAACTGAAAAGCAGATTATTGGTGGCACAAAACTTAATTTAGCATCTTAGCACGTACGTACAATGGACCAGCATGAACAAGAACACTAATAAGTAATAGCTACATAGCTACCAATGATTCAAGTCACACACTAAATTTATTGTAATCATGCAGTGGATGCCAGTATAATGATTATTTAATATAGAAGTTCATTAACTCAAGTCTTAAAGGGAGGAGTGAAGTTATTGCACATACAACTGCAGAAATCTTAGCAGGATATTCTCATTCCCAGGATTCTCATCACCACAGATTCTCACTTAATATCATCAGAGGTGGGGGCAGGGAGGATCACACTGAACCACGAAGGATTGTTGAAGGTGCAGCAGTTGGTAGTGCAGTCCATAGCATCCCACAATACACCATTGTAGTCACCATCACAGAAATAGTTATTGCCAACATAAGAAGGCGGAAAGGGAGCCCTATCAAGAGCATGATTAGGATTATCACAAGGACAGCGGAAACTACCACCATGGCCAGCAGCAAAAGACCAAATAATTATGTTGTTGTGGTGATCCGTGAGTCACATTGATACCATCCACGTACTGCTCATTAATGCTCGGAGAATTTCTGAAGTTGTATAATTCAGCAAAAGCATCTGGACTGCCAATACTATATCTTATGGCTCGCCCACAAATGTGATTGTAAGTCAATCCAAGGGTAGGAAAAACTGTTCCTGGGCAGGTTGTAGGTTTGAAGCAAAGCACGACCTTGCAGGTGATGAAGTCATAGTCCAAGAGGAAGGACATTGCTGGGATGTATTACTCATATCCAGCTCAACCACTCTAGTCCACCCTCCAGTGATGTTACCACATGACATGGTCATGTCACAATACACATGTACAGCAGAGCCGTTGGATGACCTGATCCAGTAGTGGCCTGAGGGAGAGAAAGGAACAAACTGGAGAATAGCAGCACATGAAGCTGCAGGATAACTTGGATACAAACCTGGGTTCTCTAAATTATCGATCAATTCCTGGGTTCTGTTCTCCAGCATAGAATAATCTTGCCTCAGCTGGTTTAACTTAAGCATTGAAACATTGAGCATTCGTCCATTGGCTTCACACTTGCTATTTAGTTTTGCTAATTCTTGCTTTGATTGACCAAAGTGTTAAACATTTGCTGAACAGTTTCAAACTGATCATTTTCATAGGATTAAAAAAATTAATGATCAGTGGTCTCAATTAATTGCTGGGTTCTGTTCTCCAGCATAGAGTAATCTTGCCTCAGCTGGTTTAACTTAAGCATTGAAACATTGAGCATTTGTCCATTGGCTTCACACTTGCTATTTAGTTTTGCTAATTCTTGATTCGACTGACCAAAAGAAATGTTCTTTAAATTCGAGATCTCAACGAAGGCAAATACAATGCTGATAAAGATTGCAATGATAAGCAAAATGACTGCAACTGCAATCATTAAAATGCAGAAGAATTTCTTCTTTGAGAAAGCTCCTTTCTTTTTCTTCTCCATTAACAACTGAAGTAGACATCGTAGTTGCATAGCATTCATTTTCATAAATGTTATATCTTTTATCATTATCACTATTCACCTTTTTACTCACTTTTATTATAGATAATTAACCACTACCTATATATAGCTAGATGAGGGAATTGAAACTGCACTGCATGTATTCCGTTTTTTATTTGCTTCGAAATTGGTAGCCCATGTAAGCTATGTTGCGGAAACACTTTCCATGATCATGATCTGTCATTAATAATTCAATCATGTGTTGGCAATGGCAACACTATGTAAGAGTATAACTATAACAGATGCAAATGAGGATATATACAGTGTACTGCACACCCAATACACACACTAAAAAAACAGTGTGTGAGTGAGTGTGTGTTATTGGTATGCAGTAAAAGCTTCCTTTTTTATAGTGTATTTATTAGCTAGCTAGCTATGTAAAATGGAAGCTTTTAATAATAGCTAGTGTCCATTTGGAAATTTATAAACAATGACTGATGCATGAGTGTTACTGCAACATAAAAAGAAATAACAGAAGATAGTGGCTGTTGTAGTCACAGCTTTTTAATACATGTAGCTATAGCTATGCAAATTATTTCAGACAAATGCTTAGCTAAAATGTTTCTGCAACATACGTAAACAGCTAACAGAGGATAGTGGCTATATCTAGTTATGGGGTAAATACATATGGCATGTATGCAACTTACGTGGCTATTAGCTATTATGCTTAAAGTGTTTCTGCAACATGAACATTTATAGTAGCTACAAGCAAAGCAAAGGAAAAAAATATTTATTCTAAATAAAAGGAGAAGTAGGGATGGTTCAAAAACGTTCAGCAACCAGGCAGGGAGTGAACTTCAGTCAAGTAATCCTTTACCCATCACCAATATTACCAAAGTACGAGCTAACTATTCCTACTTCACTCCCATAATAGGCCAAGATGGTAGCGTAGCCTACCGATTATCGACCAGAAGTTATTCTTCGTACCATATCGCCTTCACCGATGGTCGTCAAAGTCTCAAACAACAACCATAGGAAAGATAATTTCATCCTCTATATAATAGTTAGACAACAAGACCAAGGGATCTACTGCGCGAGGGCGCTACTAAGGGCCCGAAGGTTTCTAAACAGATCGTAGATCCCGTTGGTCGAGGTATCTAACTTATTTAGACTATAGCCAATCACTGGAGTTGTTTAACTTACCTCAACACGCACTTGGAAACAATAACCATGGTTTTTAAATGCAACAAACATGAATCAGAGCGCACCTAGAAACAATAACCGTGGCCACCGCGATGCGTTGCTAGAATTGGACCAATTGCCTTGATTGTGACTAGCTATAGTCTAAAACGTCATAATTATTATGAATTATTCTTCTCTCAATTGGATAGAAATTTTGCTATGCTGAATCAACTATGTGACAGTGTGAAATCATTTACACAGCCAATTCCTCCCAGTAACGTATCAACATGTACCAACATGGACCAACACCTGTGTACACATGTTGATCCGGGTGTTTAAGGCTCAAGTCTCTACAACATGTGCTTGCAACATGATACAGGTCCAGTGTACAACATGATACAGGTCCAAACTCTGCTTATTCTCAGCTAACATGATAAAAATTCAATAGAATTAGTTCTCATAAAATTAGCTTATGAAACAAACCACCAACGTTTCGACCAGAATACTCTAGCCTTCATCAGGGTGATACAAAAAATGCACACAGAAACGTCCTTATATAGCTACGCTCGTTATCTAGACAACGCACATGCATACGCCTATGGATATTATATTATAGCATGCCAATACCTGAAGTCGTAAACACTATTTCCCTAAGGCTTTAAGCGTAGAAACCCAGCAACCTTGAAGTTCTAGACCTACATCCCTATTAAAAAAGTTAATACAGTATGTGTTAACTGAGTAGAACTTGTTCATTACATCGTGCTTAAAAGTTGTTCCACCTAAAATAGTTATTGTTTCTCTTTCAACTAGAGCTTTTCTTGATTGTTGGACCCCGCAAGAATTGCTACATTCATGTATGATGGAGATAGACCCAATGACATTCACAGAAGGAACTACATAGAATCTGTCTGTTGCTTGTAATAAAGGACAGTCCATTTCGTTCACTATTGGTACTCCACCAGCAGAAACTTTACAAAATTTTTGGAGGACGCAGTAGCTGGTGTGATCTTTAGTGTGCTTTACACAGGCCGACATCAATCCATACTCTACCTGTATATTATAGGGACAATAGTTGGTTTGTTTGCATACAATGCTACAGTGTATACCTCCTCATCCTCTCCTCTGTAAGAAACATAGTCACCAACATAACTCATCTCCATATGTGTCACTTCAGTCGCCTTGAAAAGAGACACTTCATCTTGGCAAGAAATGCAATCATTATGCATGTTTCCTCCTATGAATTGAGGTGTTGTAGTAGTTCCATTAATGGTTTTAAGTGGAGTGTTCATAAATGTACATTTGTTATCGTCATCCTGCAGAATGCCATGCACTATAGCCGTGTCAAAGCCTCATAGCAAAAAGTAGCTACACACTTTTGTGCTTTCACTGATGTTATTAAGTCTTCACAAGTTTGCTGTGCAGCTTTAAAATCTTTTTTGCAGAATGGCTTACAATAAGCAAGCCTGAACACCTATAAACAGTAAAGGGTCTATAAGCACTCTAGCTAGCTACTTAATTATTCTTATCACCTTTGCGAGAGAGAGCCAAACATTTTTCTCACTTGTTGTGAGCAGTGGCCACACAATGAATATTCCCACTTGGGCCCACGCCTTAAACGCTTCTCAGAATGCCATCTTCTGAGAGACGCTTCTCAGAATGCCATCTATCTGCTTCATACAACTCACTAAAAATAATATATACTCTGATTTTTGCAATGTCACATGTTCTTTAACCTTATAGTTTCATCCTCTTCCATCATCACTGGGTAGCGCTTAATAAGTGAAGCAATCCTTGGATTGCACATACACCTTCTCACAGCTTCTTCTGGCATGTTACAGTAAAAGGGTATACCATTTGCACTATAAAACTGTAAAAAAAAAATTGGAAACTTAGAACATCACACTAGCTAATACCTTTCCAGGAGAAGCAAATGCAGGTAAGTCATTGATTGTCTTGAGCTGTGTTAGGCTAGGTGCAGTTGGAAATATATGACGAACTTTAAATGAGTTTCACCCTACATATGTGTTATTACAATAATTAGATCATAGCAATCTATATTATAGTAATCCATCTATACCATGGGTCTTGGTGAGTGCAACATCATGTACAACAAAGCAGAAGCAGTTGATGTAAATGGACTGAAATCAGTCATGTCATGTTCAGCAAGTCTTACTCTTACACTTTCTTCATTTTCCAAATTGTCTGCAACTTCCAATAGTATAGCGGCACAATTATGGCTGTGCTGGTATAGTTATACCTATAACATACCACCATCATCAGAATCTGAGTCCCTATCACTAGCATTGTTGTCTATATTGGATTAAAGTGCATCATACATCACTAACATGAGTACTATTTTAGTACCTTCACTTGTACTTGTAATGTTGTCTTGAATCCCAGCAATTGTTTCTGTCATAGACATAGTCATTGCATATAGTTAGTGTCAAGGTATTTTACATAGCTAGATATAATGTACTTTGATACTCTCCTTCATCAGCATTGGTTCCTGATTTTTTAGCACCCTGCATGTATGAAATTTAAGTTACAGGAAAGTATATACACTTAGCTAGATGTACCTCAGCTAGTATCTTTAAACTCAAAATCCGTAAATTATGGCATCGAGACTGGCAATGTCTTTTCAACTTGCTCGGAGATGCAAATCTGCGATTACAAATGCTGCAATAGCGATTACTTCTTCTCACACCTTCCACTTTATCGATCTCCATGGGGAATCTCCATTCACGCATGCGTGCAATAATTTTACGCGCGCGAAATATGCAGCTGGCGGGAGAAATGAATGAAGACAAGGTAGTGAGAGTTTATCGCAGGATTTGTGTGGACGAAGAGAATGAAGAATGGAATACTGTGGCAGTTCCTTCCAGATGCACTGTGGAAGATATTTTCACTGAACTGCGCAAGCAGAATGTACAAGTTCATGAAAAAGCACTTGCTGACTTCACCAATATCAATCACAAAGTTTGTTGAGAGCATCATAGTATAATATATATATACATATATATAATTATCTCCTTCCCACAGCTATGTGATAAAGATACAGTCCCATGTGTTCGGGATTTATGCTTAGTTCCTAATAAAAAAAGCTCAAAGACACCCAAGGTATAGCTGAACTGCTCTAGCTATAATATAACTTTCCAATTATTATTACAGGTCACTTATAAACCACCACCCTTAAAAAAATTCAAGCCAATGGATTCAACCCCTCTCCAGCTTGTAGGATTAGCTAGGATCCAAGGCTACGTCAGGATCTATGGTTACATCAGGATGTAAGGTTACATCAGGATATAAATCAGGATCTAAGGATTCATCAGGATCTAAGGTATAATTATAACCTCTACATAAAAAACTAACCCTAGCTTCTACAATGGTACTTAAGTCTGCAGCACCTAAATCTGCAATATCAGAATCTACTTCTGCTACATCTAAATCCACTACATCTAAATCTACTACACCTGCATCAGGATCAGGATCTAATTCTGTGTCAGGATCAGGATCTAATTCTGTATCATCATCCATGCGGGTAGTTAAGCTATTAAATAGACATGAATGTAACAAATTTGGCTACTACAATATGTCATTAATTTTCAGTTATCAGCAACCGACTCAATTTTAAATATGAGGATGAGGAATGTAGAGAAAGAGCTGAAAAAGTTATACGAACAGCAGCGAGAAACAAATGTACTGTGCAAGAACATATTAACCTTGCTGAAGAAGCAAGAAAAGGAAAATATTGAGGAATATAAGGTTTTTAGTTCATTTCATGATCGATTAAAGCCAGTTAGCTATGTAGCTGGCTTACATGATAATACTTTATATAACACAACAGGTTGATATTAATACCAATATTACGAGGTTTTTCTGCCGCTCACGCTTCAGGAGTTTGAAAGAGCATCAATATGCAGTAAGTAATTAAAGCATGCAGAGTATAATTGTAGCTACCATGCAGTCAATATAGCAAGCAGTTACTGATGCCCTTGGTGATTACAAATCGCCCATCAAATTCAAAAAAGGGGTGGCTTTTGCAAGAAAACTCGTGACCACATTCAGGACAGAAGAGAGAAGGAAGGTATGGAGTTGTACAATGCTATAGTATAATAGCTAGCTACAGAAGTTATTACATATTTTCAGTTATTGGGAAAGAATGGGTATGAAGACTATAAGGGACTGTCCATTTGCGAATTAACATCAAAGATTATGAATAGTATGAAGGCTGACATGAATCCGGTCACAATTCACTTATATCAGCGAAATGTAGCTCTTCTGGTAGGTCCATTTTAATCACTATTATGATGACAATAATTGTAATTATACTAAAAGAGAAAGTTCATTACTGCTGATCCAGCTAGTGCAACTGTACCCAGAGAATTGTACAGTAATTTCAAAGCCTGGGTAACTGTCCAATATCCTTCTGGTGTCACGGAAGAAGACTGGGCAGAATTACTGGAAGAAAATTATGTGGAGCATGTATGTACATTTCCGGTACATTTGATATTTATGAACTGCAAACATTAACAATTATTATATAATTTATAGGGTATGACAATAGAGGAGTCAGATGATTACCACAATGGAGCTGGAGAAGACTCGGAGTCTGACAGTGACTAAGAGCCTTAGCTTTTGAAACATTATAGCAATAACTTACCTGGTATGTATGAGTTCTAGCTATATGGTTGTATGTCATCATATGAGTTTTCTTATGACAATTCTGGGAAATAACATGGGCTCAACTTGTATAACAACATGTCTGACACATGTGTACCTGTTGAATTAAAGTGAGATTCCACTTCTTGATCTCAACATGTGCCACCATGTTGAAACAGCACTGAAGTACGCTACAACATGAATCAGGTCCGTATATCAACATGTATCAACATGTACGGACCTACATGTTGATACGTTACTGAGAGGAATTGGCCGGCTGTGTATCGACCACCCGTTGAAAATCATATCAATCATCGTCTGTTCCATTCTTTCTTTCAGTTTTGCTCCACTACATGTTAGGCCCCTTAAAAAGATACTGTTATACTATTTTATGCTATAAAATACATCATCATAACAAATTATATAAAAAATGAACGAAGTTTTTCAATCAAAAACTGCTTCACAATTTAACGGTAGAATGGAACTGCTGCAGAAGCTCGCCTTTTCACTGGATTCAGGTGATACTTTTCAGACACAGTCTTCATTGATCTGTGTTACATATTCTACAGAATCGAGTCATAATCTATCCATACAGTCCTCACTAAACAAGCACCAAATTCGACTCTAAGTCGATAGCTTTCGTAGCTTTTAGCGATCTTCCGGAGCCAATGGCGATGGGTAACGTGAGCTAGTAACTTACTTTCATACTGCAGTCGATAAATACTTGCTGCTGAAGTCCTGTTTTCTCTCTAGAACTTTCCAATGCAGCCATTTTCTTAGACTCCGTTTACGTTTGTTTACTACCGTAGACTCTCCGTATGCTAAGTAGTCGATAATAGGTGCTAAAACAACTGACAATAGGTGCCGGTCGATATGCCGTACACTGGAAGCGTATGCCTTGTTTTTAAATATAAATGTATGTAAGCACAAAGCATACGCTTCCCTTGCACGGCATACGGAATATTCGAACGGAACGTAAATCCGCTGTAAATGGAGTCCCCGTACAGTCGCGTAGCCACCCGACCGGAAGTGACATTGAAATAATACATTTCCTTTTTCAAAGCAATTTTTAATTCCGCGAATTTATCAATAATGTTAGCTACATGAAAAATTATACACCAGGCCGCAAAAAAAACGGTTAGCTATAAGAGCAGAGCAGCTACAAAAATAACAAGGAAGAAGTGTTCTATCCCATCGTTCTTGAAATGTTCATTCGTTTCCTTGTACGAAGTAATTAACCACGTTGTAAAGTAAGCAGGTAGGTCTGTAGACTTTTGGCACAAATCATTCCGCAAGCAAGACAGTATTAGTCACCCCCCCTCACTAAGTAGCTTAATGATAGATGCACCAAATATCCAAAAACTGTAACTGCAAAAGTATTATACAAGTAGTTATGTGTGCTTCATTTATTGAATAATAAAACCAAAATTAGTCATGTCCAAAGTTCATCCTTGCCACCCTCAACATCCTGATGGTCCATGTTCTCTTTGTAAACAAGAGTGAAACTATTACTCCCATCCATCTTCATGGAATTATAGAGAAACTCCTTCAGTTAGAGAGGCAAGTTGTATCTGTAAGCTATATGAAAGGAATATAAAAGAAATGTATATCACTGCATCATTCCAGTGCACCACGATGTAGACAATATATTATGGGCCCAAGCAGGCACTACAAGGGTTATCGAGTCGCGAAGTGACGAGAGGGCATGCAACTTCCAATGCTCTGTATATAGACGGCGTAATGTAAAATATTACTATAAATAGCTTAGGTTCCGTCTGCATATATCTGGATACTGCAGTAAACTGTGGTTAAATATAGTAACAATTTACATTTTGCCGTCTATACTAGTTGCATGCCCTCTCGCCGCTTTGCGGCTCGATACGCCCTTGCCAGTACCCAGATCCCCAAACCACTAGCTTCATTTCTCTACTCATGGTGACATTGAAACATCAAGAGACGATACTAGGACAATACATGCACGAACTGTTATAACACTCACCTTTCAATCATAAACCATAAGCCATGATCACAATCTTGATGATTTACTTCAACAAGTGAACTCTGTGGGGGCAGAAAGGGAGATAGATAATAGTATGTGAAAGAAGAGGCCTTGGGATTTCAGTAAATTAACTAAATGACATAGTTACAGCAAGCCTTCTATTCCATTTATAGTACTATGCTTAGTTAGATGAGCATGGCTGAGTCCCCCAAGGCTAAGAGACATTACAAAGAATAGATAGATCAAATTTCCGGGAATAGGTACCAGCTCTGAAGGTCCTTAGAGCACATATTGATAGGTGATGTAATGTCCATTGACAATACATAGTCATTGTTAATAGCCAAATCCACACACAAGTGTGCAGATATGCTGGCCCCCCCCCCCCCCCTATAATGAAACCCTGATAGGTACTAGAGATTCATGGTCTTTGAGATCATCTTGTATCTTTTCAAGAATTACAAAAGACACCCCCATCCCCTTAGTGTTTTGGTTAGGCATGTGATGAGATCTGTGCCAATGATCTTACTGTGTGACAGTCGAGGATAGAATTTATTTATTCATGTTTTAGTCAAAGTTTACTTTGATGCTCTACAATGAAAATTTCTGCCTTTCAAACTTTTTTCAAAAGTAGAAAGTGTGAATAAAGTTTGATTTCTACCCTCAACTATCACATGTACAGAAATGCCAAAAAAAAAAGGCATTGAGCAAGCATCTCTTCTTATTTCTGACTCGCTTGCATCTTTTATTGCTTCTTTCATAAATAGATCATAAGTATTGGTCAGTAGTATAACTTAAATCACCCCTTAAACCACATGCCTACAAATCCTTTGAGAGTCGGACATTCACCGAAAGACAAAAGGACAAAGAAAGAAAGTGAAATACTGGGTGGTTTGCATTAGAGAGTACATCCCAGATAGAAATCTACTCATAGCTAAGCAATAAAAGGTATATGCAAGTGGAACCCAAGAACAGGTGTGCACCATATAGAATCCTTGTTGAATAACATGTACAACAGAGATGCAAGTGTAAAAAAGCAGTGTTCTCCCCAGTATATCTTAAGATTAAGGGCCCACTTCCCATTGATGTGGTCAATAGAATGCTGATTAACCACAAATACGTGACGGAATGACTTCATTCGAACGCTGATCACTTGGCACAAATCATTCCGCAACGTGCACTCAACCTTTTTTTGTCCAAATACTCTAGAATATACTCTGAACTTACCTTTCGTTGAATCTTGAAACTGCAAAATACTTCTGCTGAATGTTAGCGGCAAAACTCGTAGCTCGAGGCAGCTTGCTAAATTGGTAAGGAGCAAGGTCAGCTGCCTGTTTCTCTTCGTGGAGCTAGTCTTACATCGAAAAGTTGGTAAATCGGTAAAATACTTTCATTTAGCAAAATAATTGTGTAAGAAACTTCTCATTCCATCACCGCTACACGCTGTTAAGAAACTATAAAACTGACCACCTCGGCCTTAAAAAAATTGGCCATTTTGGCCCATGACGTCACTTCCGGTCTGCAATAGATCTATACAGTCAAATCGCCAACGTACCGGAAGTCCGTAGGGCGCAATACAAATTTATTTTCACAGGAAGTGATCATAAAGCGCCCCAGAAATTATCTGCAAAATTTTGGACTTTTTAGCAAGCTTCTAGTGCTGTATTCTTGAAGTATAAAGATTTTTTTCTTCACTTAATATGATTTTTAATCATTCCTTTCTTTATTGCAATAAATCCCAAAACATACTCTCTTTAGGTTTAACAAATATTTAGCTCTACTCTCGGTACCTCGCTTTTAAGTACCTGCATAAAACTCGTCAGGAAATTTTTTCTGACAACAGCAGTCACATCGGAACACAGTTCATAGTACATATATGCAGCTGCTTCCTACATAGCAAATTTGCAGCTGTTCCCACTTATCACAACAGATATAACGAACCGCAAAGTGAGGTAGTGTTTTACCACATCGTTGCAGGT
This sequence comes from Crambe crambe, assembly GCA_963924555.1. Lineage (NCBI taxonomy): Eukaryota > Metazoa > Porifera > Demospongiae > Poecilosclerida > Crambeidae > Crambe > Crambe crambe. The sequence continues at coordinate 1,682,392 of OZ004584.1, read as the reverse complement.
ACTTAATTACTCATGCATGTAGTTACAATTATAAACAAAGTGTAGAACACTGTAGATAGCTATTTGCTAAAGGTGTATTAGTTATGAGGAAGGAAGTAGCATTGAGTTGATAAAAAATATATTATACAGATCATGTCAAAAGCCACAGATTGTGCATTGTGTAATACCCCCCATGACCATATTATGTCTCGTGTGAAAACATGGAAGAACATCAAGGCATGTGAGTTTGTAGCTGAGAAGGGCATCACAGGGGACAACCACATATGCCGGCCATGCAGAGATGATGTCGGACGAGTTCTCACCAATTCCACCTATCATCCTAGGTGGGAAAAACAAAGGATTAATAATGAATGCTGTATTAGGTGTTGTACAAACGATGTATTTGCTTCTAGCAACATGGCTGATGCAAATAGAATAAGCTTAGCAGTAAAGGAATGTGGCTTAAAAAGCAAAATGAGTGTTCTTCCCATTCCAACCCCCCTTTGTAAACATCATTACCATCAACTTTACAAAACGTACAAGTACAACCAAACACCAACTGTCCCACCTGTAACACCTCTCTTAAGAATATGAAATCCAGACTTTCCCCAAACCCTGCAATTATTGAACATCATTTACGAACGACTACTGGTTTTGACGGTCACATATCTGACACAGATAGGGTTTGTTTCACTTGTTATAAATCCCAATTAACCATCATTAAGGGTGACAACAAAGCAAGCCTAGACAGCGAGCTCCAATCACTAATTGAAAAAGTTAGGTACAGAACACATACCATCTCTCCCACATCACTACAACAAGTGACCAACTTGGCCATGGATAAAACTATACTTTACGTTGGACAGGAACTACTGCACAGAAAAGTAATGCTATTACCGACAGTACACCAACTTTTCAAAAAATACTGTAGTGAACTATTGGTAAAAAGTGGCTTAGTGGGTGAAAGTACACACATGACAGCTATGTGGGTATTTTGTAACCTGCTAAGTGAGCTGGAGCATCATCTCAAATACTTCTGCAGTGTCAGAAAGTACGGCACCTTACTTTATAGGCAAACCTCTGACCTCGCACCAATGTTACAGCAAACCCTATGGAAGCTTGGTCAGAGTAAACCCGCACCTGTTGAGGATCCAGAAAATCCAGTGAAATCAAGTGCTAATGAATCAAGTAGTGAAGTACTTGATCACTTGAATGATTTGGTTCATGATCAGTGTCAAAAATTTATAGCAAAAAGTTCATATTTTTAAAGTAAATATGAAAAGCTAGATATCCACTCTATCATTGATCAGCTCAATCCAGAACTGTGGAAAGCTATCTGTGCTTTAACCAGATCCACAAGAGATAGAATCGGTACATCTAAAAATGAATCCAACACTTTATAAAACAGTAAGAAATTTTTTTTTGCTTTGTGCAATCCTTTTCAGCACAGATGATCGTTGTTCTCTACCTATGCATACACTGATTACTGATGTTGTGGAGAGCCATGGGGGATCAGCTCACTTAATAAAAATCTTAAACAGACTAGGCTTATGCACCTCAAAAGACACCTTATCCAGATTCAGACAAACTAAAATAGAGAGTTTGGGTCTTCCTTGTACTGATCAATTCAGTTCCAGTTCCTTTATCATAGTATCAGCAGACAACATCGATTTTTTACATAAATTTTCCCAAGTATGCAATAATCATAAAAGCAGCTGGCATGGAACCACTGTACAACTGGTACAACCCCTGCCTGGACTTGAACTCTTACCTGCTCAATCTCACACACAGTTGCAACTGGCTGCAAATCCATCAGTAACACCAACACTTGAACTCCGACCCACAGCTGCAAGTCCAGCATCTGTCACACCAACACTCAGCCCAACATCAGTCACGTCAACACTCAAACTCCAACCCATGGCCACCAGTCCAACATCAGTCACACCAACACTCGAACTCCAACCCATGGCCACCAGTCCAATGTCAGTCACACCAACACTCGAACTCCAACCCATGGCCATCAGTCCAACGTCAGTCACACCAACACTCGAATTCCAACCCATGGCCACCAGTCCAACATCAGTCACACCAACACTCCAACAGCCTGTTCCAGTTTCAGTCCCATCATTGCTCCAAATCAGTCCAGTATCACCTACCTCAAATACAGCAGATATCTTGTCATGAAAAAGACCGGAGAGAGGATCACCAATGCTTTCTCCAACATACCTCATACGATCACCAGCAACAAAAGCATGGTGCAGAGGACGTACTGGAGTAGAGAGAAGGAAAGAATACATCAATCATCCATGGTACCAATGCTTTCAGCACCTACTACCCAGCAACTTGCACCCATCAATACCAAGTCACTAGTTGACTTTGCAACAAGTCAGACAGAGATTGATACTGTAGCGGAAATTCAAGAAGAATTGTTTAGCTACATGTTGTTTAGCTACATGTTACAAAAAATGGCTGTTAATGATACGGCTGACCCCAGTTCAAGACAATTATTTATTAACATTCAAACCTATTTTGACTTGAAAAGGGTGACACATACCAAAAAGTCTGAGGTAACATATCTGGAAGTCATTGACGCACAGTCTGACAACAAAGATACCATCATTGAACTCCTGCATGATCTTTACACGAAGTTCATTCTGAACAAAAAAAAGGAATATCTAGTACTCACGGGGGATCAAAAGCTGTACGAAATCTTCCAAGCTCTAAAAAGTGAATATGGAAAAGAGCTTGATTGGGTAATTCCAATGCCTGGAGATTGGCATATGCTTATGAACTTTCACTCATGAAACCATATTTTGATGCAGGTTTCAAGGATCTAGCTAAAGCTGCAGGATACCCTGTTGCGTCCATTCAAGTCTGTGGGCAATTTAAAAGGACCCATTGTTTTCTCTTGGAGGTATGGGAGGCTCTCTATAGGGCTATGATTACAGTTTTCTTGGAGAAGCAGTCAGAAGTTCACACCCACCCTCTTACCCTTATTGCCAATAAACTGTCCCATCCAGAATCGCCAGATGTAATACATCATGTGACATCAGAAAACTTTAAGAAGTTTAAAGCTTTCATCCAAACATGGCGATTTTGGGTGCAGTGTGTTTTTCAGGATCTCATGGCATACATAGGGCTCTTCCTTGCCATTAGGAGTGGAGATTGGTCACTGAGGGTAGCCAGCATCAAACAAATGGCTGCCACTTTTACGGCATTTGATCACCACAATTACACTAAACTTATATCCCAACACCTAGCAGATTTACTTTGCATGCCACAATCCATTCTCACTATGTTTCGACAAGGTGCTTTTGTGGTGAGTATTGGGGGAAGATCATGGCATTCAGTTGCCATCGATGAAGCTCATGAGATGCTGATTAATAAATCATGTAAAACATCAATTGTACAGCCATCTCATGATTACATCAATAGATTTGTCAACTATCTGCCATCGAGAACTAAGACTCTTGAAAATTTGGATCAACAGCTATTTCCAGACAAGGAAATAGTTCATCCACAGACACACAACTGGTATTTAACCACAAACAGCAGAGATTATAAAAGAGAAGAGAACATCAAAGCACAGATCACAGCCATAAAAAAATATTCACTGTTTGAAGTACCACCTACTAACAGAGGTCTGATGAACCCTTTCACCAAAACATCTGCTACTGCTCAGCAAACCTCAGATCTGCTCAATTTTCGGGTGATTGGACAGAATGAATTTCATTCCAGAATATCCTTCTACATTCTAAGAGAACCCAGCTCAACAGCTCCCATGAGAAAAAAGCAATTGCTAACCTTTTCTACGAAAAAAGTAGGAAAGAAACGGGTCTCTCAGCTAGAAAAGGACAGAAAAATTTTAATGTCCTGTTTACGAAAAAAACTGAAATGGTCCATGCGTACAGGGAATCCTATACAAACAGCAGGGGAACAATTGATTGCATTACCACTGGCAATATCAGACCATCAAGGGATCCCACTGAAAGGTCAAAAGCATTACATGACAAAAGCCTTAGAAAAATAGTACAAAAATGCTCCACAAAAAGTTTTTCTCTCACAATACCCACAAGGATGGCAGCCACAATGCTGCATAGTGGAAGGGATGTTTATGATAAACACAGCTCCTCTTGGAAGCCTCACTACATTTGGTGACTATGGACGATTTTTGTCACAAAGATATATCATCTCACACTTTACTAGGGGCATCACTGAGGTTCACTTAATATTTGATAACCCAGGGCGGTTGAAGGCTACCCCAAAATACTTTGAGCAAAAAAAACGTGATGAAGCATCACCAATAGCACCTGAGCACGTTTGTGAGGCAATTCAAGCAGACTCACAGCTTCCATGTCGTAAGTGGAGAGAAAATGTATTGCACTGCCGTCAATGCAAAAGACATCTAACGTGCTTTTTGGCCCAGAATATGATGAAACATCTTTACCCTCACCTTGTACAAAATCAAAGGTTCTATGTGGCTGGAGCATTTGCTGAACCTCTGTCCGATACAGCATGGTTTGTAGAAGGTGGCAGTACATGCACTCCACAACCAGATCCTAAGTTTTCCAATAACGCCGAGGAAGCTGATACCAGAGTATGGCTACATGCAAGGAAAACAAATTGCAATCAAATATTGATACAGTCCCCCGACACTGATGTGTACATGATTGGTCTGCCACTTCAGTGCAATCAAGAAAAGGAGATCTTAGTGCAAATCAGCAGCATTCTATCCAAAGAACTGCACTTTGTACACATGAAACATCTTGTAACCGCTTTGAAAAATGACCCTAACCTAGCCAGCATTGAACCAGCCACACTTTCAAAAGTCATTCAAGTACTGTTTGTAGTTACTGGCTGTGATTACACATCATTTTTTTTTTCAGGAATTGGAAAGGCCACATTCATGAGAAACTTTTTTCAACATGCAGCATTTATCACTGGTAAAACAACATACACACACGAGTCACTCTCTGATACCTCGATCTCAAATGAAGGACACACACGAGGTTTCTTGGCTTTCCTCAGGCTGATTGGCACCGTATATTATAAAAAGAATGCCACAGGATTCAATACCAACTCACCTGAATCACACTTCCAGAGCTTTCAAACTGACGAATCTCCCTTGGATACGCACAACAAGTGGTTGGAGGACATCCGACAAACTGTATGGGATCGAATAAGTGCAGAAAATGACATGATTCCCTCAGTAGATGCACTACTACGTCATTGGAAGAGGTCATGCTGGGTGTTAGACATGTGGGGACAAGCTGATCAGAGCATTATCCAATTACATGAGATCTCATCACATGGATGGAAGATTAATGAGGGAGTACTTGCCATAGATTGGGATAGTGATGATAACATCAAACAAATCGAGCAAAGGGTTTTGTTGCTAACCAAAGGGTGCAAATGTAAAGCTGGTTGCCGAACAACTCACTGTGGATGCAGAAAGAAAGGAAACCACTGCTCTGAAGGCTGTTCGTGTCAGCATTGTTCAAATCTGCCATTACAAGCCAGCCACATGGAAGATCTGGAAAGGGAAGAGATTGAGCCGACTGAAAATGACAGTGACACTAATCTCATAATGGAAGATGTTTTTGGAGATTCTTGTGACTGTGATTATAACAGTGACGACAGTTTTGAACTGTAACTGCCCTCTACCACTCACATTATACATTTCTCCCTTCAAACTCTTTAATATACTATGTACTCTGCCTACAAACCTTGTCAGGAAATTTTTTCTGACATACATTTTGGTTTGAAACTAAGCATTTTTCTTAAATAATACTTACTACATAATATATCCAAGTTCTGTGTTGTTCCAGTTCTTTATGACGATAAACAGGCATGATCTGCTCGGTCACGCTGTGCCAGTTTATTATCACGTGGAGTGGAGTGCTAGCCCTATAAAGCCAGGTTAGTCTGGTACAGTAGTTTTCTTACTTGTTACCGCAAGTATGGATATCACAGGTGCTCTGTACGCGATATCTAACACAAACTCCTCCGGAGAACAAAGATCTGAGGCGAGCACTCTGCCAGTTTCAGCTGTCGAGAAACACGCTTACAAGTACGTACCGCAATAATTACGTCATAATAAAATACACCTACGCGAAAAATTACATTGGCGAATTGACTGTATAGAATTTGCACGGTGGCTACGCGCGACTGCATAGGAGCCCAGACATGGCATATTATGGTTTTTTCTTTCTTTGTTGTGGTGATTTGATTGTAGAGTAGAAAGCAAGTGACAAGTGATAAGCTTGTGTTTGCTTGGTTACTATGTTATCCTACTTCCCCCCATGATTCCAAACTGTCTAAAATTGCACTCAGCTTTGCTTTATGCAATTACCTAGCCAGTTTCTCATGCAATTATACTCAAAAGCATGTGATTACCTATACAAATATAGGGTGTATACAATCGGTGGACTGGACTACTGGACTGGACTACTGGACTGCCCTTTCACCTGGCACATGCGAAATTATAGAAGTGTAGCTGTGTTTGTTTACCACTAGAAGTGCATATCATCCTGTCAGACACCCAGATACAGGTGGTGTCACTGGTGTATGGTAGCTTTGAACCTGTATGTACTTCCTAGGATAGTTTTGTACGGGGAGGGAGGGAAGTGGAATGGAGTTCCCTCATCAGTTCACATGCCAAATTGCAGTAGTTTATAATTGCACTCCTACATCTGAGCATGTGCAGACTAAATGACACTTGTTGTCTTGCGCAAAAAATGGTATAAGGCCATACAATCTATAGCTACTAGATGAAGGTATGTTTACCGCTTGTAAAAGCTATTCATATTAGTCTGCACATGCTCAGATGTAGGAGTGCTATTATAAACTATGCATGCAAACTGATGAGGGAAGATGTAATAATATAATTGCAGTATATCATCCTGCATACGTACCTCTGAATGACACTTGTTGTCTTGCACAAAAATTCCATAAGGCCATACAATGAAGGTATGTTTGCTGCTTGTAAAAGCTATTCAAATTTAGTCAAATTCTACCCTCCCTTCCATTCCGCTTCCCTCCCTCCCCATACAAAACTATCACTAGGAAGTACATACAGGTTCAAAGCTACCATACACCAGTGACACCACCTGTAGCTATCTGGGTGTCTGACTGGACCACTGGACTGGAGGGAGGGAAGTGGAATGGAGGGGAGGGTAAAAATTTCCAACTAGTAGCAAATTTATTTATTTATGCTAGTTCTTATAAGCAGCAAACATACCTTCATCTAGTAGATTCTATGGCCTTACCATTTTTGTGCAAGACAACAAGTGTCATTCAGAGGTATGCAGGATGATATGTACTTCTAGTGGTAGACAAATTACTAGTGTGCACAGCTACACTTCTATAATTTCACATGTGCCGGGTGAAAGGGCAGTCCAGTAGTCCAGTCCAGTAGTCCAGTCCAGTAGTCCAGTCCAGTAGTCCAGTCCACCGATTGTATACACCCACAAATATATCATATTTCAGACAGCTACCAGTTTATGGCAGAGTTTTCTAGGTATGATTGTCAAAGTTGGAAGACTGGAAGTTCGATCCTTCCCCTGTGTCTCCATCTATAAAAGTCAAACTTCAAATACCACTGCATTACAAACCTGAATTTAAAGGCACTTTTAGGTAATCAATATTCAGATAGCAAAAATGGGTTGAATGGGTTGATTAGTAATTTGACCCTTCAGCTGCACCTACAGATCACAAAAAAAAACAAAAAAACAAGCAATAATGACAGTAACAATTATAGTACCATTTATTTTCGGGACTTGAAACTTTGGGTACATATTAGGTGCTGATGGTATTGAATCTGAAGGGTCAAATTACTAATCAACCCATTTTTTGCTGTCTGAATATTGTGATGATTGATCACTTACAGTAATACTCTACATAGTTGTGGATAAGCAACCTGCATGCCTCTGTAGCCATAGAGTATTACTTCTAATGAATCCCGATACAGCTACAAGTGCATTTTTTTATTTGCCAATACAAGCATAGCTAGTGAAATATTGATCAGTTGGCTATGACTAGCAATATATAACTTAGCTACTATAAATTTAATAGAGTAGATAAAGATGAGTATAGCAAAGTCATTGTTCCTACTTTGTATGCTGCCACTAGTTGTGCTATTTCTGACAATGTTTGATGCTTATTGGATGGTGCTTCAGTATGGAGAAACTAGAGCTATGTGTAGAGTACCCCCCGGAAGGTTCAGGGCTTGGGATAGAGGCTACGTGACCTCTGTTGAACCTGAAGTAGCAGTGAATTGTAGTAGAGTGATATCTGGAGATAAGAAAGAGATAAATAGAACGATGTCGCTGGTGTCGGGATGGAGAAATGCCCTAACAGATGAAGCATTAATGAGAAAGATGCAAAACTGTTCCTGGCTTAGAGATTCTTTCAGCAACAACTTGTATAACTCTAAATTAGAGAGGTCTTTCCCAATAGCATTCACCTTTGTAGTGTACGATAATCCCCAACAGGTACTCAGATTGCTGCGTCTCCTCTACAGACCTCAAAACTCCTACTGCATCCACTGTGATGCCAAATCTCCACACAAAGCTTTCTTTCGAAAAATTGCTAGCTGTTTTGAGAATATCATCATTCCTTCAAAATTGATTGACGTGGTGTGGGGAAAGGAGACCATTATGGAAGCTCAAATGAGCTGTATGACTGATCTTGTCAAGTTCAGAGCCAAAGAGAAGTACAAATGGAAGTATGTGATCAACTTGTGTGGGAAAGAGCTTCCCCTGATGACCAACAGGGAGATGGTGGAAAGACTCATAAAGCTAAATGGATCTTCATCCATTAAAGCACACAAACTCACAGCACGAGAGTTTGAATATCGAATGAAGGAGAGTGTTAAGAATTATTCCCTCAAGCTCTCACAGTTAGCACCCCCTTCATTTAATGACAGTGCATTTTATAAGAGTTCATCATACAATGCAATATCAGTTAAATTTGCAAGATTTCTCGTGTTTAATAGAACCATGAGGAAGTTTCGTGAGTTCTTCAAACTGTGCAGATACTCAGAAGAGCATTTTTATGCAACTGTATATATGCTTCCTCATGTACCAGGAGGATACGACAAACACATTCCTTGCTTTTTCATCGAAAAGGCGTTTTGGATCGAACCCAAGGGGGGAAATCCCATTAGTTGCCTTGGGAAAGTGGTACATGACATATGCATCATCACAGCAGTCGACCTGCCAAAGGTAGTGGAAGCACATATGCAGCAGCCCGACTCTCTCTTTCACAATAAATACTTTATGGAACTGGACCATACGGTCATGAAGTGCATGGAGGAAAGGATAGTTACCCAAAACAGGTTAGAATACGAGGAAGAAGAAAATTGTGACAGCTATTGAAACAAGTCAGAATACGAGAGTATGAGATTGTGACAGTTTTAGATGATAGTGGAATAATTTTTTTGGCCTTTAGCTATAACTTATAGTGGACATTCTGGCTTTAAATATACTAGCTATAGCTTCATAGAAAGATTGTTTAAGAATTTAGAATTTTGGTTAAACACTGCATTAAGATAACATAAAGTAAGGGCATGTGGTGCATCTGGGGGCATGTCATCTGCATATGTATATACCAATAAACAAACTAATGAAAAAAAAATCGACAAAAATGGGAGGAGGAAATGGATATGGGTCCATCAACCTAAATAGGTGAAAAATGGTTGTTCTGTAGCTAAAAGGGTTCACTGGCCTTTTTAGGAACACATTGGCAATGATCCGATCCCTCTGGTACAAGTTCTTGGTTACCATGAACTTAGGGTCTGATTTGAAATTCAACCATGTCACATAGGAGAGGTAATGAAGCTTCACCTGAACATCCACAACCACAGTATATAGTAGTGAAGAAGTACCTTACCACTCAGACATTCTCATCATTGACAAACACAGCTTTCACTACACTGCTGCAGTCTGGTGGATAAGGTGAATATGTAGACTGTTAGAGGGTGATGGTTACATACTTAGCTAGTTATCACTCAACATCCCCTTCTTCATATGCAGGGCCACAACAAAATGTCAGCCCCCAGTATCTCTGCCACTGATACGTAGCTATATCAGAGAAGATTTAGGAATAAAATCACCCGCCCGGCATCAACTAACTCATTCACCATATGGGGTCTTATCAAGCAAAACATTAATCAAAGTCTATATAGGTACGTACGTGTAAGTATAGCATGCTTGTTTACATAGAGCTTTTAGTTATTTTAATTTAAGGTGGCGGTAAACCCTGCGCTACTAAAATTAATCAACAGCTTATTTAGCGCGCGTAAGTTAGTTACCACACATAATGACATTCATGCTTGTACCTGTAAACCCCCCAAATTCACAGTACAAAGTACAATTTTATACTACTATTATGAGTAATGTGCATGTGGAAACAGCTGTATCTTTGAGAATTTAGTTGTTTTTTTTTTTTAAATTTCGAGAGCCGATCTTCTAATGCCGAACCAACACCGTCCAACCCCAAAGTCCCAGAAAAAGAAAAGGAGACGTAGGGCAGCTAAATTAGCTATAGCTGCACGTTGGAAACGTCCAGTATCACCCTTAACTCCTGCACCATCATCCTCAGCTTCAATATCCACTTCAATATCTCTGCCTTCTGCTCCACCATCTATGGTAGGTGCTCGTGTGATGGATTTAAAACGTTTGTCTGAAGGAATCACTACTGTATCAGAACATGGCAAGCAGTGTGAAGGTAACTGTTTTATTAGTGGTGAAGTCCGTCGTGATGGTTTGGCATCAGTTCTTGAAGTGTCATGTGATGGTTGTGATGAGAAACTAGCCATAGAATCTTCTGACAAAATTGTGGGGTCTAAGGGAATGAATACACGATACAGTGTTAATGTGGGGGCTGTGTGGGGTCAAATGGCAACAGGTGGAGGGCAAAGAAATCTAAATGAATTCATGGCCTCAATTAATGCCCCTGGTATGTCTAAACCAACATTCAATCATATAGAAACACAAATTGGCAAGAAATGGGGAGAAATTTTATCAGATGAAATTATAAAGGCAGGTGAAGAAGAAAAAAATCTAGCTGTGGAAAGAAAGGATTTCTTTCAAGGGGTTCCATCTATCACAGTAGTTATTGATGGTGGGTGGTCAAAACGCTCGCATAAGCATAGCTATAGGCAAGGAAACGAACAAACTATTATATTTAGGAGTTCGTAATAAATTTTGCTCTATCTGCACAATTGCACACAATAAAAACTTACCACCTCAGAAGCATATCTGCTATAAAAACAGGTTCGGATCATCCAGTGCGATGGAAGTAGACATTTTAGTGTCAGGCTTCAATGTTGCTGAAAAGATGCATGGGTTGAGGTATATGAGAGTAATTGGAGATGGCGACAGCTCGGTTATGAATAGCATTCAACAGTACGTACCTGTATGGGGAAACATGGTAACTAAAGTGGAATGTGCTAATCATGCAATGAAATGTTACCGTAACAGATTGGAAAAGATAGTGCAAGATTTTCCCAGGTATAAGGGTAAAGGAGGACTAACACAAAAAGCAATGAAACGACTAGTGGTTGGAGCAAGATGTGCAATCAAAATGCATAGTAAGAGTAAAAATGTACAAAGGCTTAGGAAAGATTTGAGAAATGGACCAAATCATGTGTTCAATAATCACACATATTGCAGTCCCACTTTCTGCAAAGTGGCAGCAAAAACTACTGAATCTATAATCAGATGATAATTGCAGATAGCAATACACATGATAATAACTCAAGTATATCAAGTACGCTTGATGCAATTCTTCAGCAAGAAACAGAAATACATAATGAAGAGGATGAAGCACGTGGTATAAATGCTTCCTGTGATCGCAAAAACATACCTGATGATCTCTTTTGTCGAATACAAAGGGCAGGTGACCGTCTCGTGTCCATGGCTCCGCAACTGATTTCAAACTCCACAAGTAATGTGGCTGAGGCATTCATGAACATTAGATGCAAATTTGATGGAGGGAAATACTACAATCGAATCCAGAGGGGTTCTTTTCAGCATCGCACATATGGTGCTGGATTGAGATTTCAGCTTGGACCCGACTGGTCTTCAAAATCATGGTCGAAAACAACAGGAATTGAACCTGGAGAGTTGAGAATGTCCTTCAGTGAGCACAGAGTTAATGAACATGAGAAAATGATGAAGAGGAAATCCACAACAGAATACAAAGAAAAACGCAAAAAGACGAAGTACGTATGTACAACTATAAATATGTACAATTAATTCCCATACTTCTATTGCCCTCCCTGCTCCCCTCAAAATCCTTGGCTGCAGAACTGTCCTTTTTGGATGTAAAAATATAATATTCTTTTTAAAGCACAGCATTCCAAAATATAATCTAACCTAGGTAAAGTAGGGACGATTTTAATGGAATCCTATAGGAATGGTATACACACCAAACCTAAACATATTATAATTAATTACCAATAGGTACTTCAGTTCTGTTGACTCCTCAACTTCAGCCAAGCAAGTGTATGGCACACAGTCAGTTCAACCACCTCTACCGTCTGATGAAGTTTGTCGACTCTGTTCAGAATTTAGAAGTGGACTGGAAATGCTATTCACATAGAGCATGACACCAGACAACAAGGAGATGATGCCACAGGCCTATGGAACAGCTTGAGGAGGTCACAGCTTACTGCTTCAAATTTTGGAATTATATGCAAACGTCGTAAATCCACCCCTGTTGCCAATGCTGTCAAAACCTTGTTGTACAAGTCGATTTCGTGTCATCTTTACGTTGGGGGTGAGAGAATGAAGATAATGCACGAAAGTCTTACTTACAAGAGATGGCAAGAAGGGGCACTCCTGTGACTACCAAGGTATCAGGCTTAATCATTAGCATGAACAATAGTTGCTTGGCATGTAGCCCTGATGGCTAGGTAGAGGATAACAATTCACCTGATATACATGGCATTGTTGAGTACAAATGCCCGTATGCTTCCCGGGATATTACCCCTATCGAAGCTTCCAAAGAGAATTTTTTTTGCACCATGGACAATGGCCAAGTGAAACTAAAACACAATGACAAATACTACTATCAAGTTCAGGGTGTCATGGCCATCACAAAAAGAAGATGGTGTGACTTTGTAGTGTGGACCCCGAAAGGTATATCTATTGAAAGGATTGACTATGATTCAGGTTTTTGGGCTGATCACATGCTACCCAAATTCTTGGCATTTTATAACAATGCCCTTCTCCCTGAACTAGCTGCTCCAGAACACCCCAATGGAAGGCCTATTCGTGAACCAGGCACTTGCACACACACATTACTCACCTTTGAATTTTTGTGGTTTCTTGTACGCGTGTATTATGCAGCAAGCGCGCGCACTCTATATAGCTAGCTCATATCACATAATTAATTATGGACAACTTCCTTTTCCCCAAATATCTGAAGAAAGAAAATGAACAGCCCTGATTTTTTTTAATTCTAGCCATGTGCATCGAGTTTAGTGCGGTGACGTATGGATTAGTCTTTTAGGTGAGTAATAGAATTTTTAAAATTAGGACCAAAATAGTTGGAACCAGACTTTGACCAGTAAGTTGGCTCTAGTTACACAACCAAAAATTCTCGACGGCGTAATGTAGTACGGTATTGAATTGTTAATGAAGTTCAAATCGCTACGTTGCTGTATGAGCCCCACCCACGAAACATTACCGTAGCATTTCTCCCGTAACAGTAGGTCTTATTCTATCGAAAAGATGGTAGTCATTATGGTACTGGAACACTACTGGAAGCTAAATTCGATACTGAACCAGCACTGTCAATATTCGAAGAATTATGGAAAACTGCCCTGATATCAGTGAGTTATATAGCTATGTGCCTCAGAGTTAGCTTTAGCGAATGATTTACCTGTTCTCACATTTTAGCGGATTCCTGTGCAGATGAAGATAATTTTATATTACCACCCACTCCTCCTCAGTGTCAAGGTCTACCCCCTCCCTTACTAGACTCATCAATTCCCAAGACTCCAACCAAAAAGAGGATATTAACCCCCCATAATGTTGAAGAGCCAACCCCAAAAAAGCAGAAAGTGTCCTACACTTACGAACGAAGGAATGGGTGGATTCATTGTAGGTGAGACAAAAGTTGGTTTTCTTTGTAACAATTACAAACGATGGTGATAATCATGCATTAGGGTGCCTGTAAAAAAATCAAAGGAACTTGATTTCAGCCTGAAGGGTCATCACTATTCAAAGCCGAAGAAAGCTGTAATTTTACTTCTCAATAGTTACTTCATTCTGTGTACTGTGTCCTTTCTATATAATAGATATCAAGAGCTAATTTGAAACCCCACAGGGATGAAAGGTTTCATTGTCCTGATTGTAAAAAAGTAAACTGTAGAATATAGTTACTGTATAATGATATCCATGGAGTGTTAACTTTAGTGGTAGCTACCAGGGAGAAAAAGAAAGGATACAGCTAACTTGCCGTCATAGGATTCCCTGTGAAACTGAGGAGGAGCTAAAAATATGGGACATTTCATTTCCTGAAGACTGTCAATAATAATTATTACATTCTTTGGTATTAATTTGTGATGATGTGATGATATTAGCATTCTTGGCTCACACAAGAGTACCGATCTACGGTCAGCTGACGGCATTCGACCCAGAAGCTGAGAACATCTCCACTTATCTGGAGAGAGTGTCTTTGTACTTTGCGGCAAATGACATTGGAGATGGCAAGAAGGTTTCTGTGTTGCTGACAGAGATAGGTACCAAGAACTACGGTATCATCAGAAGCCTTGTAGCTCCAGCTTTACCGCAGGACAAGACTTTCGCGGATCTTGTGACTGTGCTGACAGATCATTTCCAGCCCAAACCCTTGATAATTGCCGAACGTTTTCGTTTCTACCAAAGGAACCAAGGGCCTACTGAATCGGTGCTAGACTATGTGGCAGAATTACGACGACTCGCCATTACCTGTGATTTTGGCACTTTTCTTGACCAGGCGCTCCGAGATAAATTTGTCTGTGGGCTCAAGTCGGAACAAACCCAGAAGAGCTTGTTAGCTGAAGAAGGACTGACCCTGGCTAAGGCTGTAGAGAAAGCTCAAGCTAAGGAGACTGCTGCTAGAGACGCCCGAAACTTGAAAGGCCAAGGTCCGACCACAATGTCTGGAGTTTTGCAGCTGTCAACCACAAATACTATGAAAGGCTCCGCCCAAGTCAAAGGGAAGCCTTGTTTTAGATGTGGCAGGAAGGGCCATGAAGGCAAGGACTGTAAATTCAAATCAGCTACTTGCCATAAATGTGGCAAGGTTGGCCACATTGCCCCTACTTGCCGGAGCAAGAAATTAGCTGGTCTAGGTCACAATGATGTCCGCTATCTCGAATCTACTCAGAGTGAACCGGAGGATCTGGGAACTTTCTCGATTGGAGGAAATTCTTCTCACCCAATCCGAATTGAACTTCGAATTTCAGGGAAGCCGTTGACCATGGAGTTAGACACTGGTGCTGCCGTGTCCCTCCTCCCTGAGGGAGTGTTTAGGAAGATGTTTCCTAAGGTCAAGTTACGTAAGTCCAACATGGTACTACGTACATATACTGGAGAAGCCATGGCTGTGATTGGGACGTATCCTGTGTTGGTGCAGTACGAACAGCAGTTGCCTCGGGAGCTAGACCTGACTATAGTTCGAGGTGAGGGACCTGCTCTCCTCGGTCGAAATTGGCTCAAGCATATCACACTTAATTGGGCATCTATTGGATCACTATCTCGTGAGCAGGCCTTGCAGGATGTTCTGGACAAGAACAAAGACGTATTTGCAGATGATCTTGGAACTATTCAACCCTTCACTGCAAAGCTATCTGTGTCCTCAGGAGCTCGACCCAAGTTCTGTAGGGCTAGGCCCGTGCCCTATGCTCTGAGAAGTGCTGTGGAAGAAGAATTGGATCGTCTCGAAGCACAAGGAGTCATCGAGAAGATTGACCACAGTGAGTGGGCGGCACCAATCGTAGCAGTCCCTAAGAAGGACGGCCAAGTCAGAATTTGTGGGGATTACAAAGTTACCGTCAATCCCGTGTTAGAGGTTGATCAGTATCCCCTACCCAAGCCGGAAGACTTGTTTGCCACCCTCGCTGGGGGACAACAGTTCACCACACTGGACTTGTCCCATGCATATAACCAACTCGTTCTTGAGGAGCAATCCCGACATTTGGTCACCATTAATACCCATCGAGGACTCTATCGTTATCGCAGACTGCCATTTGGAATTGCCTCAGCGCCCGCTGTGTTCCAAAAGACGATGGACACTCTGTTGCAGGGCCTAGGTAAGGTGACTTGTTATCTTGATGATATCCTGATTACAGGTGCTACCCCTGCGGAACACCTCGCCCACCTTGAGGAGGTGCTATGTCGGTTGAGGGAGCATGGTGTGCGGCTACAAAGAGACAAGTGCCGATTTTTAGAAGCCAGCGTTGAATATCTCGGACATCGTGTGGATCGAGAAGGGTTGCATGCCACCAATGACAAACTCCGTGCCATAGCAGAAGCACCCCCACCACGGAATGTGCAGGAGTTGCGGTCATTTTTGGGACTTTTAAACTATTATGGCTGGTTTATACCCAATTTGGCATCATTGCTCCACCCCTTACACAAGCTGTTGTGCAAGGGTTGTCCATGGAAGTGGTCCTCGGGTTGCCAGAAAGCCTTTAACCAAGCCAAAGAAGCCTTGACATCCTCCAAGGTTTTGATACACTATAATCCTAATCTTCCTCTTAAACTTGCAGGTGATGCCTCCGCTTACGGAGTGGGAGCAGTGATCTCACATGTAATGGAGGATGGCTCAGAACGCCTGATCGCTTTTGCTTCCCGAACCTTGTCAAGCATTGAGCGTAATTATGCTCAGGTGGAGAAGGAAGCCTTGTCATTGGTCTTTGGTGTTAAAAAGTTCCACGCCTATTTGTATGGGAGACAGTTTACTCTCACAACTGACCACAAACCACTTACAACCATCTTGGGACCAAAGCAGGGTATCCCTACCCTTGCTGCAGCTCGCCTACAACGTTGGGCACTGATACTATCTGCCTATACATACCATATAGAGTTCCGTCCCACTGGTCAGCATGCCAACGCTGATGGGTTATCACGCCTGCCGCTGCAGGAAGTCACTTGAGAAGGTGCTTCGTCAGAACCATCTATCTTCAATATATCTCAGTTAGAGAGTTTACCTGTGACAGTGAAACAACTTCAAGCAGCTACTCGTACAGACAATATCCTGAGCAAAGTCCTTCGTTTTACGAGGGGAGGATGGCCGAAGAAATTTGATGCGTCACTACGCCCCTACTGGTTACACAGACAAGAATTCACGGTGGAACAAGATTGTGTGCTCTGGGGAGTACGCACAGTTATTCCAGGGAAACTTCAGCAGAAGCTGTTAGAAGAACTCCATAGAGACCACCCTGGCATCAGCCGGATGAAGGCCGTTGCACGTGGATACCTGTGGTGGCCGGGTCTGGATAAGTCAATCCAAGACTTGGTGAAGAGCTGTCAGTCGTGTCAGGCCGTGAAACATGCACCTGCCGTGGCCCCGATGTATCCATGGTCCTGGCCTGAGAAACCATGGCAGCGGGTGCATCTTGACTTTGCCGGTCCCTTCCAAGGGGTCATGCTGCTCGTTGCTGTCGACGCCCACTCAAAGTGGCCGGAGGTTGAGATCATACACAGTACAACGGCTGCCAAAACCATTGATGTTCTCAGGAAGATGTTCGCTACTTTCGGATTGCCTGAGCAACTGGTCACTGACAATGGGCCACAGTTCCTGTCTGAGGAATTTGCATTGTTTTCAAAGCTGAATGGTATCAGACATATCAGGAGTGCCCCCTACCACCCAGCCACCAATGGCTTAGCGGAACGGTTTGTGCAGTCGGTGAAGTTGGCTCTCAAGGCCAGTGTTAATAGTGGAAAATCACTCTCCGAAAGATCGCTCAGCTACTTACTCACCTATCGCAGTTCGCCTCATGCAACAACTGGGGTTTCCCCCTGTTCGCTGTTTCTTCATCGTCCCCTTCGCACTCGACTTGATCTGCTTCGTCCGAATCTGGAAGCCTGTGTTGTGGAAAAGCAGGCACAGCAGAAAGCTGTTCACGACCGGAGAGCTCAATGTCGAGAGTTCCTTGTAGGACAGAGTGTCATGGTTCGGAATTTTCGTCCTGGACAAGACTGGGTGCCAGCAATTGTTGTTGAGAGACTGGGACCTGTTTCATATTTGGTGGAAACAGCTGATCATCAGATGTGGCGGAGACATCTGGACCACTTGAAGTGGGTTGCCTAACTCTGTCCAGAGTGGCTCTGACAGAGAGGTTGCTGTTGACAATGAAGACCCCTTACCCACTTTTTCAGAACCTACTACAGGGGATTTCCCTGATGAACCACATGCAGAGGATCCACCTCCAGAAGTTGATGTACCTGTCAGTGATCCTCCACCGACCCCTTCAGGATCTCATGCTGAGCCTCTTGACCCTGGCACTCGACCCTCATCCTCCACTGCTATAGAGTTGGAGAACACTGAACCACCACCTCCACGTTACCCTACCCGAATTAGGCACCCCCCTGAATGGTACCAGTGAGTGTGACTTGTATGCTTAGTGGGGAGGAGTGTGATAACTTTGGAACATTTTATAAGCATGCTCAGTATTGTATTTTGTCCAGCTAGTGCATTGCGCTATAGCTCTTAGCTCTAGCTTATTTAACCTCTGTATCACTTCCAGTCGCTGGCTGGTTTGATCTGATTTTTGTCACTTAGTTACTGTCAGCTGAATAATAAGAAGTTATTGCTAATTAACATTGTGATACTATTGGAGAACATCACACAGTGTGTCTTATTAGAGGTCTACAATCTCTTTCATCACCATTGGGTTTCCCAATCACAAATGAGAAAGACTGTTCTCTTCTTCTACTCAGTCACATCATATTTACTACAAAAACTTCAGCAATATTGAAAGCAGTATCTGTAGTACACGAGTGCTCAGAAACTTGCCGTTTCTCAACAAAAAATGTTCCTCAGAACTTAGAACGAGAACTGGTGTCCATTTCAAAAATTGAATACCAACATGACTTCAATAACTTGATGTATTGTTTAAATGTTTATTGTATGTAAAATTTGAGCAGTTGATATCTTTATAAATTATGTATTATAATTATTATTATGAAAGCACATCGATTGCTGATACAGTAAAGTAAGTACCATAGTATCAGTATGGTATCAGTACGGTGAACACAATAGTATCAGTACTGACGAAGTATGAGTGTTACGATGTATTTCCTGAAGATACAGTAATGATGCTGATTTACGAATAGTGTGCTGACACCGTATACGGTAACGTAACAGAATTCACTTTTTGGTTGTGTAGAGATACTAATTATTCCATACGTCACGTGAAGAAGGCTGTGGTTCTGTTTCAGGGTTGCTAGATGTCCTCCAATTTGGGAAGAAGTAACTTTTGGGTAGTATTTATACTTTAGCTGTAGATCTCCAGTGGCTTGTTTGTAAAACATGATCTCTAGATGAGTAGATAGAGCTAGTTTTGCTCTACATGCTGATACCAAATTTCATGGATATAGGTACACCCATTACTTATAATAATCTTTTTAAAAGCGCAAATTTTCTGGTGCAAACTGTTTACCGCCACCTTAATGGCTTATAAACTCCCTCTAGAAGTCTATGGAAGCCGAGAAGTGCAATTACATCATCCGCAAGCAAATTAGCATGCGGCGCAAGTCTCCGCAAATCTCCGCAAGGCTCCGCAAGTCTCCGCAAGTCTCCGCAAGTCTCCGCATTCCTCCGCAAGCCTCCGCAATCCTCCGCAAGCCTCCGCAAGTCTCCGCAAGTCTCCGCAAGTGCAAAAGCAAGTTGGTAAAGGATCCCCGTGTGCGCACGGCGGCCGGCCAGCTGTGGCGCGGGCGGGTACGCATGAGCGTGCTCTCTCAATTTTTTCTAGCCATAGGAAGAAGAACAGCGACATGAGTTCCACTGACTCGAAAAGAGCACTTGAATTTAGTACATTAACAGAAGCTGATCTTCTTTCTAGGCTGCCTTCTTTTATTGATCACCTAAAGAAGATAGCTGATGGAAAGGTTAGTGCAAGGAGCAAAGATTCAGGTAGCAGTAGGAGATACCTCATCAATACTCCTCCCAGGTTGTATCAGTACACCTGCACATAATGTAACATAATGTAACCCATAATATATATGCAGGTTCCTTTGGAAAGCCACAGGAAGTGGTGGCAGGGTTCCTGCAAGACAAAAAGTATGTAGCTAGCTGATTAATCAAGGTGTGTAAGGTTATTGCTTATTGAATGTACAATAGATGAGCTGACAAACAAATCGTATTTTATAACTTGTGTCTCATCAAAAGCTACATATGCTCTATATGACAGGCTAACCCATCACTTTTGTGTCGAAAGCATGAAGGTATAATTATGCACAGGCTGTATTAACAAGTTTTACTAGCATGCTTGTGGTTAGCTTTTTGGCTATACAATTGCCATCCTCTACCCAGAAGCAATAAAGTGTCTTGTGATGGAGCAATTCAGTATCAATGCAGAGGAAGTAAGTTGTAGCCTCATTCTTGAGCACTGATTCAGAGGTCTACATATACAGGCAGAGAGAGTGATGTTTGCAAACATACACCCAGAAAAGCATGATCCTGAAAGTGATGTGGGTAAGTAGTAGATAAAAGTATGTCTCCTTCTGGAACATGGTCGGGGTAGGTAGGTAAAGGGTTCATCATGTAGGATTGTGTGCACGTGATAAGCTTACAGTTAGTTCACCTTTGCATGCAGCTATTGAATAGTTAGCCTATTGAATAGTTATAGTTAGTCTCGAGCTCGCTGAATAGTATAAATGAGGTCAAGAAAAGAACGCTTATTGACGCTATCAAGTGAGATGCACGGACTTATCGCAGATATGTTAAAAGAGCCACATCCTCAAAAGGATATAGGTAAGTGGGTGATGTGCTTTATTTGAGATATTGGAGTCTCAGGCACTAGAATGAACTGTATTTCAAGAAATAGTACAGTAAATTTTATGTAAGAGAAATCTTGCACAGACTCTCACCTGAGAAGAGAGTCTGGTGGTGCTATCAGTGTCCCAATTATGCAATATAGGAGTTGTACCAGACTATCTGTGCTTGTGTGACTAAGAGAGAATTTTTGTTCTCAACACACACACACACAGAAGCCTCGTCTGATCTACTTAAATCGTCTGATCTACTTAAAAGGGCTAATGAGATCCAGAAAAAATTGAAAAGGACTCCTAAGATTATAGGTGAAAGTTCTTCATGTCCTGTAAGTAAAGGTTTATATAGTGCATACAGATTGATGTGTAACTGCCCGAGATGTTTGACTTGTATTGCATTTATCTAGGTAACTTTTTTTTCCATGAGGAAGAGGAAAAAAAATTATGTTAAAGATGGTTTTTCAATTGAAATTATAGTGGATAGAGATATTAATTATAAAGATCTGTTGTCATCGGGTTGTGATGCACTCGACTGTTCTCCTCTCCCATTTGGGCATACCACTGCCTTATTTACTCCTGGGGGGGCCATGATAAAGGAGAGTAAGGACTGGTCATTGAGTTTGTATATGCATCAGCACCATAGGGGACCAGGCAAACTTCAATTTGGGATTGGTTTTGTATCTACGGTTAGTCTTATCAGATTCTGTATTGGCCCACCTTCACATTTTGATTTGTGCACATAGGCACCAATTTCACCTATCCATTCATCCTCTGGTTATCGCAGTTGTTCCAGCCCTGCTTCAAAATCTGATACTGATTCTATCATCAGTAAACAGTACTTGGCACTTAAGTATTTAGCATTGCTTATGTTACTAACAGTTGATGAGCGAAGTTCGGATAAGGCTCTTTCAAAGAAAGGAAAGGGAAAAGGGAAGCGTCCATTATCTCAAACTACCATTAGGGAGGCTGGTTGTCCTAGGGCATCAAGGCATCCTGCAAAAAGGCCTAAAGCTGGTTTGCTAGTTTTATCTTGTGCATATACATATAGCATATGCTTTTTCGTATGTACTATAGATCAGTGTATGGAATTTTTTGCACAAGAACTTAGTGAATCGACACGGAATTTCTGTCGTTCAACAGTGATTGGTAGAGGTGGCTATGGTACGGTGTATAAAGGTGTGTTGCGTTATGGCAGTGTGGCAATCAAGGTCTTATCACAGGTTATTCTAATGAATGTGTATATCTGTAGTGTTACAACTTATAGGACGGTAAACTTCTATTATAGGATGGTAAGAATGCTCTTGGTTGTAGCTCCTCTATGTTACTTCAAACAGAAGTAGGAGCTTTGAATCGGTAGGAGATGTTTTTAAAAGGTTCAGCTTATAATCCTGTGTTCATATTTCAGTTTCCGCCATCCTAATGTGCTACAGATGCTTGGGTTTTGCTCCAAGCCACCTGCACTAATATTTGAGTTTATGATGAATGGAAGCCTATTTGAGAAGCTTCATAATGTAATGCCAACCTAGTACTTGTAAGCTGAATTGATTTTGACTTCCTTTTGTGTAATAGGAAAGAGATCAGTTGCTTTCGTGGGACAGGAGGAAATCTATCCTGGTAGATGCTTGTAAAGGCCTTGTGTACCTGCATACAGCCACCCCTCCACTAATTCACCAGGATATTAAATCGTACGTTTTATAGACTGTAATTTCATGTTATGTGATATTGATATATTGCTGCAGTGCAAATATTCTTCTTGATGAGGCTTATAAAGCGAAATTGGGTGACTTCGGCTTTTCTGTAGAATTACCATCTGTATCTAGTGGCCAGACACTATTTACTGCCAACTTCATATCTAGATCCGAGGGCTATTACCCTTCTGAAGTGTGTTCTGGAAAAATCTCTGATAGGAGTGATGTATACTGTTTTGGTGTTGTAAGTTGGGTGGTCATGCCCAAAAT
Organism: Crambe crambe; assembly: GCA_963924555.1. Lineage (NCBI taxonomy): Eukaryota > Metazoa > Porifera > Demospongiae > Poecilosclerida > Crambeidae > Crambe > Crambe crambe. The sequence continues at coordinate 1,659,462 of OZ004584.1, read as the reverse complement.
ATTTAGATCCATGTACTTTCAGGTTATTTTAGAAACCTATTCTGGACTTAAAGCTTATGATGAAGAGAGAGATGATCCCAAGCTGGTATGTACATCGATTTAAAGTGTATTAAAATAATAGCCCCTATGCATTCTAAATTACAATCCAACGTTTTTCACTGATGATCTGATTCTTGATCTGGCATTGTAGGTTGATTCCCTACAAGAAGAGATCTCCGATCGGACTAAGTTCAGTGATGTATACGATTCTTTTTTAGGTGTGCCCCCTCCTTCTTGTGACTACTATTTCAACATTATCTCAGCTTGCTTGAAGAGACACAGTGTCAGGGCACAATCATCAGATGTAAGGGGGTCATGTTTACACACTTGTGGCTGGCTGGGAATGTGTATGTGTATTGTGGGTAACTGGGCACTGAATAGTGAGGGTGTGCAGATCACTAGCTTTGATGTGTGCTCTCTACTGCTCCTGGTTGACTTTTTTTGTTGTTATTATAGGTACTTGAAATGTTGACACATGAATGAGTAGTCCAGGTTTTTTTCTTGTTTGCTATCAAATGACATGCTCACCCAGAAACTCACTCAATTGTATTCACTTTCAATTCACATTCAGTCAAAAAAATTTCATTCTGTCAAAAAATTTAATAGTAGTTAACTGTTGATAATGAAATCCCGTGCTGGATGAGTAACCAAATGATGGTACAATGATGAACAAAAAGATTGACTAATACTCTGTTGGTCCATGGCAAAGTCAACTCGAAGCACAGTGTCAGCCCATGCTTCAAAAATTGGTGAATAAAAAGGTGCTGGTGGTTCACTTTCTGTCATCATAGCATCAAGCCAGATATCTGTACTGATTGGTTTAGAGAAATCTTCTGTTCCTGAAGTTTAGGAAAGAAGGAAGTTAAAGGATATTTGAATTATAGCTAACCATATAGGGATGGGAACTCGTATAGCTCATTCGGCACTCCATTGGGACACTCTGAAAGGCGATTTTTACGAATCAAGTGTGAATTCCAGGTTTCAATAAATTCAGCTAGATCCTTTTTCAATGGTACAAGTACAACATATGCCAGGCAACTCCTATTACAACAGCAATATAATAATTTCTGACATAATATATATATATATATATATATTATATACCTGTGAAAGTCATTAGTTGAAACAAAGTCTCCACAGTGGGCTAGGGTCTGAAAATTTTATTATTGGTAGCAATTATCTTAGCAACAATTTATACCTTAAAAAAATCAATCCACCAGTGTGTTTTGTGCCTTCTAAGCTGAGACCACCATGCCTCGATTCTCTGTAAATGGGTTATAGTAGTAGTTCAAATGAAATAGTTTCATGTACTTTTTGAACACCTACAATATTTGATTTGGATAGTCCATAGATAAAGCTTTTTTCATTAGCCATCCCATCGGTATGATAAAAACGAAAGGCAATTTGTATAGCTGCAATTGTTGGATTTTCTGTGCCATAATCGCCTCTTATAACTGATGGACATCCTATATGATGCACACCGTAAACTGGCTAGCTAGCATGCTGCAACAGTTACCTCCCACTTGCTCCACATTTTCCAAGTAATATCTAGCTATTACTCTTGGATTACTATTAGATGGGGCTAGCTTCAGCCAAATGATTTTCCTAGAAAAACTGAAGGAACATTATGATAATTTGCCTTGCACACAAATTTGCATACCCATCAATACAGCCATGAAGAGTGAAGCCAAATGGGGTCATTTTGTCATATCCATCGATATGCCAGATAAAATTTGGTCCCTATAATAATATTATGATAATAGCTATAGCTATTCCTAGTTTTAACACTGTTTGTACCTTATTTCTGTAAATTCTTCTCTTTAGTGTCTTTTTTCGCCTTCGTTCGGAACCACAGGGATCTTCCTCTTTCATGATTTTCATCACAGTATCTCTGTTATTGTTGAAATAGCATTCCATCTTTAAGTGAAATTTAATTACCTTCTGACCAGGAGATGATACTTGAGTCTGAGAATCTGCCACATGGCTCGATAGCCTCTAAGCTGGTTAGATGAGGCCAATTCAACCTACAGTTTTAAGTCATAGCTACATGTAAAGACGCCAGTTTATGATCATGTAATTGTTCCTTACCCTGATGATGGACCTGACTTGGTGTTCAGGTGGATCAGGCCAACGCCTGGATAACCCAAGACGATTAAACTGGTTTTTCAGCCATCTCAAACTAGACACCAAACAGTCATTGTCAATACACAATCTGTTAGCTAGCAGTTTAATAACTTGATACCTTCTCTTCATGTGATACTTCAAGTACAAAATGGCTAATAACCTCTTGTACGGTCTCCACGAATAGAATAACTCTATAAGTATGTCTAGAAAGATATCCAAATCACGGCTATCTTCAACCATAAATAAGACTTACCATCCATAGTTAGTTGTCTTACACACATACGCGCGCGCGTACATTATCGGTCGCACGCGCGGGAGATCCTTTACCAACTTTCAAAAAAATCATTTTGCAAGGCGGAAAAACTTGCGGAGACTTGCGGGCTCTTCCGGAGACTTGCGGATACTTGCGGATACTTGCGGAGCCTTGCGGAGACTTCGCGGAGCTTTGCGGAGACTTGCGGAGACTTTGCGGAGCCTTGCGGAGACTTCGCGGAGCCTTGCGGAGCTTTGCGGAGCCTTGCGGAGACTTGCGGAGACTTGCGGAGACTTGCGCCAAAATTAATTTGCTTGCGGATGATGTAAATTGCACTTCTCGGCTTCCATAAGAAGTCATATAATATTATATAGCTAGCGGTATTATAATTAGCCAGTGACATCACAGTTGTCATAGTTATTCTTTATCATTATGATTTATATTCAATGCGTGTGTACTGTTGTGGATGTGGCTGTAATTATAGTTATATATATAAAGGAATGAAAACATCCATCTCAGACAACCTCAAGCCCTCTTCGTATCCAAGTCTCATTAGCCTCCAAACTATGGTCTCGCGAGCCAGCCAGAATATTCCATATACACTTGTACTAGACATTTCAGCAGGTGCAATTTTAGCATGCGAACTTATAGGAAAAGGCGCCAAGTGTATATACGTAGACTACTCCTTATCCTAAGTAGTTATGTCAACACAGTGTTACCTCAATAATTATTGTCGAAAATGTTGCCAGTGGTGCTCTGCTTATAATATGACTAATGGAGGATTATTTCTGTAGCGCAACAAGTATTACCACCACACTCTTCTCCATGCATCCCAAAGAGTGCTAATTAGTCCTGCATGACATGTACATCCCATCACAAGAATAATCTTGCCGGTAGTATTATTCTATTCTATTGCAACTGAAAAACAGATTAGCTATTTGCATCCAGAAACAACACACACACAATTCAGCTAATGGATAAGATTTAGCATAAACAACAACAATGAGTATGTACATACCAATGATTCAAGTCACACACTAGCTATTTCAATTATCTTTATCGTAATCATGCAGTCCATGGAGTAGTATAATAGTATAACTGAGTTATATTTCATAACTCCAGAGTATACTTCCCTCCTACAGTCAGCAACTCCTAACTTGAAGACAGAACACCTTCAATATGCTAGGACTCAAGTATGAAGAGCAGAAGATAAAGCAGTACAGCGACTTCTAAAATCGTCATTTTCATTTAGTCTTTCATCATCATCATCATCTTCATAATCATCATTAAGTTCATTCAAATGCTATAATTTTTCCGACTAAGTCTTGCTATAGCTTTCAACCTACAACGTGGCAGATATTTTTATGGTACATGTAGATTCTTGGACCTTGACCCCACAACTGACTAGTGAATCTGTCATCTCTTGATGTTTGTCTCTCGATGCTTAGAGCGTAAACCCTTAATGGCACTAGTCTGGTTATGAATCAAGCCTTGATGCAACAGTATATCTTTTATATACAAAATTAGGCCAATGGCAATCTTATAGGTAGATAGCATGTCCTTCCAGATCAGATTCATTTCAGCTCATACAATAAACCTCCATTAATTGCTACAATACATGAACTTCAACATGGATAGCAGAATCACAGCATCCAGTTGCCTATAATAAAATAATAAAGCATTACATCAAAAAAGGTGACGAACAAGTTAAGGAAAATATTTATTCTAAATAAAAATAAAAGTGTAGGGATGGCTGTGTGCAGTTCAAAAAAGTTCGGCAACAAGAGAGTGAACTTCAGTCAAGTAACCCCTTACCCATCACCAATATAACTATTCCTACTTCACTCCCTTTATATCTTATCTTGGCCTGTCATGGGAGTGAAGTAGCTCATAGTAATATTGATGATGGGTAAGGTTACTTGACTGAAGTTCACTCTCTTGTTGCTGAACTTTTTTGAACCGCACACAGAGCCCTATTTTTTATAAATTTTTTCTATTCCAACTGAAAAGCAGATTATTGGTGATGCAAAATTTAATTTAGCATCTTAGCACATACAATGGACCGGAATGAACATGAACACTAATAAGTAATACATAGCTACCAATGATTCAAGTCACACACTAAATTTATTGTAATCATGCAGTGAATGCCAGTATAATGATTAGAAGTTCGTTAACTCAAGTCTTAAAGGGAGGAATGAAGTTACTGCACATAGCTACAACTGTAGAACGCTTAGCAGGACATTCTCATTGCTAGGATTCTCATCACCACAGATTCTCACTTCAATATCATCAGTGGTGGGGGCAGGGAGGGACACACTGAACCATGGAGGATTGTTGAAAGTGCAGCAGTTGGTGGTGCAGTCCATAGCATCCCACAATGCACCATTGTAGTTACCGTCACAGAAGTAGTTATTGCCAACATAAGAAGGCGGATAGGGAGCTTGATTAAGAGCATGATTAGGATTGTCACAAGGACAGCGGAAGAGATAATGACCATAACCTGCACCAAAGCTCCAAATGTGTTGTCGTGGTGATCCATGAGTCACACTGATACCATCCACGTATGGCTCATCAATGCTCGGAGAATTTCTGAAGTTGGATATTTCAGCAAAGGCATTTGTAGTGCCAGTACAATATCCTATGGCTCACCCACAGATGCGACTGTAGGTCAATCCAGGAGTAGGAAAAGATGTTCCTAGGCAGGTAGTAGGTGTGGAAGCAAAGCACGATCTTGCAGGTGATGAAGTCATAGTCCAAGAGGAAGGACATTGCTGGGATGTGTTACTCATATCCAGCTCAACCACTCTAGTCCACCCTCCAGTGATGTTACCACATGACCTGGTCATGTCACAGTATACACGCACAGCAGAGCCATTGGATGATCTGATCCAGTAGTGGCCTGAGGGAGAGAAAGGAACAAAGTGGAGAATAGCAGCACATGAAGCTGCAGGATAATTTGGATGCAAACCTGGGCTCTCTAAATTATTGATCAATTCCTGGGTTCTGTTCTCCAGCACAGAATAATCTTGCCTCAACTGGTTTAACTTAAGCATTGAAACATTGAGCATTCGTCCATTGGCTTCATACTTGTTGTGATTTAACTGATCAAAAGAATTTAAGTGTTCAACATTTGTTGAACAGTGTCAAACTGATCATTTAGGATTAAAAAATAATCAGTGGTCTCAATCAATTCCTGGGTTCTGTTCTCCAGCATAGAGTAATCTTTCCTCAGCTGGTTTAACTTAAGCATTGAAACATTGAGCATTTGTCCATTGGCTTCACACTTGCTATTTAGTTTTGCTAATTCTTGATTCGACTGACCAAAAGAAACGTTCTTCAAATTTGAGATCTCAACGAAGGCAAATACAATGCTGATAAAGACTGCAATGATAAGCAAAATGACTGCAACTGCAATCATTAAAATGCAGAAGAATTTCTTCTTCAAGAAAGCTTCTTTTTTTCCTTCTCCATTAACAACTGAAGTACACATCGTAGTTGCATAGCATTCATTTTCATGAATATTATATCTTGTATCATCATCGACATTCACTTTTTTACTCATTTTTCTTATAGATAGCTATTGAAACTGCATAACACTGCATGCATTCAGGTTTTTAGCTATTTGCTTCAAAATTGCCTAGCTATGCCCAATTAAAACTATTTATGTTGCGGAAACACTTTCCACGATCTGTCATTATAAATTCATGTGTTGGCAATGACAGCACTATGTAAGAGCAACTATAATTAAACAGATGCAAACAGAGGATATTATACATGGCTGTGTGCAGTTCAAAAAAGTTCAGCAACACCAGTCAAGTAACCCCCAATATTACCAAACTATGAGTTAACTATTCCTACTTCACTCCATTTATGCCATCTTCGCCCATTATGGGAGTGAAGTAGGAATAGTTAGCTCATACTTTGGTAATATTGGTGATGGGTAAGGGATTACTTGACTGAAGTTCACTCCCTGCCTGGTTACTGAACGTTTTTAAACCATCCCTACTTCTCCTTTTTAATATTTTTTCCCTTTGCTGTAGCTACTATAAATGTTCATGTTGCAGAAACACTTTAAAATAAGCATATAATATTATGTAAGTTGCATACATGCCATATGTATTTATCCCAAACTAGATATAACCACTATCCTCTGTTAGCTGTTTATGTTGCAGAAACACTTTAGCTAAGCATTTATCTGAAATAGTTTGCATAGCTATGGCTACATGTATTAAAAACTGCATGTGTCTACAACAGCCACTATCGTCTGTTTTTTTTTTTTATGTTGCAGAAACAATCATGCATCAGTCATTGTTTACTTTAATGTTTTGCCAAATGGACACTAGCTAGCTATTGTATTATAACTAATATTAAAAGCTTCCATTTTTACTGCACGTACACCATATGTTTATCCCAATAACATGTACACATGCACACACACTGTAGTGTGTGTATTGGGTGTGCTCCATACTACTCCTTTTTAATATTTTTTTCCTTTACTTAAATTGTTCACCTTTTTTACAGATAGCCATAATGATATGGTGCATGTATCTAGGATAATATAGTCTCAGAGATACTTATTACTATTGTTTATTTTATTATAAACAACTGATGCTGAGATCCTCCCAGACATGTATTTCAGCTATGCAGTTCATCAGACCCAGGAAGGATAAATGCTGATGTAGCTCGTATTTATATAGTTGATTGTCATTTTCTTTTTACTGGTGTTGTACCTTATATACTTGATCAGAGCTGCATCAAGGTAATCAGACCAGTGCACAGTGCCAGTCAGATGCGAGGTCAAGGTCCAAGAATCACGTGCACGAGGGCGAGGCATTATCTGCCATGCACGTTGTAGCTAGCAGGTTGAACATGTCGAGTTAAAAGTGAAGGATTATAGCGCAGTCATTTCTGAGTATAGATTGAAATAAGTTGTTTAATGATAATTATGAAGATAATTAGCTACACATCTCAGATAAAAATTATCTAGCTATTAGCTATCACAAAAAGGCAAAACAAATAAAAAAAGCCGATCGAATAATGTTAATTAGTCACAAACTCTTACAGTCATATGAAATAATATAGCTAGCTATAGTTTCATTGTTTGTACTAAGTTAAAATTTCACTGGATGTAAATTTCATACGCTTGAATTAAAGTGTCTTCGTCACCACGTGGCTGATCACGACACACTCTCATCTCAATGTAGTGGGTTGTATGCACTGGAAGTAGCCTATAAAACCATGGAGGATTAGAGGAAGAGGAAGAGGCACATTGAGTACAACTTCCCCTGTTCCATAGAGGCCTATTAATTACACACGTCTGTGTATTGTATATGTAAATGCCATCACAAAAGTAATGAGCTCTATTGATGAAACTTGGTGGCCGAGATGAACAACCTACGTATGTATAAAAGATAAGGTTAATAGACAGTTAGCTATAGATATGTACCTCGAAGACCAACACCAAACGTCCAAATGTGTTGTCTTGGGGATTCACCATATGTTAGACTGATGCCATCAACATAGTTGGAGTCTATAGTGGGAGAACCTCTTATTCCACCATCATTAAATATTGAATCAGGTATTCCTTTTTGATAAGCTCTGATTATCCCACAGACCTTGGAGTAATTGAAACCATGTGAAGGAAAAATGACTGAAGAACAGTTTGGACTGTCAATGTTCATTATACATGATGGTATGGGGCAATCTGTTCCGTTCCTGAGAGCACTGGGACACTGGCTACTGCTGTCTCTCATGTCCAGTTCAGCCACTCTCATCCACCCTCCAGTGATGTTACCACATGTCTTGGTCATGTCACAGTACACATGCACAGCAGAGCCATTGGAGGACCTGATCCAGTAGTGACCTGAGGGAGAGGAGGGAATAAACTGCTGAATAGCAGCACATGAAGCTGCAGGATAACTTGGATGCAATCCTGATAGTGAAATCTTTATTAATTGCTGGGTTCTGTTCTCCAGTGCAGAGTCTGAATATAATAATTTCTGATTTGACAGATCGAAAGAAGTATTCAACATTAAATTTTGTTGAATAGTTTCATACTGATCATTTAGCAGTGAAAACTGAGCAGTGGAAGTACTCTTCAAACTTGAAATCTCAATGAAGGCAAACACAAAGCAGATAACGAGTGCAATAATAAATGCAATGATTGCAACTGCAATCATTATAGTGCAGAACCATTTCTTTTTTGAGAAAACTTCCTTTATCTCTTCTCTATTAACAACTGAGGGAAACGTCGTAGTTGCATAGCATTCATTTTCATGAATATTATATCCTGTATCATCATCAACATTGACTTTTTTACTCATTTTTAAGTTATATAGATGAGGGAATTGAAACTGGAATGGCTTTTAACACTGCATTCAGCTTTTTATTCGCTTCAAAATCGGGCTAATAATTATTAGCAAAAGTCATGACGTAATTATAATAACTTTCGTTTGCGTTACATCTATGAAGTGTTTGTTTTTATATTTTACTCTAAGCTGATGATGATTGCTGCCATTGCTAACATAATGTTTTGCTATTATACATAATGTAGTTAAATACATCTATCATTGATGACAGATGCATATAGAAACTGTTTCTGCAACATGAATAGTGTATCAATTTTGTAAACAAAAACATCAGATGCGAGAGTTTATCTACAACATAAAGTCCATTTGAATTTTGTAAATGTTGATAGATTCATGGAAAGTGTTTCTATAACATAAATAGCTATATAGCTAGTGTGTCCATTCGGAAGTAAATTTATAAATAATTGACAGAAAAGTGTAAACAACTATAGCTATAGCTTTTAAACAGGTATGCAACTTATTTTTCAGATGCTTAAAGTCTTTCTGCAACATGAACATTAGTTATATAACTCAACAATGTGCATCATATATAACGTTGGAACATGAAGATTGATAATCTCTACAGTGTGGCCATTATAGCTATGCCAAGGGTGAAAGGGTGCAGGAAGGGGTGCATTACTCAGTGCATTATTCCCTCTCATGTGAAAATCATGTGACTTGCTGTAGTTAATAAATTTCAGTTATTGTGTAGCTATATAATAGCTATATAATACTCAAAGTGAATTTGCAGGGATATTATAATGTACTAGCTATCTTTCTAGCATGTAGGTTATGTATACACAGCTAGCAAGGTATACATATTGTAGCCACTGTAGCTATGGCATATTTTTGAAAACCTGACATGACTTTTGCATTATAAATTTCAAAAATATAAACTGAGCAGTAGCAACAAGTATCATCACCATCTCCATCCCAATAAATGCTAGTCACATGACATGTCTCTGCAAAATAGGAACTCCGTCACCTTTACTCAGGTTCAAATGTTGCATGTATTCCATTCCCACATTTCAGAATAATAGCTACTGTCAACATGATTTGAATCTAGATTTACCACACCAGAAGTCTGACCACTAAATCCAAATCCATCATCCTCAATGGAAACACAGACTTTGGAATATTGGGAGGAATAGCAGGCCCATATTACCACCACACTCTTCTCCATCCCAAAGCATGCTACGTATATAGTCTTGGATGACACATCCAAGCAATTATAGGAACTCCATCACAAGAATAATCTTGCCCACATAGCTTGTACAATAATATTCTTATTAAGAGTGTACCTACTGGTTTACTAATATCATAATAAAAATGGAGAGGCACTTTCCATCCCTCCTGATGATTGTACAACAATAGTATTGTTTTATTCCTATTGGTGATACAAAATATCCAGAAACAAAAATTAGCTATAGCACACACAATTAATGGATAAGATTTAGCTATGTCCATGCATGAACAAGAATTTACTACAATACCAAGGATTCAAGTCACACATTATAGCTACACAAGTTAATCATGCAGTGAATGCCAGTTATTATAGCTAGGTCTAAAAGGAAGGACTGAAATTACTGCACATACAACTGCAGAACGCTTAGCAGGACATTCTCATTACTAGGATTCTCATCGCCACAGATTCTCACTTCAATATCATCAGAGGTGGGGGCAGGGAGGGACACACTGAACCACGGAGGATTGTTGAAGGTGCAGCAGTTGGTGGTGCAGTTCATAGCATCCCACAATACACCATTGTAGTTACCATCACAGAAGTAGTTATTGCCAACATAAGAAGGTGGATAGGGAGCTTGACTAAGAGCATGGTTAGGATTATCACAGGGGCAGCGATATATAGTGTAGTGACTAATACCATGACCTACACCAAAAGTCCAAATGTGCTGCCGAGGGGATCCATGAGTCACACTGATACCATCCAAGTATGGTTCATCAATGCTCGGAGAATTTCTGAAGTTGTGTATTCTAGCAAAGGCATCAGTAGAACCAGTACTATATCCTATGGCTTGCCCACAAATGCGACTGTAAGTCAATCCAAGGGTAGGAAAAACTGTTCCTGGGCAGGATGTAGGTGTGGAAGCAAAGCACGACCTTGCAGGCGATGAAGTCATAGTCCAAGAGGAAGGACATTGCTGGGATGTGTTACTCATATCCAGCTCAACCACTCTAGTCCACCCTCCAGTGATGTTACCACATGACCTGGTCATGTCACAGTATACACGCACAGCAGAGCCATTGGATGACCTGATCCAGTAGTGGCCTGAGGGAGAGAAAGGAATAAATTGGAGAATAGCAGCACATGAAACTGCAGGATAACTTGGATGCAAACCTAGGTTCTCTAAATTATCGATCAATTCCTGGGTTTCATTCTCCAGCATAGAATAATCTTGCCTCAACTGGTTTAACTTAAGCATTGAAACATTGAGCATTCGTCCATTGGCTTCACACTTGCTATTTAGTTTTGCTAATTCATCTGACTGACCAAAAGAAATGTTCTTCAAATTTGAGATCTCAACAAAGGCAAATACAATGCTGATAAAGACCGTGATGATAAGCAAAATGACTGCAACTGCAATCATTAAAATGCAGAAGAATTCCTTCTTTGAGAAAGCTTCTTTTTTTCCTTCTCTAACAACTGAGGCATGCACTGTAGTTGCATAGCACTCATTTTCATGAATGTTGTATCTTGTATCATCATCAACATTTCTACTCATTTTTATTATAGACAGCTAACCATCAGCTATAGATGAGGGAATTGAAACTGGACTCTATACATTCAACTTTTCGTTTGCTTCAAAATTACTATTTAGCTATGTTGTGGAAACACTTTCCATGATTGGTCATATATTAATCATGTGTTGGCAATGCCAGCATTATGTAAGAGTATAACTATAACAAAGGATACACACAGTATACTGCACACCCAATACACACACTGTAAAAATGAAAATGTGTATTGCACACTAAATTGTTCCAATACAACCAAAAACACATATTAAATTTGTAAACATGATGGATGCATCAACATAAACAGTTAGCTAACAGAGGATAGTGGCTGTTGTAGTCACAGCTTATAAATAAATATACAGGTATGCTTAGACGGAATGATGCTGAAAGTGTTTCTTCAACATAAACAGCTAACAGAGGATAGTGCTATATAGCTATAATAGCTAAGATTTATGGGGTAGATATATAATGTATGCAACTTATGGCTAAAGTGTTAGTTTCTGCAACATGAACATTAGTTATCTCAACAATGTGGCCATTAAATCATTGCATCATGAACATTTATAGTTATCTCAACAGTGTGGCCATTATAATTGTTGCAGCATGAACATTATCTCAGTGTGGCCGTTCATAGATAAAGTAGAAGGAGGGATTGGCAACACGCATAGCTTCAATTGAAAACACTCCGTGTTTCCATACAGGAAACCACACCCACCAGACTAGAGATGGCATCGGCAAGTGCTGCTTGTTCTGCTCGTGCTGCTGGCCATGTTTTGCAACCAGATGAGGTTGAAAGGCTGTCAAAACAAGCTATAACATTGACATTGACAAAAAGAGAGTTTTTAACTGGAACTTCTCGTACTCAGAGTATACAGTCTATTGGCAAAACTCTCCTATCTTTGTCAGGTGCAAATGAAAGAGTTTTTAAGAAATTCAACCAAGATCTAGTGAAGCTGTTGAAGAAGCCTCTAATGAATAAGGTCACTGACAAGTGTAGATCATCTTCTGCTAAGAGGGCACGTTTATGGACAGCATTTCATAAACTGTCTGTGAAAGATCTTCCCCATCTGTGGAGTAAATTGTATGAGTCACTTCAAATAGACTGTAAGGAACCACTTTTCTACCAAACTGTGAACTTACTAGTATTTGAGGAGTTACTGAAAGAGCACTTTAAATGTACTTTTGAAAGTCGAAAAGATCCAAGAGAAGAAATTTTACTGTCAAAAGATGAGCTGAATACATTGCAATATTCATGTGGTTATGTTGCCCTTAAAATATTGAAGAAGTATGAAAAAAGTAACAAATATCCAGACTGTGAAATGTGCTTGGGTAACATGGCTGTTCAAGGAGATACTACTGACTTCACGACATACACAAGTGAATGGTTCAAAAAGACTAACCGAGGAGGGTTATTTCCTGTGAATGATGAGACCCTTACTTTCTTTATAGCTGTTGAAAAAGTGACACGTACATATCTGCCAAAATATTGCAGCAATAATTATGAAAACACCAAGGATGTACTCATTAAAGTTATTACTGAAGATATTGATGTACAATTCTACTGGACCCTTATCTCTCAGGATATTGATGAGGAAGAAGATGTAGTTAGACTGCTGAAAGAGATTGTAACCTTGTGGATAACAATTCGAGGATTCTCACAAGCTTCGACCTGGCTAGAGGAGTACAAGAAAGCCAAACAATTAACCATTTCAAAAGATAGAGCACTGAGAAAAAAGTTTAAAAAGGACACTGAAGAAACTGATGACTAAACAAAACACAAACATCATGATGTTTGTCTTTTTTTCTTTTCTTTTTTTTGAGTTTTTCTGCAGATCTATTTCGACTGCGTTTAGGCAATGGTAAGCTACTAGCCTCAGCAACAATTGTTTCTTGGTCTTTATCATCAAATAATCGTCGTTTCCTTCTACAATTCCCACGAACAGGGTCCAATGCCTTAGACTTTTGAACCCGCAAGGCACTAGCATTGTGCAAGCTGCACTGGATAGTGGGATTGTCACTTCTGCCTCCCCTGGCCTTGTTGGCCAAAATAATTCTCAAGTGGGTCTTGGCTAAATCTTTCACTGAGAAGGAAGAGATCATCTTTGTTAGAAGATAACAGAAACTTTGCAACTTCCACAAATGAATGCACTGTAAAGAAAAATAACATGCATACTTGACATAACTATAGAAATTATATAAAGCTTCTAACCAGTAATTTTCAGTCCTTCCAATGTCTCCCTGCTCAGTGTCATAGCTTTCTTTTCCTCTGCTGAAATTCCAGGAAGTTTAGAAACAGTCTCCTCCCACTTTGTCAAGTAGACTAGGAAATCATCCTTAACCACTAAAAGAAAACAAAGTTCAGTTTCGCAAATAGTTCTCTGAATGGTTCCTCACCTTAAACCGGTCATCATCTGGTGAAGTATATGGCTTCCTATCTGGTTTACGGCTAGTCTTCCACTCTGATAAACTCCTAACATTTAAACAGTCGAATAGCTTGTCAAAGTAGCGAATGAACCTCTCAGTTTCTTTGGTTTGTGGATCCCCAAAATATGCCAAAGCATCAGCTACAGACTTGATTAAGACCTACAAAAATTACAGTATAAGTGTCAGCAAGAAAGTGAGCATGCACATGCCCAGACATTATCACCTGAGCTGCCAAATCCACTCTCATACGGGAGTACGATGTCAAGTTTATATGCTCTTGTTTAAGCTTTGGCACGAGAGATAAGCCATGGGAAGCTACAGTAGTGCTGCTAATTTTATCAACCAAATCACGGATATGCTGCCAGGTAATACACTGCCCATTTATCTGCAATGCATGTACATTATAATTATGCACATTGTATATCAGGGTATTAACTTACTTTCATGAGCCTACTGGTGCTTGAATGACTTCATCAGAGGCATACACGTTTGTCTTGTATACTAAATGGCTTTTCGATGTCTTGTGCATCCTAAAGAATTTCCTATTAGGGCTAGCTCCGTCTGCAGTAACAGCAATTACTTTGAGGCCTGTGCTCCAATTCCTTCCCACACGATAGGAAATAGTAGGTCTGCTGTGATCCCCTCAGTTGAAAAATGTGCAAGTGGAAAGTCAAATTTGAAAAAAATCCCACGAACCATCACAGCTAAAATTTGCTTTGAGACAGGAGGATGAGCATCGGCATCACGTTCAGCTTTTAATAAGTCATCATTGATACTTCCAAGATTGCAAAACCCTATGATGTTTCCCGAGTGTTTATCAAAAACGATATCTTCCTTGATTTTCATCTCATCTAATACTATGGTCACATACCGCCTGCTCTCAGATAACTCATTACAATTAGATTCATGCCTCATCATGTCAATCAATTCCTGCTGATAGCCAGGAACAGACTTGATGTAGTTAGTGTAATCTCTCAGCGTTCGTTCTGATGGAAGGGTTATGAAACCACTGGATCGCATGATAGGCAGCACTAGAGATTAGTTTGAGATTCAGACACCATTTAATCATTACTGGGTGCCATCTATATTACCTAGCATTTGATTTCTTAGAATTTTCAATTTGTTGGTCCCAGAAAACTCTTCGAAACGTTCCCTCAGGAAAAGCTGTTTGTACATCCTTCGTCTTCTCCTGTACAATTGACAAAAGATCTCCATGTAGACCATGATCAATATCATCTCCATTCTCTTGAATTAAATTAAGCACCTTTTCTTTGAGTTTGACTATCTCAGTCTCAGCATTCTTCACTCGCTTCCTCAAATCTGAAATTTTGGCTAATTTCTCTGGTGTATTAAGGTAGCGTACATTGGTGTGGCTACTTGAACTGCTCAAGTCATCCTTACGACTGGACCATCTACTATACAATATTCTTAGTGTTCTTCTATAGTAAGTGCAAGACTTACATTTTTGGCCACGAACAAGTAACTTGATGTACGAACCGTCTTTGAGAAAAGTTCACCATTGGTACTAACAGGTGCATAATGGTCAAGAAATGCAGCAATACTTCCATCTTTACCAATAAATTTCCCTTTTCGAGAGTCAGCAAACACTATGAAATCACTATCTGGGTGTCCAACACAGACATTGAGTTGATCAACATTTTGTATAAGTTCCTTGAAACAGGCTCTATTAAGCTGCAAAGGGATATTACTTAAAGCTGAACACTTCTTTATTTCATGACTATGAATAAACACTCTCCATTTCCGATCAGAATCAATAGATATTGAACAAGTTATAAGCAATGGCTGACTTGAACCTGTAATAATCTTACAGAGCAGAATTGAGTCCACCCCCTTAGAAGTGTGATCATGCCACATTGAAGGCAATTCCAATGACTCATGCAGTGACGACAAAGTCAGATCTTCTGCTTCAGCACACTATCAAATAATATGATCAATGAGGCTATATCCTAAACACAATATCATATCATACATACCTGGACAGCTTGCTTTACAGTCACTTTCTTCTTCCAGTCACGATACTTTCTAGAGCACAGTCTCAATTTACGACCCATGGCTGAATAATAAGAATATGTACACTATCAGGAGATGGCTCTATAATTTGATTTATGTGTGATTTCAATGCTATAGCATCTTAGTAGTCATAATATTGAAATTGATGACAGAAGGAAGTACCAAAGAAGCACCAGAGGTACATAGCATAGCTACCTTTATACAAGATCCCAGCGTTACATTATTGTAAATAAAACGCTTTGGATGACCTGAAAAACCAAGGTCTGCATATCATTCAGTCATATTTTACTTGTTTAGCTATGTGATCTTCTGAACAAACACAAAATCAAACTATTTATGAAGTTAAAGGTAATCTAGCATTGCTAACAAACATTAGCCTCAACTCACCAACTTTTTCTCCAAAAAGTCTCTCTCCAGCCAGCCAGGTGCTGTAGTTAGCTCTTCTATAATTATAGTCCTCAGCATTACATCATTGTGAGGGGAAAACCAAACACTTCGCTGGATACAACACAGATAGACATCAAAGAAAATGCCGACCTATAGCCCTGGCAAGGGTGAAGGGTGCAGGAAGGGGTACATTACGTGTATACGTATAATATTCCCTCTCATGTCAAGCAATAAATCAAAATCATGCGACTTGTATGATGAATACAATACTGTTGCTATAATAGCTAATACTCAAAGTGAATTTGCAGGGATGTTAATGTTTCTCTTTCTATAGCTAGTTAACATGCATGCATGCTTATAAGTTTGTGAACTATGGGTTATATACTAGCAAGTTATTTGCAGCTACTGTATGACATGCATACTTTTGAAAACCTTGCATGACTTTTGCATTAGCTACGTATTGCACATACGTAGCTACATAAACCTCAATAATCTCAAATGCTATTATTTCTGTAGTAACAAGCAGCTATTAGCTACTATCACACTCTTTTCTCTTGCATGACATGTCCCTGCTAATAGGAACTCAGTCACAAAAGTAGCTAATCTTGCCCATACTTTTACAGCAGCAGCAAAGGTCCAAAATGTGTTGTTGCATGTATGTACATGTAGTATTTCAAGTGCATTTGTTGTTGCATGTATAGCTATTTCCAATAGTGTGTAAATCTGCATGCAAGCAATTTTAGCACAAGGTTTCTGTGTTCCTGTGTCTTTTCCCATCCCACACAAGTTTAATAGTCTTTTAAAAGATTAGAACATCTTGGTATACAATAATCTCAAGATTTGTTGTAACTTCATCACCACTGATCCTCACTTCAATATCATCAGAGGTAGGAGGGAGAGACACACATACTAGCTAAACCATGCATGCATGGATAAAAGTTGCCATTGCAGCAATTAACACAGGTACGTAGCTACAGTCCTTATCATCCCACAATACACCATATTGCATTCATCATCACAGAATTAATTCATGACAGAACGAAGGCATACTATTACCATTATCACAGGGACATTCCTATGAGAATCCAGCACTAATATCATTCATTCACGTGCATATGGTCAATCAATGATTAGCTTTAAGTTGCTTTTATCAGCAAAGGCAATTAATTGCTGCATGTCCCAGAAGCATCGCTATCCCACAAAAGACAATTCTGGGATGTCTTGTTCATGTTATACCTAAAATACTTAGCTAGTGTAACTGTATACTATCAGTTATGACGTCTCATGTAAACATTTTTGATGTTTGACTTATCATCCCTATGACTTTCGTTTAATAA
Source organism: Crambe crambe (assembly GCA_963924555.1). Lineage (NCBI taxonomy): Eukaryota > Metazoa > Porifera > Demospongiae > Poecilosclerida > Crambeidae > Crambe > Crambe crambe. The sequence continues at coordinate 1,641,763 of OZ004584.1, read as the reverse complement.
TTTTTTTAAGCTAAAGTTATCTACATAATATTATTAAGTTATCTTTATGAAAAAAAAGCCATATGTTACACAATTACAGTCATAAAATAATACTGAGAAAGTTAGTTTGTTTTTTGTGAGTTCAAATTTCAAATGAGCCCTAAAAAAATAATGGCTTTCACTGGATGTATATTTCATATGCTTGAATTGCAACATCTTTATCACTACGTGGCTGATCACGACACACTCTCATCTCAATGTTGTCAGTTGTATGCACTGGAAGTTGCCTATAAAACCATGGAGGATTAGAGAAAGAGGAAGAGGCACAGTGAGTGCAGCTTCCTCCATTCCATAAAGGCCTGTTAATTACACACATCTGTGTACTTGTGTGAATGCCATCACAAAAGTAATGAGCTCTATTGATGAAACTTGGTGGCCGAATTGGTGGCTGAAATGAACAACCTAGCTACATAATAAAATGAATTAAGTACGTAGCTATACGGTTAATAGACAGCTACATTAATATCCCTGCAAATCACTTTGAGCATTATATAGCTACACTATAACTGAAATTCATTATATACAGTAAGTCACATGATTTCCACATGAGAGAGAATAATGCACTAGTAATGCACTCCTTCCTACACTCTTCACCCTTGCCATAGCTATAATGGCCACACTGTTGAGATAACCAATCTTCATGCATTACGATGCACATTGTTGAGTTATATACAGTATATGTAGTGTGCAAAACTTACGTAAGAAAAAAATATTTCAGATAAAAATTAAGTACTAACTACTGGTATGCTAGTTAGCTATTACAGTTAATTAGCTATAATATTGTAAATGATTCTCACTATAGCTACCTTGACTTTAGAACAGCTGCCACAAATCAATAATTTTCATGTTGGAAGTACATAGCTATCACTAATAAAGGGTTGAATATTCTAATTAATGTCACACACTTTATGCTACTGCAGCACAAGCTTTTAATGGTGTGTGTTTTGTTTGTTTGTTTGTTTGTTTCTATTGTATACAAGTGAATGCAAAAAATTTCTTCAAAATAAAAATGTGAAGTAGGGATGCTATTATAACTGCAGCTTCATTATGAAAACCAAGTACTGCAGCATCGAAGCAGTATGGCCCAAAAATCTAGCTGGAATATGTATTATAACTGCATGCAAGAGAGTGAACTTAGTGAAGTGACCCTTACCCATCATCAAGTACGAGATACTATTCCTACTTCACTCCCTTGGCCCTTGATCATGGGAATGAAGTAGGAATAGTATCTTGTACTTGATGATGGGTAAGGGTCACTTCACTAAGTTCACTCTCTTGCATGCAGTTATAATACATATTCCAGCTAGATTTTTGGGCCATACTGCTTCGATGCTGCAGTACTTGGTTTTCATAATGAAGCTGCAGTTATAATAGCATCCCTACTTCACATTTTTATTTCGAAGAAATTTTTTGCATTCACTTGTTTGCATTCTTTTTCTTTGTGATTATGAAAATTGATAGACACTAAAGGCTTCCTTGATTGAACTAATGATCAGTATTTCATTCTGTTCAGGGAGGAGAGTTTGAAGGATGATCATCTGCAGTGTAATGGAGTACTGAAAGGAGTGAACATTTTAAAAAGTGAACAGCATTAGCTAATTGTTACATAGCTATGTGATCACTGAAATAATTATTGAGATGGTACGTATGTCTTGCTTGAGGGAGGAGTATGGGGAGTTTATGCATTTGGTGTAGTGATCATAATAGTGGATGCCATCAAATGGCCACATCCTGTGCAGGTGTTATATGAGGAGAACTGCTATTAATTGCCCCACCCCTTTTGTGAGGTAATATCGCGAAGATTTTTTTCATACGAGGCTGCAGCACATTATAGATAGCTAGCCCAGCTAGATTTTAGGCTATCCCTACTTAACCTTTTTATTTTTTACGCTCACTTGTTTCTATCCTTTTTCTTAGTGTTTGAAGTTGAATGAGGGAGGCTACAGTACAGTACTATACAAAGCCAGCTCTACATAAACCTCTTTTGTAGGTACATACAGTGTCTCTGGTTGAAGAATTTGTTTAGCTATTTAAGTTTTGTTGATATAAAACTTTACAGCAACAGCAATGTAAATGACATGTACACGGCATGGTGAAGTGAGCTGACTACACTACAGCCAAGTACTGGCTATAATGCTACTATAGGATGAGCATCTGTACTGTAATTCAGCAAGGAGTGACTGGAACATCATCAGATAATGAATGAAGACCTTGGCTATAGCTAAACTTAAGCTTACGTGGCTCCGCCCATAAGCCCCGCCCCCTTCCAAATGGCGTAGAAAGATTAGCAGCTGTGTTCCGAGTGCTATCGAATAGTGAAGTAGAGCCTTAGTCAAAACTAATAGCAAAAGATCAGCCTCTAGGTGCCGCTCTAACAGATGGCCAAAGCAGAATTTTGATGACTATAGCCAGTAAGCCGGTACGTCGATCTTATTATTATTATTATTATCCTTATTATAAAGAAAAAGAACGAAAAGTCAATTTTAGAACTCGTTTTTTTCTTATGTTGGCGAATGAATTTTTGGCTTTTGAACATTCTCCTCTCTTCTTTGTAGATATAATAATTCACTGTAGCCTTCTGAGAACCTGTAGAGTAAGGGTAGAAGAGAAAGAAGAGTTTTTAGTTTATACTGTCCTATGGACTTTGACCTGCCATCCCTACTTAGAGAGTGCTACCGCACTCTCTGATTACAAGTGAATAATTATTGAGATGGTACGTATGTCTTGCTTGAGGGAGGAGTATGGGGAGTTTATGCATTGGGTGTAGTGATCATAATAGTGGATGCCATCAAATGGCCACATCCTGTGCAGGTGTTATATGAGGAGAACTGCTATTAATTGCCCCACCCCTTTTATGAGGTAATATCGCGAAGATTTTTTTCATACGAGGCTGCAGCACATTATAGATAGCCCAGCTAGATTTTAGGCTATCCCTACTTAACCTTTTTATTTGAAGAAATTTTTTACGCTCACTTGTTTCTATCCTTTTTTCTTAGTGCTTGAAGTTGGATGAGGGAGGCTACAGTACAGTAGTATACAAAGCCAGCTGTACATAAACCTCTTTTGTAGGTACATACAGTGTCTCTGGTTGAAGAATTTGTTTAGCTATTTAAGTTTTGTTGATATAAAACTTTACAGCAACAGCAATGTAAATGACATGTACACGGCATGGTGAAGTGAGCTGACTACACTACAGCCAAGTACTGGCTATAATGCTACTATAGGATGAGCATCTGTACTGTAATTCAGCAAGGAGTGACTGGAACATCATCAGATAATGAATGAAGACCTTGGCTATAGCTAAACTTAAGCTTACGTGGCTCCGCCCATAAGCCCCGCCCCCTTCCAAATGGCGTAGAAAGATTAGCAGCTGTGTTCCGAGTGCTATCGAATAGTGAAGTAGAGCCTTAGTCAAAACTAATAGCAAAAGATCAGCCTCTAGGTGCCGCTCTAACAGATGGCCAAAGCAGAATTTTGATGACTATAGCCAGTAAGTCGGTACGTCGATCTTATTATTATTATTATCCTTATTATTATAAAGAAAAAGAACGAAAAGTCAATTTTAGAACTCGTTTTTTTCTTATGTTGGCGAATGAATTTTTGGCTTTTGAACATTCTCCTCTCTTCTTTGTAGATATAATAATTCACTGTAGCCTTCTGAGAACCTGTAGAGTAAGGGTAGAAGAGAAAGAAGAGTTTTTAGTTTATACTGTCCTATGGACTTTGACCTGCCATCCCTACTTAGAGAGTGCTACCGCACTCTCTGATATATATTGATAATTTCTATGGGAGTGTCTTCATTACCACTGCCTTCATCAGAATATAGCCTCATTTCGATATCATCTGGAGGATTGTTCAAGGAACAGCAGGTGTTTAGGGGTCCACAACCAGCCCCATCCCACAGGGGGTCATTAGGGTAGAATGTGTTGCATTGAAAACGACCTTTACTTGCTGTAGCTATCACAGAAGTAATCGTTTCCCACAAATGCTGGAGGTCGATTTAGGGGTATATAGTGGGGGTGAAGGATGAGGGCAAGAGAGGGGATGCAAGATGGAATTAATCATATAAGAGCAAGAGAAAACATTAATTTTGGGACAGGACAATTACCCCAGGTTCTATTGGGTGCTGGAAGAGCATCCCATGGACGTCTATATCCCCCACAGCACACGCGTTCAAGTCCACTCCTTTCGTACATCGCGTCACAATGACTTGGTATGGCTACGATGCCATGGAAACTGGGGTACTTGGAGTCAGGGTCTCTCTGTCCATCTCTGTTGGAGTCCAGAACTGAACCGACTACGATGTTGAGGGTCCCATAAGCATGCAGCTATTTGTTCAGGGCACCTGCCAACTCCAACCAAACACCTGAAACCAAACAGAATTACTGAGCATATGTACTTGTCATGGTCACAGACATAAACCAATCTAAAATTTCTGAAAAGATCCTTTTTTGTAACCACATGGTCTATCTAGGTATCATGCTGAATGGTTAAATTCATATTTGTGTGTTATTCGTCTCATTTAGGAAATGGCCATTTCCCCTATGTGTATTATAACCTTGGTAGCTATACGATGACAGATGCATATATTGAAACTGTTTCTGCAACATGCCATTTGGAAAAACATTAAATTTTATCAGAGAGTGCGTTAGGGATGGCGGGTCAAAGGTCATAAGACTGTACAAACTAAAAACTTTTCTTCCTCTTCTACCTTCATTCTGCAGGTTCTCAGAACCCCTGGTTCAAGCCCTACATCTACACAGAAGAGAGAAGAACGTTTAAAAACTCCAAATTCATTCTATGACAGTCATATGAAAAAAAAAAAGATTTATAAGTTCTTTTTTTTTATACATAGCTAAATTTTTTGTGCTTACTTTAAACAATAACATCAATAACATTTAGGAAATGGCCATTTCCCCTATGTGTATTATAACCTTGGTAGCTATATGATGACAGATGCATATAAAGAAACTGTTTCTGCAACATGCCATTTGGCAAAATATTAAATTTTATAAACAATAACATCAGATGCGAGAGTTTTTAGCTAAAGTCCATTTGAATTTTATAAACAGTAACAGATTCATGGAAAGTGTTTCTATAACATAAATAGTTCCAATTCGGAAGTTAATTTGTAAACAATGACAGATTGTAAACAACTGGCTCATTATATAATCACAGCTTTTTAATAGGTATGCAATTTATTTTTCAGATGCTTAAAGTCTTTCTGCAACATGAACATTAGTTATAATATAACTCAACAATGTGAATCGTATAACGTTGTTGGAACATGAAGATTGGTTAATCTCAACAGTGTGGTATAGCTATGGCAAGGGTGAAGGGTGCAGGAAGGGGTGCATTACTCAGTGCATTATTCCCTCTCATGTGAAAATCATAGTTAATGAATTTGAGTTATTGTGTAGCTAATACTCAAAGTGATTTTGAAGTATTAATGTACTAGCTATCTTTCTAGCATGTAGGTTATGTATGCACAGCTAGCAAGTTATATTGGAGCCACTGTATGGAAAACCTTGCATGACTTTTGCATTATATAAATTTCAAAAAACTAAACTGATGATTCTAGAATTATCAGTGGTAGCTACTTATACGTAGAACAGCGGAGGATTATTTCAGTAGCAACAAGTATCATCACCATCTTCATCCCAAAAAGTGCTAGTCACGTGACATGTCTCTGCCAATAGGAACTCTGTCACCTTTACTCAGCAGCAAAGGTCCAAATGTGATGTTGCATGTATTCTATTCCCACATTTCAGAATAATAGCTACTGTCAACATGATTTGAATCTTTAGATTTACCACACCAGAAGTCTGACCACTAAATCTAAATCCATCATCCTCTGTGGAACCACAGACTTTGGGATATTGGAAGCATGCATGGAGATAATAAAAATGGAGAGGTACTTTCCATCCCTCCTGATGATACAATAATAGTATTGTTTTATTCCATTCCAACTGAAAAAACAGATTATATATAGCTACTGGTGATACAAAATATCCAGAAACAAAAATTACGTGTACACACAATTAATGGACAAGATTTAGCTAGCTATGTCCATGCAAGAACAAGAATTCACTACAATACCAAGGATTCAAGTCACACATACACGAGCTATTTTAATTGTCTTTATAGTATGTAATCATGTAGTGAATGCCAGTATAGTAATAGTTATTATAGCTAGGTCTAAAAGGAAGGACTGAAATTACTGCACATACAACTGCAGAATGCTTAGAAGGGTATTCTCATTCCCAGGATTCTCATCACCACAGATTCTCACTTCAATATCATCAGAGGTGGGGGCAGGGAGGGACACACTGAACCATGGAGGATTGTTGAATGTGCAGCAGTTGGTGGTGCAGTTCATAGCATCCCACAATGCACCATTGTAGTTACCATCACAGAAGTAGTTACTGCCAACATAAGAAGGCGGAGAGGGAGCTGCATCAAGAACATGGTTAGGATTATCACAGGGGCAGCGATATTGACCGTAGTGACTAATACCATGACCTACGCCAAAAGTCCAAATGTGTTGCCGAGGGGATCCATGAGTCACACTGATACCATCCACGTAAGGCTCATCAATGCTCGGAGAATTTCTGAAGTTGAATATTTCAGCAAAAGCATCTGGACTGCCAGTACTATATCCTATGGCTCGCCCACAGATGTGATTGTAAGTCAATCCAGGGGCAGGAAAAAATGTTCCTGTGCAGTTTCTAGGCATGGAAGCAAAGCATGACCTTGCAGGTGATGTAGTCATTGTCCAAGAGGAAGGACATCGCTGGGATGTGTTACTCATATCCAACTCAACCACTCTAGTCCACCCTCCAGTGATGTTACCACATGACCTGGTCATGTCACAGTATGCATGCACAGCAGAGCCATTGGAGGACCTGATCCAGTAGTGGCCTGATAGAGAGGAGGGAATAAACTGGAGAATAGCAGCACATGAAGCTGCAGGATAACTTGGATGCAAACCTGGGTTCTCTAAATCATTGATCAATTCCTGGGTTCTGTTCTCCAGCATAGAATGATCTTTGCTCAACTGTTTTAACTTAAGCATTGAAATATTGAGCATTCGTCCATTGGCTTCGCACTTGCTATTTAGTTTTGCTAATTCCTGATTTGACTGACCAAAAGAAATATTCTTCAAATTTGAGATCTCGATGAAGGCAAATACAATGCTGATAAAGACTGCAATGATAAGCAAAATGACTGCAACTGCAATCATTAAAATGCAGAAGAATTTCTTCTTTGAGAACACCTCCTTTTTTTCTTCTCTACTAACAACTGAGGCATGCATCGTAGTTGCATAGCATTCATTTTCATGAATGTTGTATCTTGTATCGTCATCAACATTCACTTTTTTACTCATTTTCATTATTATAGATAGCTATAATCACTAGCTATGATGAGGGAATTGAAACTGGATGCTGCATTCAGCTTTTTATTTGCTTCAATGCCCTACAAAACTATTTATTGCAGAAACACTTTCCACGATCTGTCATTAATAATAAACATGAACAATCATGTGTTGCCAATGGCAGCACTATGTAAGAGTATAACTATAACAGATCAGTGGATATACACAGTGTACTACACACCCGATGCACACACTAAAAAAACAAAACAGTGTGTGAGTGTATTATTGGGATAAAAATTAATGGTGTGTAGTAAACACTGAATTCTGTGTGTAACTAGCTACGCAGCTATTATTATAGTGTCCATTTGGCAAAACATTAAATTTGTAAACATATATGCATGGAAAAGTGTTTCTTCAAGCTAACAGAAGATAGTGGCTGTTGTAGTCACAGCTTATAAATATATGTAGCTATTTTAGACAGATGCTGAAAGTGTTTTATCAACATAGCTAAACAGCTAACAGAGGACAGTGGGCTGTACATGCAGCTTTTAAATTCGTGTATATAGCTATGCAAATTATTTTAGACAGATGCTGAAAGTGTTTCTTCAACATAAATAGCTAACAGAGGATAGTGCTATATAGCTATAGCTAGCTATACTGATTTATGGGGTAAATATTATACATATGCATGAAACTTATATGCTTACAGTGTTCGTTTCTGCAACATGAACATTAGTTATCTCAACGATGTGGCCATGAACATTAGTTATCTCAACAATGTGGCCATGAACATTAGTTATCTCAACAATGTGGTTATTATAGCTACAATCATATTATTCCCTTTCATGTGAAGCACAAATCAAAATCATGTGACTTGTGTACGTAGCTATAGCTTATGAGTATACGTAACTACTCACAGTGTAGCTACCTGCAAATAGGAACTCCATCACAAAAGTAATCTTGAGTTCTAGTATTTCAAGTGCATTTATTGTGAACTTTGATTTCAGTATAAAGTGCTCCCATTTTCAGTATTTTACCATGAATTTCAGTATTTCAGCCATTTTCATAGTAATGCTAATATAAAATGTGTATGAATTTCAGTATTTTTGAAAATTCTGGTCAAAATACTGATGAATCAGTATGGTTGGGGTCTCTGCTAGCTATACACATGGCAGTGCACAAAGTGCATCATTTAGGGGGCATGCCCCCTTCGAGTCTGGCTACGTGAGACTAGGGATCATCCAAAACAAAGAGACATTCAAATGTGTGCATGCATAGGAGAGGTGTGATTGGTGCATCTTAGGCATGAATGACTGTTGCCAGGCATGTAAAAATACAAAAAAAATTTTTTTTAAGACTTCTGGCAGAACCAGCCAGCGTTACTAACAGAACCAGCCAGCGTTACTGATCATAAGGATGGGGTAAGTCTTATAATAATAATTATGGTGACTTTCTCGTACTAGCTAGTAGCTATCTTATGGCATCACTAAAGTTTGACAGAAGAATCAAGATTAGAAGTTTTAAACTTTGACAGTTAGGATATTGAATCCAGAGATGGGCCTTAACTATTGAAGTTAGGCTGTGCACACTCCGCGAATGTCCATTACGAACCAGATTTGATTTGGGAGTCGAACTCCCACTGCCATCGGGGGAAATATCCTCTCTGAGTTCAGTCATAAATTCCAAATTAGAAGTTTTTAACTTTGATAGTTTCATAGATTATAAGGGGCCAAAATTATATAGAAATTCGAAAAAAATTATTAAAAGTCAAAGTGGAAGATGTTGGGAAAACTTGAGTAATGAGTATTCAACCTTAGCTAGAGACGTATGGAAGCAACTAGCTATTAGCTTGCTGTTATGACTGATGGCTAAGAGAATTAATGATACGATTCATTTTATTGATTTAAAACAGTGTTAAGGCGAAGTGAAAATTTGGGGCATGGAGAATAGTAGGTCAACTGGTAGCTAGATGGCTAAAATTTCTATCATCTCATCCATAGATTTTTCTCCTCAGTATGTCCGTCAAAGTACTGTAACAGTAGCTACGTATGTCTTTCAGGTATATGTTTCAGTAGCTAGCTAGCTATGATGCTCTAACTTTTGATGGAGACATGGAACAAGATTTTTTTTGAGTACTCCATCAGAATCTTCAGTTTGTAAGGATAATCCTTGCCATTCTGATACCACTGTAGTACTTTGAAAATTAAGTTTGGAAGTGACAAACATCAAGTTTGGAAATGATAAACATGAAGTTTGAAAATGGAATTTGGAAATGGAAAATATCAAGTTTGAATGGCCCTTATCAGCCACTGTATGATAGCCTGCAGTATAGAATTGCTGATCTTTTAGTTGCTTAATTTTATCAGCAAAGGCAATTCCTGCATGTCCCAGAAACATATGGTCATCCCACAAAACACAATTCTGGAATGTCTTGAACGTTCATGTTAATTAGCTAGCATCCTAAAATATTTAGCATACATAACTGCATGTATATCAGTTGACGTCTCATGTAAACTTTTTGATGTTTGATTTCTCATCCCTATAACTTTCATTTAATTTTTTTAGCTATTAGCTAGTTATCATTACAAAGAAAAAGTATATTAATGTTACAATAGTTAGCTAATTAGTCAAAACTGGTGTTACACACTGTGGTAACTTAGTAATAGCACGCAGAAGCAGGTATCAAATTGACAACAGATGATAACTGACAAATGCTATTTACATGAATTAAAAGAACTAGTTCAGGATGAACAAATTATTATTATTATTATACACCAAGTAATTAGAGAGTAATATTAAAGTAATGCATATGAGTTTGTAAAGAGTACCACAGTTTACCACACTTCCCCCCTTTTAAGATTCACAAACCAAAACGATCGGGTGGATGTCTGACTCTTGTTGAACGACGTGGAGTGGGGTTGGGTGGTGGATCGTGTGAACGTTCAGGTGGAGGTGCTGCCGGCGTTGGATTTGGAACACAAGGATAAGGAAATGCAAGTGGATCAACCGTACTTGACTTATCTGAACTATCAGGAGAAGTGCGTTTCCTGATGGAATCGACAGTTGTTCCATCGGAGAATTTGACAGTATAGGAGAGAGGTCCTGTTACCTCAGCGATAACACCAGAAATCCATTTTGGTGACTTCCCTGTGAAGTTTTCTGCGAAGACAGCATCTCCAATTTGGAAGGTTCAAAGTGGTGCATTTGAATCATGTGACAGTTTTTGTTTTGCTTGCTTATGCTCCACTTTTTGGGATACATCAGGGTGTAAATTGTCTAGTACTGTACGAGGCCTGCATCCTATTAGGAGTTCAGCTGGAGCAATTCCAGTTGTTGTATGAGGGGTTAACCGGTACGTGAAAAGAAATTTTGACAGTCTTTCTTGGATCAGAAGATCTGACAATCTTTCAATCGCTTGTTTGAATGTTTGCACGGCCCTTTCGGTAAGACCATTAGTAGAGGGGTGATATGGTGCTGATGTGATATGTCGAATGCCATTCTGTTCCATGAATTTACGGAATTCTTGACTTGTAAATGCGGATCCATTGTCTGTTATAATTTTGAGAGGGAGACCATGTGTGGAGAAAATTTCATGAAGTTTCTCGATGGTTTTGGCGGACGTCGTAGAGGACATAACTTGTACATCCATCTATTTGGTGTGAGCATCTACCAGGACTAGGTAGTTGTGACCAAGGAAAGGTCCGGCAAAATCCAAGTGTAACCTAGACCATGAGGCTCGCTAGGCCATTCCCATGGATGGAGAGGTGCTGTCGGTGGTGATGTCCATTTTGGGCCACCAGACATAGCTCCGTGCCAGTGACTTCATCTTGCTACATCCTGGATGACTATCATGAAGTTCATTGAGGACTGCTTGTCTGCCTTGGGGTGGAACGACTACCCTTACTCCCCAAAGAATGCAACCATCTATCACGCTCAATTCTTGTGCTTTTGATTTGTATGGAGTGAGTTCATCATCCAGTTTGATTGTTGGAAATCCTTGCAAGACATACTGTTTGAGTTTTGAGAGAACTGGATCTCTGTTGGTCCATTTGCGAATGTGAGAACAACTGATAACAGAGATGATTGATCAATTGAATTATGTCTCCAGGTAGACCATTGTCAGAGGAAATGTCAGCTTGAGGGAGTCGACTCAGTGCATCTGCATTATTCAGTGACTTTCCAGCTTTGTACTTGATTGAATACTGGTATGCAATGAGAGTTAACCATCTCTGGATGCGAGATGATGCCATTGCCGGAATGCCTTTCAGTTCACTGAATAGAAAGGATAGTGGTTGATGGTCCGATTGTATTGTGAAGTGTTTGCCATAGATATAATTATGGAACTTTTTCCTGCAAAAATGATTGCCAGTGCCTCTTTTTCAAGCTGAGAGTACTTTTTCTCGGCAGGGTTGAGTGTCCTTGAGGCAAAAGCTATGGGACGTTCTCGACCATCATCCATTAGATGAGATAAGACGGCGCCGATTCCATACTGTGAAGCATCACATGCAAGGAGGAGTGGTTTTGCCGGATCAAAGTGCACAAGGAGAGAGTCAGCTTAAAGTGCATGCTTGTTTTGCAGATGTAAAAGCTATATACTTCCTGTTCCTTGCCCCATGACCATTTGGTGTGCTTACGTAGTAAGGAGTAGAGAGTGTGGGCAAGAACTTAGTAATTTATAATACCAGAAATGAGCGGAGTTCCGTGATATTCTTGGGAGAAGGAGCAGCTTTGATTGCTTTGATCTTCTCTTCAGAAGGATGGAGGCCCTGAGCATCAATGACATATCCAAGATACTCAATCTGTTTGAGCATTTTTCTTTATTCAGTTTTAGACCAGCTTCTTCTAGCTTTCCTAGAACTTGTTGCAAGTTTTTGAGGTGTTCGTCCAGTTACAAGAATATCATCCAGATATACGGATATGCCTGGGAGACCACGTAAGAGTGTCTCAATCGACCTTTGGAAGATGGCAGGAGCAGAGTTGACTCCAAAATCTGTTAAACTGATACAAACCCTTATGGGTATTAATGGTGAGGAATTCTTTGGAGGAATCTGCTAATGGTAACTGTAGATAAGCATTTGACATGTCTAATTTAGAAAAGAATTTCCCTCCTGACAAATTGGTGAAAAGCTCCTCAACTCTCGGAAGGGGGTATGATTCGATATTGGACACTTGATTAAACGTAGTTTTAAAATCACCACAAATTCTGAGGGAACCATTACGTTTAAGTACAGGTACAATAGGTGCAGCCCACTTAGAGGTCTTCACTGGTGCAATTATTCCCAGATTAGATACTGCATAGGCGGAGGAACATAAATTTACCTGGGGGGGGGGGGGGGGGCCAAACCCCTGCCTACCCGATAATAGTTATGATTCAATTAAAAACAAGAGTCAAATAGGTTGAAAATGTTTCACTTTGCACATGCAGTCATGTATAATTGTCTCCTACAATGACATAAATAGTTGAATGAAATCTGGGGGGGCCAAAACCATAAGTCTAAAAATCGGGGGGGGGGGGGGGGGCATGGCCCCCTGGCCCCCCTGGTTCCTCCGCCTATGGATAGTCTATCCAATTCTTCTTCAACCTTCTGTTTTAATATGTATGGGACTTTACGAGGCCTCAAAAATTTGGGCTTGACCTCTGTCTTCACTTGAAGGGTGACCTCTACATCTTTCATGCATCCTAGATTACCATCAAAAACAGCTGCATGCTTGTCTAAGATCTTTTGAAGTGTTGGTGGTTGTTCCACCTGATCAATCACATCAAAGGTTATGTTATAATGGCTTAGCCAATCTCTTCCTATCAAGTCTGGACCACCCCCTTCAACAACATGAATAGTAAGTACCGCCTGTTGGTTACCATACCTCACATTGACAGAAGTGACACCAAGTACTTTGATGTCCTCACCAGTATAGGTCCTTAGATGCACAGTGGAGTCCTGACTTCAGTCTGCTCAGAAATATTACAGTAAGTTGCTGCACTGAGGATGGTGAGCGAGGCTCCTGTGTCCAGCTCCATCTTGACTGGAATGTTATTGAGAAAAACCTCCCGTACTATAGGACCCGATGAATTTGTTTGTACTGTACAATAAACTATAAGTTGGATTAGTTTCAGGTTGCTCTGACTCTGCCTGGTCGTCTTGAACATAATGACTTGTATTAGAAGGGGAATTGTTAGGAGCATGCTTGCAAGGTGGCCCTTTTTCCTACAAAAATGGCAAGTTACCTCTTTGAATTACACACTGGTGCTAGATGCGGGCCTCCACAGCAGTAGCAGGTTGGAATGGTGGTCTTGGAAGTTGGTGGCTTCTTGAGCCTGCCTGCACCCGTCGTATCAGATTTGGAAAAGAGTAATACAGTGGAATTGCTGGAGCCATTCTTGAGGATTTTAGAATTAGTCTCTGCAGCTTCGACTGCTTGAGCAATTTCAAGTGCCTTTTCGTAAGGAGGCGAGTCTGAATTGTATCGTGGTTCACTCCACAAACAAGTCTATCTCAAATCATTTCGTTGAGCCTGTCGCCGTAACTGCAGTGCTCGGCTAGCTTCCTCAAGGCCGCAACGTATGAGGCGATAGATTCTCCTGGTGCTCTCATCCTCGAGTGGAACCTGGTAACAATGACTGACGGCTTGGGGTCGTAGAACTTCTTTGCTTCAGCGACCAGATTGTCGTAGCCGATCTCGTCCAAACGCTCTGTCGTAAAAAGGCTGCTGATTTTCGTGAAAGCTGAAGAACCGCAGGCAGTGAGCAGGATAGACTTCTTTTTGCCTGCGTCAGTGACCCCATTTGCATCAAAGTAGAACTTTATTCGGAGGACGTACAATGTCCAGTCTTCTTTGCCTGGATCAAATGCCGTTAAAGTACCGTGAGTTGCCATCTGCAAAGTTTTATCCTCGTCGCCAAATGTGGTAACTTAGTAATAGCACGCAGAAGCAGGTATCAAATTGACAACTGACAAATACCAAAATACCATAGGCGGAGGAACATAAATTTACCTGGGGGGGGGGGCAACCCCAAACCCCCATTTCACCATGCATACCAACAATAGTTGTGATTTAATTAAAAAACAAGAGTCAAAATTCAGTCAACACAAACAAGTTATATACGTAACAGTAAGTTCTAATAGATACCAAAATAATATCTTCCAGCAATTAGCAATCAAGCTGCTGCAACAGTTTAAGTGACTAACTTAGCCTCATGTGTGAATGATTTTCATGTTTTGTCAATAGAGTTGAAAATGCTTCACTTTGCACATGCAGTCATGCATAACTGTCTCCTACAATGACTTAATAGTTGAATGAAATCTGGGGGGGCCAAAACCATAAGTTTAAACATCTGGGGGCCATGGCCCCCTGGCCCCCCTGGTTCCTCCGCCTATGCTAACTAGTTCAGGATGAACATAAAATCACAAATTATTATTATTATACACAAGTAATTAGAGAGTAGTAATGCATATGAGTTTGTAATGAGTATCACACTTTACAGTCATAAAAATTAATAATACTGAGAAGATTAGTTCATTTTTTGTCAGCTCAAATTTCAAATGAGCTTTAATAAATTAAAGTAATTAATGGCTTTCACTGGATATAAATTTCATATGCTTGAATTGCAACACCTTCATCACTACGTGGCTGATCACGACACACTCTCATCTACTGTGGTGGTTGAGATGAACAACCTATAAAAATAATACAAAATGAATTAGTAAAGTTAATAGACAACAAACTATTATACCGTCAGGGCCAACACCAAATGTCCAAATGTGTTGTCTTGGGGATTCACCATAAGTTAGACTGATGCCATCAACATAGTTGGAGTCTATAGTGGGAGAACCTCTTATTCCACCATCATTATGAATTGAATCAGTTCTTCCTTTTTGATAAGCTCTGATCATCCCACAGACTCTGGAGTAGTTGAAACCGTGTGAAGCAAAAATGACTGAAGAACAGTTTGGACCATCAGTGTTATTATACATGTTGGTACAGGGCAATCTGTTCCATTCCTGAGAGCACTGGGACACTGGCTACTGCTGTCTCTCATATGTCCAATTCAGCCACTCTCATCCACCCTCCAGTGATGTTATTACATGACCTGGTCATGTCACAGTAAACACACACAGAAGAGCCATTGGAGGACCTGATCCAGTAGTGGCCTGAGGAAGAGAAGGGAACAAACTGCAGAATTGCACCACAAGAAGCAGCTGGATAATTTTTATATAAACAAGATGTTTCTGTGTAATTCTGAATTAAAGTCATGGTCTGACTTTCTATTGCTGAAAGGTTTTGACTGAATCTCATTTCGATCATCCGAATAGAACTGTTTGTGAGAGCCAGTGCTTCTTGTATTGCCATGGTCTGACTTTCTATTGCTGAAAGGTTTTGACTGAATCTCATTTCAATCATTCGAATAGAACTGTTTGTGAGAGCCAGTGCTTCTTGTATTGCCATGGTCTGATTTTTTATTGCTGAAAGGTCTTGACTGAATCTCATTTCGATCATAGAACTGTTTGTGAGAGCCAGTGCTTCTTGGTTAGAGAGCGAAATGGATTTTTGAATGGAGGCAAGCTCAGAATTGAATCGTGAAATTTCAGTCGAAGTACTCTTCAAACTTGAAATCTCAATGAAGGCAAACACAAAGCAGATAACGAGTGTAATAATAAACGCAATGACTGTAACTGCAATCATTATAGTGCAGAACCATTTCTTTTTTGAGAAAACTTCCTTTATCTCTTCTCTATTAACAACTGAGGGAAACATCGTAGTTGCATAGCATTCATTTTCATGAATGTTATATCTTGTATCATCATCAACATCCACTTTTTTACTCATTTTAAAGTTAAATGAGGAAATTAAAACTGGCATTCAGCTTTTTATTTGCTTCAAATTGGGCTGTAAGAATTCCCTAAGAAAAATTCTGACACTATTTATGTTGTGGAAACACTTTCCACGATTTATCAACATTCAACTATAATAACGAACAATCATGTGTCAGCACTATGTAAGAGTACATAACTATAACAGGTGCAAACAAAGAATATACACATTCCATAAAATGAAAGTGTGTATACTGCACACCCAATACACATTGTGTACCGTGTGCGTTATTGGGATTAAATGGTGTGCAATGAACATTTTCATTTTTAAATAGAGCTAGTTATTATAGTGTCCATTTTAAATTTTGTAAACAATATGGCATGGAAATATAAACAGCTAACAGAGGATAGCAGCTATTATAGTCACAACTTTTAAATGGGGTAGATACCTTCTTTTAGACAGATGCTTAAAGTGTTTCCGCAACATGAACATTAATTATCTCAATAGTGTGGCCATGCAATATAGCCCTGGCAAGGGGTGAAGGGTGCAGGAAGAGGGTATACATTACTATGTGTATACATATTCCCTCTCATGTGAAGCACAAATAAAAATCATGTGACTTGAATTGTTTACAGTAGTTACAGTGTTGCTATACGTAGCTATAGATTATAGCTAGCTAAATAGTGTGTCCATTTGGAAAAAATATTATAAACAATGACGGAAAGTGTTTCTGCCAACATAACAACAATTATTAGCAGCTATTGCATGACATCATTGTGTATATCATGTGATCATGTGTTTAATACTAGGTAAAGGGTATTGCTGCTTTTTACCACACCCATTAGTTGAGTAACATGGTACTATCAGGCCAATTAACATATCCAATATCTAATATGTTAATTGGCCATGCATGTGGTGTTACATTATTAGTTTTTCCATTTTAGCCAGGGCAGTCAGCTGATTGACTCTTAGTACTTACTGTCACCTTTATTTTTATCAGCTTGTGTCCTGTCTTGTGTTATAAAGCAATACAAAAAACACATCAAAAACAGCAACAATAACAACAACAACAACAACAACAACAACAACAACAAACTTGTGCTGTGATACGTAGCTATCAGGACAATTTTGAATCACAATGAAAAATTGTACCTCATATCAAACATTTTATTGTGAATTGCACAGTCTACAATCAGGTATGGAATTGTACATTCCACAATCATCCAGGTCTTAGTGTAGACTGTGCATAAATTAAAGATTATCAATTTCAGTATTAACTTACCTACCACATGTAAAATGTTTGGATCAAAAGTATATAGCTACTAACACAGATCAATTGGCCACATATCCTTAGCTAATTCATATGTAGTTAATGGTCTTTTTTTTCTTTCACAGAATTGTTTTTTCCTTATTACTTATTCTGGTTTTTGAAATGCAAGCCTTATATAGATATGATAACATTGTGGTTAAATTCTAAGCACAGACATATCACTTGGTTCTGGCTAGCAATAGCTAATACAGCCAGAGTAGATAAAGATGAGTATAGCAAAGTCAGTGTTCCTACTTTGTATGCTGCCACTAGTTGTGCTATTTCTGACAATGTTTGTCACATATTGGACAGTGCTTCAGCATGGAGAGACTAAAGCTATGTCAAGAGTACCCCCTTCAAGGTTCAGGGCTTGGGATAGAGGCTACGTGACCTCTGTTCAACCTGAAGTAGCAGTGAATTGTAGTAGAGTGATGTCGGGTGATGAGAGAGAGATAAATAGAATAATGTCGCTGGTGTCAGGATGGAGAAATGCCCTAACAGATGAAGCATTAATGAGGAAGATGCAGAACTGTTCCTGGCTTAGAGATTCTTTCAGCAACAACTTGTATAACTCTAAATTAGAGAGGTCTTTCCCAATAGCATTCACCTTTGTAGTGTACAATAATCCCCAACAGGTACTCAGATTGCTGCGTCTCCTCTACAGACCTCAAAACTCCTACTGCATCCACTGTGATGCCAAATCTCCACACAAAGCTTTCTTTCAAAAATTGCTAGCTGTTTTGAGAACATCATTATTCCTTCAAAGTTGATCGACGTGGTGTGGGGAAAGGAGACCATTATGGAAGCTCAAATGAGCTGTATGACTGATCTTGTCAAGTTGAGAGCCAAAGAGAAGTACAAATGGAAGTATGTGATCAACTTGTGTGGGAAAGAGCTTCCCCTGATGACCAACAGGGAGATGGTGAAGAGACTCATAAACCTAAATGGATCTTCATCCATAATGGCACACAAACTCACAGCACGAGAGTTTGAATATCGAATGAAGGAGAGTGTTAAGAACTATTCCCTCAAACTCTTACAGTTAGCACCCCCTTCATTTAATGACAGTGCATTTTATAAGAGTTCATCATACAATGCAATATCAGTTAAATTTGCAAGATTTCTCGTGTTTAATAGAACCATGAGGAAGTTTCGTGAGTTCTTCAAAATGTGCAGATACTCAGAAGAGCATTTTTATGCAACTGTATATATGCTTCCTCACGTACCAGGAGGATACGACAAACACATTGATCACTATTTTTACATTGAAAAAGCGTTTTGGATCAAACCAAAGGGGAAAAATCTCAATAGTTGCCTTGGGAAAGTGGTACACAATATATGCATCATCACAGCAGTCGACCTACCAAAGGTGGTGAAAGCACATGCGCAGCAGCCCAACTCTCTCTTTCATAATAAGTACTTCATGGAACTGGACCATACGGTCATGAAGTGCATGGAGGAAAGGATAGTTGCCCAAAACAGGTTAGAATATGAGGAAGAAGAAATTGTAAGAGCTATTGAAACAGGTCAGAATATGAGAGTATAGCTATGAGGAATAAGACAATTGTGACAGCTATATAGATGATATTATAGTGGCCTTTATAACTTATAGTGCATGAATAGCTAGCATTCTGATACTTACTATATAGCTTCATAGAAAGATTGTTTAAGAGTATATAGTTTTGGTTAACCACTGATTACAAAAGTCCAAAACACATAGCTACAATGCATGGATGTTGATTGTTGTATGCATGTGCATTAAGAGAACATGAAATAAGGGCATAGCCATGGTGCATCTGGGGGCATGTCATCCAGGCATGTAGAAAAACAACAGAACATGTATACAATGCAGCTATGGATGTTGCGTGCATTAAGGGGAGGATTAATTAAGAGAACATGAAATAAGGGCATGTGGGGGCATGTCATCCAGGCATGTAGAAAAACAATAAGGAATAACATAAAACACATACACTGCATCCATGGATGTTGTGTGCATTAAGAGACTCTGACCCTATTATGACACACATAAGTTATAGTAGCTAGCAGCTAATCAAGTGACTCACCTACTTCAGACACAAAGTAAAAGGGTTCATTGGCCTTTGTAGCAGCAAGAACACATCAGTCTAGGACTAGTGATCCAATCCCTCTGGTACAAGTTCTTGGTTACCACGAACTTAGGGTCTGCAGTCTCTGATTTGAACTTCAACCATGTCACATAGAAGAGGTAATGAAGCTTCACCTGAGCATCCACAACCACCTTACCACTCAGACATTCTCATCATTGACAAACACAGCTTTCACTACACTGCTGCGGTCTGTGAACATGTAGACTGTTAGAGGGTGATGATTACATACTTAGTTAGCTATCACTCAACATCCCCTTCTCCATACGTAGCTAGCTATATCAGAGAAGATTTTGAAATAAAACCACCCACCCAGCCTATAGTGGCATCAACTAACTCATTCACCATAATATGGGGTCTTATCAAGCAAACATTAAAAGCTGTTAAAGGCTTGTGAAGTTTACAAGCTGCTATGCCAGACTATGTACGTATTACCACGTACTCAAGTTGGTGGGCAGTGCTATGCCAGACTGTGGTATCTCCGAAATAGTAAAGAGTAATAGTCTGTTGATAGCTAGTTCTCTATATATAAAACAGCTGCTAGAATGATCATGCACCTCTAAGCAGGTGCTAACCTGTAAACATGTAACCTAATTATAAACAGTACATGTAACTACATGTATAACTAGTATAGTTATACCACATCTCTCTTTCTCAGAGTTTGGTTAGAAATGGAATCGGTCAGGGGGGTGAATTACTGTTCCGGTTTGGGACCTTGTCATAATCTGGCGGGGAGGAGTATCAGGTTGTTGAACTCCATCGGAAGTCTGGTCATTAGGAATAACATTGAGGTGGCGGCGATTCCTCCTCACTAAGCCAGTGGGCGTTTCAACTATGTATGACCTTGGAGCATTGGCTGGTGTGATTACCTGGCCTGTGGTCTCAGTCCCAGATGTGATTTGCACTTCTGTGTTGTTAGGAATAGGAGGGAGTACTCGAACACGATGACGGCTGTCAAAATTCTGCTTCTGCTTTTGTTTAAATTCCACATCCTTACGTCGAAATTCGTCCAGATATGGCCATTTCGGTAGCAACAGATCATCAACTTGTGGCAGTGCTGTATGGAGCTGTCTGCCCATTAGGAGTTCTGCTGGAGAAATATTACACCAGGGAAGGGGTGTGCTTCGATAACTGAGTACTGCTTGGTAGGGATCTTTTGACTCCTTCAACAGCTTCTTAACTGTTTGTATGGCCCTTTCGGCTAGGCCATTGGATTGCGGATAATGAGGCTGCTGGTAATGTGGCAGAAATCGTAAGTTTTGGCAAAGTTAGCAAACTCCTGGGAAGAGTATTGAGGACCATTGTCACTCATCAGGGTTTCTGGTATACCAAATCGTGCAAATATGGGTTTCAAAACTTCAATGATGCTGGCTGAAGTGGTGGTTTTCAACTTCACAACTTCGACAAATCTGGAGAAATAGTCTATGACTAGTAGATAGGTGGCTCCATTCAGCATGAATAAGTCTGTTCCAATCCTCTGCCAAGGGTAGTCTGGGAGTTTAGTTGAGAGAAGTGGTTCGCTTTTCTGTGAGGTATTTTTGATGCACTCTGGGCATTTTTCGACCATGTCAGCGATATGCTGTAAAATACCTGGCCACCATACTGCTGTTTTGGCTCGCGATTGACACCGTTGTATGCCCTGGTGACCACAATGTATTTTGTAAAGAATTTCTTTCTGCAATTGTTTAGGTACTAGGATCCTTCTGCCATACAAAGTAGATTGTTATGAACTGTGAGTTCACTTCGTACATGCCAATATGAGTGTGACATCGATGTCCCTTTTTTCATTTGGCCAGCCATGTCTGCAGTAATTGATGAGGGATGAACAAACAGGATCTGTTGCTTGTGCCTTCCGGAACTCGTCTAGACGTGAACTGTTAGCTGGTAAGTGGTCAACGCACATTTCCATCAGTGACTCTGCCTCCTCCTGGAGTTTTTGATCTCCATAGTATGATAATGGGGCTCGAGACAGCGTATCTGCAGTGTACAATTCTTTTCCTGGGACATGGATTATGTGATAATCAAATCAGTCTAACCTCAATCGAAATCGGAGAACTCGGGGTGGAAGGCTATCGAGGTTTTTTGCTCCCAGCAATGGGACCAGTGGCTTGTGATCGGTCTCAATTATGAATGGTTTTCCCAAGATGTAGCTGGAGAACTTTTCACATGCCCATGTGCTGGCAAGGGCCTCCTTTTCAATTTGTGCATAACGCTATTCAGTCTCGGACATAGAGCGGGAAGCGAATGCTACTGGCTTCCAGGAGGTTTCAGATTTCTGCAATAGGACCGCACCCAGGCCGTAAGATGATGCGTCAGCTGAAACTTTTGTGTCTGCTTCTGGGTCGTAGAGTGCCAAAATTGTTTCATTAGAGAGTTCTGATTTAACCTTTTGGAAAGCTTGGTCCTGTGGAGTGCTCCACACCCACTGTTTCTGTTTGCTCAGTAGTTCTCGTAGAGGTTTAGTCAAATCAGCCAAGTTCTTTGAGAATTTCCCCAGCTGGTTGACCATTCCTAGGAACCTCCTCAGCTCAGACACTGTTTTAGGGGGGTGCATCTCCAGAATAGCTGAGGTCTTGTTTGGATCTGCTTTGATTCCTTTCTCGTCAATGATATGACCAAGATACTTTAGTGATCTTTTTGCGAACTCACATTTTTCCAAATTTAATGTTACTCCTGCAGCTTGAACTCGCCTGAAGACTGTGTCAAGGCGAGTGTTGTGCTCATGTAGGTCTTTCCCAAAGATAAGGACATCATCCATCGAACAGAGTACGCCCTCAAGACCAACTAGGATTTCAGACATTCGTTTCTGGAAGTGTTCAGGGGCACTCGAAATGCCAAACGGTAATTTGTTGAGAACATTTGAGTTAAGGGGTTTCAAATCTACACACACACGGATTTTCCCCCCTTTTTTTGGCACAACTACCATTCCAGCGCACCATTCGGTTGGTTCATCAACTCTTGAGATTACTCCCATCGATTCCATTTTTTTCCAATTCCTCCTTGACTTTAGAACGTAACGGAAGTGGAACATGCCTCGGGGCAAATATTGAATGTGGGGATGCACCTGGCTTTAATTTGATAGTATACTCACATCCAAGGTTCCCAAGTCCTTGAAACATTGGTGAGTATTTCTGTACAATCTGTGAGCGAATATCTGTAGTTTCCCCCACCCTTGCTACCAGGTTCAGCTGAGTAATAGCAGGGAGACCAAGCAGGTTATTCTTGAGTCCGTTGATTATGAACACTTGTTGTGTAGTGGTGATCTTCCCCCTTGAGAGTTTGGCCATGAATTGTCCTGTGACATCCAAAAGTTATTTGGATGGTCCATAAAGGATCTTTTCTGCTTTGCTGAGTCTGGGTTTATCCAGACTTTCAAACGTTTGCTGGGAAATGGCAGTGACTTCTGCTCCAGTATCCAATTTAAATACTGTTTCTTGTCCGTTTATACTTATCTTGTCGACCCAAAATGTTTTGGGATTAGATTCAACAGTATTCAAGAATGCTGCTTCCAAATTACATTCTTCTGTTACTTCTACTTCTGAAATTCTTTTGCTGAAGCATTGAGAGCTAAAATGCCCTCTCTTTTTGCAATTATGGCACTCGGCATCTATGGCTGGACATTTTTCACGGGGGTGTGGGCCTCTCCCACAGCGAGAACAAGCTTTAAGTGTCCTGGA
Source organism: Crambe crambe (assembly GCA_963924555.1). NCBI lineage: Eukaryota > Metazoa > Porifera > Demospongiae > Poecilosclerida > Crambeidae > Crambe > Crambe crambe. The sequence continues at coordinate 1,618,432 of OZ004584.1, read as the reverse complement.
ATTGTATTTTCTGCCTGTTGCGGGATACTTTCCTCGCCTTGAAGCTAGTTCATTCACAGAACTGAATTCTTTTGATCCTTTTAGTTCCTGTTGCTGTTCATGGACAGCTTCGTTTTGACGTACCATTTCTTTTGCTTTCTCCAACGAAAGATCAGGGATTAGTTGAAGTCTCTCAGACAGTTCAGAATCAAGTATTCCCACAATGAGACGATCGCGTATGAGTTCTGGTGTCATCGTTCCATACTCACAGGTTTCTGCCAATTTGTATAGTTCAATGATGTATTGTTCCACAGATTCCCCCTGTTGCTGATTTCTTCTGTTGAAAACAGCTCTTTCAAATATAACATTCCTCCGTACTTTGAAAAACTTGTCAAATTGCAATAGAACTGAGTCATATATTTCTTTCTGTCATCCTCCGAAATACCTGTAGAGGTCAAAACATTCTCTGCTTCTTCCCCAAGGCAATATAGCAGGGTACTAATCTGTCTATCTTCAGGATCCCTACTCAGGTTTGATGCAACTCGAAATTGTTCAAATCTTTTTTTCCATCTGGGCCAGTCATTAGGGTTGCGGAAATTAAAGGCATCTGGAGGTTGTAAACGAATATGAGACATTTTCAATAGCTAGTGTTCAATCTCACCGCTGCCACCATGTGGTATCTCCGAAATAGTAAAGAGTAATAGTCTGTTGATAGCTAGTTCTCTATATATAAAACAGCTGCTAGAATGATCATGCAGGTGCTAACCTGTAAACATGTAACCTAATTATAAACAGTACATGTAACTACATGTATAACTAGTATAGTTATACCACAAGACTACCTTGCCTGTGATGGGATCAATCCGGATCATCAAAAGCAGATCATTATGGAATGGAGAAATATAATATAGCTACAGATAATTCTCTGGTAGCCATAATTATAGCTAGCTATAATGTATCATTATTAAAAGTCTATATAGGTACATATAAGTATAGCATGCTTGTTTACATAGAGCTTTTATTTTAATGGCTTATAAACTCCCTCTAGAAATCATATATAGCTAGCAGTATTATATATAGCCAGTGACATCACAGTTGTCATAGTTTTTTTATCGTACGATAATATTCAATGATGCCTGTGTACTGTTGTGGATGTGACTGTAATATAAGGAATGAAAATATCCATCTCAGAAAAAAAGTGACATTGCACTACTTTCAGCTGGTTGGCCTTCAAGCCCTCTTCGTATCCAAGTCTTATTGCAGCATTTGCTGCAGCCTCCAAACCAATTGTACTAGACATTTCAATATAAATGCAGTTCGCTGGAAGATGCACAAGCAGGTGAAATTTTAGCGCAGGAACTTATAGGAGAAAAGGTGCCAACTCATCATAATTATGTCAACACAATTATTATTACAAAAATATTGTCAGTGGTCCTCTGCTTATAGAATAACTATAATGGAGGATTATTTCTGTAGCAATGAGTAATTATCACACTCTTCTCCATCCCAAAGAGTGCTATGTAGTCCTGCATGACACATCCAAGCAAAATAGGAACTTCATCACAAGTCTTACAATAATCTTGCCCATGATACATATGTAGCTTGTATTATTAATTAGCAAAGAGTGTACTTGCACATTACTGATTTACTAATGTCATAGCTAATAAAATGGAGAGGCACTTTCCATCCCTCCTGATGATTGATTACCGCACTATTATTCTAACTGAAAAAACAGATTATAGCTATTGGTGATACAAATTTAATTTAGCATTCAGAAACAAAAAATTTAGCACACAATTAATGGATAAGATTTATCCAGCAAGAACAAGAATTCACTACAATAATGAGCAATACATAGCTACCAATGATTCAAGTCATGCACACTCTAGCTATTTTAATTGTCTTTATAGTAATCATGCAGGAACTGGAATTACTGCACATACAACTGCAGAAAGCTTAGCAGGACATTCTCATTACTAGGATTCTCATCACCACAGATTCTCACTTCAATATCATCAGAGGTGGGGGCAGGGAGGGACACACTGAACCACGGAGGATTGTTGAAGGTGCAGCAGTTGGTGGTGCAGTTCATAGCATCCCACAATGCATCATTGTAGTTGCCATCACAGAAGTAGTTATTGCCAACATAAGAAGGTGGATAGGGAGCTTGATTGAGAGCATGGTTAGGATTATCACAAGGACAGCGGAAGAGATAATGACCATAACCTGCACCGAAGCTCCAAATGTGTTGTCGTGGTGATCCATGAGTCACACTGATACCGTCCACGTACGGCTCATCAATACTCGGAGAATTTCTGAAGTTGAATATTTCAGCAAAGGCATCTGTAGTGCCAGTACAATATCCTATGGCTCGCCCACAGATGTGACTGTAGGTCAATCCAGGAGTTGGAAAAAATGTTCCTGGGCAGGTTCTAGGTGTGGAAGCAAAGCACGATCTTGCAGGTGATGAAGTCATAGTCCAAGAAGAAGGACAATGCTGGGATGTGTTACTCATATCCAGCTCAATCACTCTAGTCCACCCTCCAGTGATGTTACCACATGACCTGGTCATGTCACAGTACGCATGCACAGCAGAGCCGTTGGATGACCTGATCCAGTAGTGGCCTGAGGGAGAGAAAGGAACAAACTGGAGAATAGCAGCACATGAAGCTGCAGGATAACTTGGATGCAAACCTGGGTTCTCTAAATTATTGATCAATTCCTGGGTTCTGTTCTCCAGCACAGAATAATCTTGCCTCAACTGGTTTAACTTAAGCATTGAAATATTGAGCATTCGTCCATTGGCTTCACACTTGTTGTTTAGTTTTGCTAATTCCTGATTTAACTGACCAAAAGAAGTGTTCAACATTTGTTGAACAGTGTCAAACTGATCATTTAGGATTAAAAAATAATCAGTGGTCTCAATCAATTCCTGGGTTCTGTTCTCCAGCATAGAGTAATCTTGCCTCAGCTGGTTTAACTTAAGCATTGAAACATTGAGCATTTGTCCATTGGCTTCACACTTGCCATTTAGTTTTGCTAATTCTTGATTCGACTGACCAAAAGAAACGTTCTTCAAATTTGAGATCTCAACAAAGGCAAATACAATGCTGATAAAGACTGCAATGATAAGCAAAATGACTGCAACTGCAATCATTAAAATGCAGAAGAATTTCTTCTTTAAGAAAGCTTCTTTTTTTCCTTCTCCATTAACAACTGAAGTACACATCGTAGTTGCATAGCATTCATTTTCATGAATGTTATATCTTGTATCATCATCGACATTCACTTTTTTATTCATTTTTATTATAGCTAGATAGCTATTGAAACTGCATAGCACTGCACGCATTCAGCTTTTTAGCTATTTGCTTATGCCTAATTAAAACTATTTATGTTGCGGAAACACTTCCATTATTAATTCATGTATTGGCAATGACAGCACTATGTAAGAGCAACTATAACAGATGCAAACAGAGGATATACATGTAGCTACACAGTGCACTGCACACCCAATACACACACTAAAAACAAAACAGTGTGTGTACGTGATATTGGGATAAATGGTGTGCAGTAAAAGCTTCCATTTTTATTATTAGCTAGTTTAAGGGTGGTGGCACATAGTAACCAAGGCATATGTGCTAGTATAAGCACTAATTAACCACAAACACTACCACACTAAAGATAGTAAACACAATAGCAGCTGCTGCTTTGGCACATATAAAATCCATGCTAGCATGAATAATGAACAAGTCATTGTAGCTACTATGCATGGGAATGAGCCAATAATTATTTTGCATATGGCAACTACTTGGTAAGGTCTAAAAAGTTACATTTTGCTTTAGTTTATAGCTACGTAGTACAGAATGTGCAAGACACAAGATCCTATTATGGATAAATTGAAAAATAAAATGTGAATTGACAAAAACTAAATGTAATTTTTATGGCAATAAGTATAAGAAGCTGTATATCAAAAATCAGCCATTGATTCCATGGTCATTGAGATGTTACCTTGAGAATGAAATCAGTCATAACATCAGTCATTTTGATTGGTCCTCCTTTATTTTTTGTGTATGTAGTACTATTCTGATGCTTAATAACGTGGTGCAAGTTATCATGAATATAGTTTTTAAGTTAATTTTCCCTAGCAACCATGCATGGGTGGAGTGTGCCTGCACCCTTAAGCTAATAAATTGCTACACTGTAAAAATGGAAGCTTTTAGCTATATAGCTATAGTGTCCATTTGGAAAAACATTAAATTTATAAACAATAACTGATGCATGAGTGTTACTGCAACATAAAAGAAATAACAGAGGATAGTGGCTGTTGTAGTCACAGCTTTTTAATACATGTAGCCATAGCTATACAAATTATTTCAGACAAATGCTTAGCTAAAGTGTTTCTACAACATAAACAGCTAGCTTAGTGGCTCTAAGTTATGGGATAAATACATATGGCATGTATGCAACTTACGTATATGCTTAAAGTGTTTCTGCAACATGAACATTTATAGTACAAGCAAAGGAAAAAATATTAAAAAGGAGAAGTAGGGATGGCTGTATGTGTGCGGTTCAAAAAGGTTAAGCAACAAGGGAGTGAACTTCAGTCAAGTAATCCCTTATCCATCACCAATATTACCAAACCATGAGCTAACTATTCCTACTTCACTCCCATAATAGGAGTGAAATAGGAATAATTAGCTCATAGTAATATTGGTGATCATCACCTTTTATGATATTATGGTGCATGTAGCTATCTGGATAATGAAGTCTCAGAGATACTTATTACTTTGTAACTTTGTAACTAGCTATTGCTTATTGCAACTGGATGCTGCGATCCTTCTATCCATCCCAGACATGTATTATTTCAGCTATGCAGTTCATCAGAGGTTTCAGCCAAAAGGAAGGATAAACTCGTATTTATACAGTTGATTGTCATTTTTAAGGCCTTTTTACTGGTGTTGTACCTTATATACTTGATCAGAGTTGCATCAAGGCTTGATTCTAGCCTCGTCCCCAGGCTCTCACACGCGCACAGAAGGGGGGAGGGGAAGAAAGAGAGCCTGGTACACACTGACTGCGCATGCTCAGGTTTTTCACAGAAATCTGTGAATTTTGTATTCTTCCGTAATTCTTCGGTTCATTCACGTACAAATGCGTACAATGGCAGTGTCTAGTGTTCCTATAGCCTCGCGCCAGGCTCTCAGGAAGGAGGAGGGGGAAGGAAAAGAGAGCCTGGTTGCCACTGTATGCACATGCGCTGATTTTTTAAGCCGCGAATCACCACGCGCGTGCTATGTTAGTCATAAAACGTCATTTAAACATGGTTTCGTTTGTAGTGAGCAGCAATAGAAGTGTCCTCATCTTGGGTAACACTACTGCAATGAAGAAGCAGTGGGTGACAATCCTTGTTTCGAGGGCGAAAAGGACAACTGAGCAGTAGTAGAGCAACAATGTACTTTGACCTTAGCCTCGTTCCCAGGCTCTCAGGAAATGTGGGGGCGGAAAGGAGAGCCTGGTTTCTACTGCACGCACGGGCGTGTAAATTTTGACCACATAATTATATTCATAACACGATTGATGATGTAATTATTAAGTAAACGTCACAATTAGTACAAACGTGCGTATTGCATGTCGCTTGTGTAAAGTGCAGCCATTGCCTTGTTCAGCAGTTCTGGATTATCATAGAAGTGGGCTTTTAGGATCAACAAACTCCTGGATGTCCCTGAGCTAGCTCCAGATGACCCCTTCCCATCACACATCTGTTAAGCTTGCAAGAGGAGAATATCCTTGGAGAAGGCAACTGCAAACATTACTAGCTTCAAATAGCTGGCCAGATCTTCTTTGCGGAGATCCCTTGAGAGCAGGGGCACGAACATATCCTTGCCATCAAATACAGCTCGGATAGCCAGCTTCTGCTCTTCCTTCAGCAACAGTTCAGGTAAACCAAGCATTGACAGGGCATGAGAAAGCGCTTGCAGATAGTGGGAACTTGAATCGCTTGAAGAAACGCTAGAAGAAACACTCTCAGAAACGAACTCGCCATCTTGCACAAAAAAACGCTGATTAGACAAAATTATGATGAAATCAAAAACGGGAAAGTACGGAGGGAATCCAAATCCCCCGGAATGTGAGGGATCCGGTCTGCAGTAGAAACCAGGCTCTCCTTTCCGCCCCCACATTTCCCGTTTCACTGAGAGCCTGGGAACGAGGCTAACTTTTGACGTTTAGTGTTGCGGACATATACAGGCAAGTATCCGGATTCCGCAAAATCGCGGAAAAATCAGCGCATGCGCAGACAGTGGCAACCAGGCTCTCTTTTCCTTCCCCCTCCCCCTTCCTGAGAGCCTGGCGCGAGGCTAGTGTTCCTAGTGCTAGTATATAGCAGTGCTAGTTTTGAAGACGACGGACTTGGAAGGTTAGGTTTTAGCGATCTCTCCTTGAAGGATGAGCAGCATCTGTCGATCAGAGCCGTTTGGAACACCAGTACAGTATAACCAAATAACCAACTTGACACTTCCAAGAGCTGCGCTGTACTGGTAGTTTCTCCCCTGATGGTAGATCAAATAATCTATTTCTAATTCTATTTCTAGCACATCGAAGCGTCATAATGAGATAACGTGCCAGGCGGCAGGAGTCGCACGTGATTAAATTTACGATCAGGCTCTTTCTTCCCCTCCCCCCTTCCGTGCGCGCGCGAGAGCCTGTCGAGGCTAGGCGCTAGGCGCTCGCTCATAACCAGATCAGTTCTCGCGGGACTACCCTTTACCAACCCAAGGGAAGGGCTAGGGGGAAGGGATGAGCGCACACTCAGCAAAATAGAACGTGCTAATGATTTGCGTGCGTCACATTATTGCGCGCATGGAATAGTGCTACAATAGATCTATGCTGTATGCAATACTAGCACTCACAGGTCGAGCATAAGCACAATCCCTGCTGGGCTTTCCAAAGGCACAGTAGCTGCTGTGTGTAGCTGCTGTGTAGTCTCACACAGCCGACCCTTCAGCGGCACAACTAGCTCCATGCAACTTCTTATAACTTAGTAGCTAGAGCAAGCCAGCAGCTGCTCTCTCTAGCAGCTCGCTCTCGATCGATCACCAGTTTATGCCCGAATGACTAAACTTACACGCCAATTTATTCTAACATTATTCATAGCTTTGACTTTGAGGTTATTTTACACTGAATTAATTATCCAAAAAATTCCTGGACCACAGTGTAGAACGAAACGCTCATGCGAGTTTGACCAGACCTTTTCCCTTCCCTTGGGTTGGTAAAGGGTCGGCCCGCGAGACTAAAGTGCAGTCAGATGCAAGGTCAAGGTCTAAGAATCACGTGCACGGGGGCGGGGAATTTTTGGGATGCCCCCATTGCACCAATATAAAGCATTGACTTTTTTCTTTATGCAGGAATAATTCCTGTCTTCAAAATGCTATAATTCTTATACCAATCTACTCAGAAATGACTGCGCTATAATTATTTTAACTCGACATGTTCAAAAATAAGTCATCATTTTCCAACCTGCCTACTACTTTATTGTACTCTCTGATTAAATCAATGCATTAGTTATATAACTGCCATTATATCGCTGAAACACAGATTAAAAGTTATCCAGCTAGCTACTATAGCTAGCTAGTTATCACAAAAAAGGCAAAACAAAAACAAAAATAAAAAACCAATCGATTAGTCAAAACTCTTACAGTCATATGAAATAATATAGCTATAGTTTCATTATTTATAAGTTAAATGAGCCTTAATAAAGTTATTACTATTACAATGGCTTTCACTGGATGTAAATTTCATATGCTTGAATTGCAACATCTTCATCACTACGTGGCTGATCACGACACACTCTCATCTCAATGTTGTCAGTTGTATGCACTGGAAGTTGCCTATAAAACCATGGAGGATTAGAGGAAGAGGAAGAGGTACAATGAGTACAGCTTTCTCCATTCCATAAAGGCCTGTTAATTACACATGTCTCTATTCTTGGTTGAATACCATCACAAAAGTAATGAGCTCTATTGATGAAACTTGGTGGCTGAGATGAACAACCTACATTAACAAGATGAATTAAGTAAGGTTAATAGACAGCTAACTATTATACCTCGACTACCAACACCAAACGTCCAAATGTGTTGTCTTGGGGATTCACCATAAGTTAGACTGATGCCATCCACATAGTTGGAGTCTATAGTGGGAGAACCTCTTATTCCACCATCGTTCTGAATTGAATCAGTTATTCCTTTTTGATAAGTTCTGATCATCCCACAGACCTTGGAGTAGTTGAAACCATGTGAAGGAAAAATGACTGAAGAACAGTTTGGACTGTCAATGTTCATTATACATGATGGTATGGGGCAATCTGTTCCGTTCCTGAGAGCACTGGGACACTGGCTACTGCCGTCTCTCATGTCCAGTTCAGCCACTCTCATCCACCCTCCAGTGATGTTACCACATGACCTGGTCATATCACAGTACACACGCACAGCAGAGCCATTGGAGGACCTGATCCAGTAGTGGCCTGAGGGAGAGGAGGGAATGAACTGCCGAATGGCAGTACATGAAGCTGCAGGATAACTTGGATGCAATCCTGATAGTGAAATCTTTATTAACTGCTGGGTTCTGTTCTCCAGTGCAGAATATAATAATTTCTGATTTGACAGATCGAAAGAAGTATTCAACATTAAATTTTGTTGAACAGTTTCATACTGATCATTTTAGCAATGAAAACTGAGCAGTGGAAGCACTCTTCAAACTTGAAATCTCAATGAAGGCTAATACAAAGCAGATAATGAGTGCAATAATAAACACAATGACTGGAACTGCAATCATTAATTTGCAGAAGAATTTCTTCTTTGAGAAAACTTCCTTTATTCCTTCTCTATTAACAACTGAGGGAAAGGTCGTAGTTGCATAGCATTCATTTTCATGAATGTTATATCTTGTATCATCATCAATATCCACTTCTTTACTCATTTTTAAGTTAGATGAGGAATTGAAACTGGAATGGCTTTTAACAGCGTTCAGCTTTTTATTTGCTTCAAAATCAGGCTAAAAGTCATGACGTTGTAGCTAACTATAATAATTTAGTCATCTTCCATTTGTATCCATTACATCCATGAAGTGTTTGTTTTTATATTTTACTCTAAGCTGATGGTGATTGCTGCCATTGCTTGTTATTATACATATAATAGTTAAATACATCTATTATTGATGACAGATGCATATAGAAACTGTTTCTGAGTGTATCCATTTGGCAAAACATCAAATTTTGTAAACAATAACAACAGATGCGAGAGTTTTTCTACAACATAAAGTCCATTTCGTAAATGGTAACATGGAAAGTGTTTCTATGACATAAATAAAGAAGTAAATTTGTAGACAATGATAGATGCATGGAAAAGTATAAACAACTATAGCTATAGATTTTTCAGATGCTTAAAATCTTTCTACAACATGAACATTAGTTATAACTCAACAATGTGCATCGTAACATTGGAACATGAAGATTGGTTATCTGAACAGTGTGGCCATTATAGCTATGGCAAGGGTGAAGGGTGCACTACTCAGTGCATTATTCCCTCTCATGTGAAAATCATGTGACTTGCTGTAGTTAATAAATTTCAGCTATAATATTAGCTAATACTCAAAGTGAATTTGCAGGGATACTAATGTACTAGCTACCTTTCTAGCATGTAGGTTATGTATACACAGATAGGAAGTTTATTGCAGCCACTGTAGCTATGGCATATTTTTGAAAACCTTGCATGACTTTTGCATTAGCTATGAATTTCAAAAAACTAAACTGATGATTATAAAATCCCAGAATTATCAGTGGTGAGATTATTTTCAACAAGTATCATCACCATCTCCATCCCAAAAAGTGCTAGTCACATGACATGTCTCTGCAAAATAGGAACTCCATCACCTTTACTCACCAGCAAAGGTCCAAATGTGTCGTTGCATGTATTCCATTCCCATATTTCAGAATAATAGATACTGTCAACATGATTTGAATCTAGATTTACCACACCAGAAGTCTGACCACTAGCTAAATCCAAATCCCTAATGGAACCACAGACTTTGGAATATTGGAAGCATGCATGGAGAATAGCAGGCCTGGTGAAGTAGCATATTATCACCACACTCTTCTCCATCCCAAAGCGTGCTACGTATGTAGTCTTGCTTGACGCATCCAAGCAATGTAGGAACTCCATCACAAGAATAATCTTGCCCACATAGCTTGTAAATAATATTCTTATTAAGAGTGTACTTGCACATTAGCTACTGGTTTATTAATGTGACAGTCATAATTTCCATCCCTCCTGATGATTGTACAACATTTTATTCCATTCCAACTGAAAAAACAGATTATAGCTAGCTATTGGTGATACAAAATTTAATTTAGCATCCTGAAACAAAAATTATAGCACGGATAAGATTTAGCTAGCTATGTCCATGCATGAACAAGAATTTACAAGGATTCATACACGAGATATTTTAATTATCTTTATAGTACGTAATCATGATAGGTCTAAAAGGAAGGACTGAAATTACTGTACATACAACTGCAGAACACTTAGAAGGATATTCTCATTCCCAGGATCCTCATCACCACAGATTCTCACTTCAATATCATCAAAGGTGGGGGCAGGGAGGGACACACTGAACCATGGAAGATTGTTGAAGGTGCAGCAGTTTGTGGTGGTTCATAGCATCCCACAATGCACCATTGTAGGAAGTAGTTATTGCCAACATAAGAAGGTGGATAGGGAGCTTGATTAAGAGCATGATTAGGATTATCACAGGGGCAGCGATAATACGCACCATGGCCAGCAGCAAAACACCAAATATGTTGTCGTGGTGATCCATGAGTCACACTGATACCATCCACGTAGGGCTCATCGATGCTTAGAGAATTTCTGAAGTCGTGAATTTCAGCAAAGGCATCTGAACTGCCAGTACTATATCCTATGGCTCGCCCACAAATGCGATTGTAAGTCAATCCAGGGGCAGGAAAAATTGTTCCCATGCAGTTTCTAGGCATGGAAGCAAAGCATGACCTTGCAGGTGACGAAGTCATTGTCCAAGAGGGAGGATATTGTTGGATGTGTTACTCATATCCAGCTCAACCACTCTAGTCCTGATGTTGCCACATGACCTGGTCATATGTCACAGTATACACGCACAGCAGAGCCATTGGAGGACCTGATCCAGTAGTGGCCTGATAGAGGGGAAGGAGCAAACTGGAGAATAGCAGCACATGAAGCTGCAGGATATCTTGGATGCAAACCTGAGTTCTCTAAACTCTTGATCAATTCCTGGGTTCTGTTCTCCAACATAATCTTGCCTCAACTGGTTTAACTTAAGCATTGAAACATTGAGCATTCGTCCATTGGCTTCACACTTGTTATTCAGTTTCGCTAATTCATCTGACTGACCAAAAGAAATGTTCTTCAAATTCGAGATCTCAACGAAGGCAAATACAATGCTGATAAAGACTGCAATGATAAGCAAAATGACTGTAACTGCAATCATTAAAATGCAGAAGAATTTCTTCTTTGAGAAAGCTTCATCTCTATTAACAACTGAGGCATGCATTGTAATTGCATGGCATTCATTTTCATGAATGTCGTATCTTGTATCTTCATCAACATTACTCATTTTAATTCTAACCACTAGCTATTGATGAGGGAATTGAAACTGCATGTTAACACTGCATTCACATTCAGCTTTTTATTGGCTTCGCTAATGTAATTGTATGCCCTAGCAAAACTATTTATGTTGCAGAAATACTTTCCATGATAGCTAACTGAACTATCATGTTATAGCAATGGCAACATGTGTAAGAGTATAATAACGGATGCAAACAGAGGATACACAGTGTACTGCACACCCAATATACACACTAAAAAATGGTATTTGAGTGAGTGTGTGTTATTGGGTGTGCAGTAAAAGCTTCAATTCTTACAGTGTACAACTAGCTAGTTATTATAGTGTCCATTTTGGAAAGACATTAAATTTGTAAATGATGACAGATGCATGCATGCAACAGAAACAGCTAACAGAGGATAATGGCCGATGTAGCTTTTAAATACATGTATTCAAATTATTTTAGACAGATGTTGAAAGTGTTTCTGCAACATAAACAACTACATAACAGACGATAGTGGCTGTTGTAGTCACAATAGCTACATGTATGCAAATTCTTTTAGACAGATGTTGATTGCTGAAAGTGTTTCTGCAACATAAACAGCTGGCTATAATAGCTATAGTCACAGATTTATCAAGTATATATACATATAGCTAATGTAGCTGATGCAACTTATATATGCTTAAAGTGTTTCTGCAACATGAACATAGCTAGTTATCTCAACAGTGTTTGCCATAATAATTGTTGCAACATGATTTCAACAGTGTGGCCCTGGCAAGGGTGAAGGGTGCAGGAAGGGGTATATACATTAATTACTATGTGTAGCTACATGTATTCCCTCTCATGTGAAGCACAAATCAAAAATCATGTATAATTAACTTGTGTCTATAGCTAATAAATTGTTACAGTAGCCAGCCAGCTACTCACAGTGTAGCTATAATAATAGCTAGCTAATACTCAAAGTGAATTCACTGGGATAGTAATATTACTGATTACTCTCTTCCTAGTAGTAGCTATAACATAATAGTTAGCTACATAGCTACATGTACATATCTAACTTTGTGAATTTCAGACAATATTAATCAATTGTTCATAATTAGCTATATGGGTTATACACTACTGTATATATGCTACGTAGCTATCAGTTTAATTTGTGGTGCTTCGGTCATATCACTCCTTACTGCACTACAGTAGCTACAGCTGCTCATCTAATTTAGCTACGTATCTACTCTCCTCCCTCAAGACATGCTCAAGATGCTCAAGACAACAAAATATTAGCTAGCTATAGCTATTTATAGCTATGATCACCAGCTGAGCCATGCAGTACTTGGCTGCAGTCTAAAAAATAAAGTGTACTATGGTATTTGAAAAGTGTCCATACTGGGACAAAATGTCCCAATACGGACACCAATGGTGTCCACAGCACACTTTCGTTTCCCAGTATATAGCTACGGACACCAATGGTGTCCACAGTACACTTTTGTTTTACAGTATATCAGCTGCAGGTAAACTGCTCTCTCTTCACCATGGTATGCTGCATATGTTAGTTACATTGCTGCTGCTGTATAGAGGGAAGCTGGCTATAGTTGGCTTTAATAATTGCAACACTTAAACTATACAGTATTATAATTAGCACTGCATATAGCTAAGTTATATATGCTTGAATTCCAACGTCTTCATGTACATGCATGACTGATAACGACACACTCTCATGTTACAACATTGTGGATAATGGATAAATACATGCGTCCAGAGTGACTATAATTATACGCATATTGCTGACACAATCACTGTTAGCTATACGTAAACTGTAAACTGTTTGGAAAGCTGGAGATCACGATGAGATCTAGTGCTAGCTATTAGCTATAAAAAGAAATGTAGTTCTGATATGTAGCTACATGGAGTGCCACTCTGATAGCTAATAACTGAAAATTGTTTTAATGCATCTGGACTACTGATAATCATAATAGTTGTTACATGCTATAGGTAATTTGACTCTATTATGAAACAAGGAAACAATTATTTTTATGCATCCACTCGATCTCCCAGATAGTGATGGTGACAATAACCAAACAATTATAGAGCAACACGGAAGCAACTATAGTCTATAGTCATGCATGGACCCATTATAAAGGTAGCTATAGTCGAATCATTACACAATATAGGTAGCTATATAGCTGGAAAGAAAAATAAGCAAAAGTGAAGAGGAATATGAACTTCATCAGAATGTGAGTTATCAAACTCCAGAAGAAGTCTTCTCAAGTAAAGAGTCCAGAAAGAAATATGCTGTTTGTGGTTTTGTCATTGCACTTTCTGTAATAATCTTTCTTATTGGTGGCATTTGTGCATGCTTTGCATTCACCTCCGTTAGAATTTCGAGATTGGAATCTGAAATATCAACCCATCAAGATAATGACAAGTTAAGCCAGCTCGATCAAAGAGCAAGCCCAGGTATGCGTCCAATTAATCCGGCATCTTCCTGTGCTGCTATCCTCCGCTCTACTCCTTCTTCTCCTTCAAGTTACTACTGGGTTAAGTCTTCCAATGATGGCTCTGTCATGCATGTGTACTGTGACATGACCAGGTCATGTGGTAACATCACTGGAAGGTGGATGAGAGTGGCTGAACTGGATATGACAGATAGTAGCAACCAGTGTCCAAGTGGTCTCAGGCTGGGAACAGACTGCCCCGTACGCACATGCATTATTAATTTCGATAATGCAAGCTGCTCCTCGGTTTTTTATGCTTCACATGATTTCAATTATACCAGTGTTTGTGGGATGATTGGGGCTTATCAGAAAGGGATACCAGATTCGTTTCGTGATCATGGTGGAATAAGACAGTCTTCCACGATAGACTCCAACTTCATTGATGGCATTAGTCTAACTCATGGAGCACCCCCAAGACAGCAGATATGGACCCTTGGTGTTGATGCATGTATGTACATATGACACTATAACTATGACACTGTAACTATATCTATTAGAGAGAGCAGTAACTCTAGCTGTGTGAGGGTTATAGTGTGGGAATATGTTTGTGGTGGAATAATTTACATGGTTCACACTTCAATTTTGGAAAAATCGCCATAGTTATAATAATTATGTAATTTGTGATTCAACTCAATTTCTCTACAGTTAACTGCTCCCTGCAGCCACCTCAGTTTATAGAACGTGATCGTTACTTTTGTGATGGCAAGCCCGCATATAAAGTTGAAACTTGTAACGTGAGAAAGCTGTTATTCCAGGAAGGCTCTTGTGCTCGCTGTGCCTCTTCTACTAATCCTCCATGGTTCTACAGGCAACTTCCAGTGCATACGACCGACAACATTGAGATGAGAGTGTGTCATGATCAGCCACGTAGTGATGAAGACATTGCAATTGAAACATTTGAAATTTATATCCAATGAATTGTTGTAGCCATTATAGCTATAGTTATAGGAATAACAACAACAACAACAACAACAACAACAACAACAACAACAACAACAACAACTAGCTATAGGTATACACATGCATGGAATTAGTTTCATTGCCATTAATCTTAGTCTTTGTTGTCTTTTGAGACTTTAAGCTATGTAGCTATAGGCAGTTGGCTAGGATTTGATTTGATTGAGGCTGCATGAAGTACAGATCTTGGGGCCACATACCTACTTACCTTTTTAGCTATTCAGAAGATTATTTTTTGTGATCATTGATTTGTTGATAATTATTAGCTAACTGGATGACTTCCTGCACATAATCTTTGACATTGGCTATACCTTCAACAGGTCTACACATGCAGCTGGCCTGTAGGTACGTATACGTAGCTAGCTGTTTTTGTGTCTTCTCAAAATAATGAATTGGTTATTGTTACCATTAGCTAATGGTCTGCTGTGTTCATGACAATGGAGCTATTTGAAATTCCTCTGGGAGAGTGGCTGTATACAAATTGGAACTGTTTCCAAGTTTCATAATAGCTAGAAGTTAGTAGCTAGCTACATGCATACAGCATTATTATACTGTATAGCTACAATCCAGTTGCATTAAAATTGTTGACTCTACATCTTTCTTTAGGGTCTATATGTATACGTAGCTAATACAACTCTATAATTATATCTAATATTACTGTGCCTGTATTTATAAAACATGGTTTCTTAGTAACAAAATTCGATAGCTATTGATAATCAACGAAGTGCTCATTCTTGTACTGAGGAAACTGTTCCTATTAAGTTCCCCACCATGCATGCTGGAGGAAGTTTATACGTATTAGGGAGCACTATATAGATCTCATTGTGATATTCAGCTTTCCAGACAGTTTATAAAACACATGATTGAGTCAGCAATACATTGTGCAGACGCATCCACAACATTGTAACACTAGCTAGTGAAGTGTATGTAACATTCCTTAAGGTGGAGTACGTAGCTACAGTGTGACTGTGATTGAGAGATTTTCACTTATTGAAAGTACATACATACCGGTAATCGCAGTTGACACGTACCTTGACTCTGTCATAAATTAGCTAGGCTCCATGCAGTAAACTTTCAGCATTTGGCATTTCATTTAGTTTATAGTTATATAAATTTTGACTGGCTGCAAAAGCCAAATGTTACTTTGTTCCCTTAACCTTTTAATAGTCGCATGCAAAAAATGGGTCCAGTAGAATATTCCATACCAGAGATGAAGTAGATTCCATTGAAAGTATTATTATTCATCTGTGATCACTACTTTCAGTGTTAGCTATACACCACCATTGAACACAGCTGCCATATGTGAATTATAGTGTGCAAAACTTACGTAAGAAAAGATAAAAATTAAGTACTAACTACTGGTATGCTAGTTAGTTAATTATACGGTAAATGATTCTCACTATAGCTACCTTGACTTTAGAACAGCTGCCACAAAGTAATAATTTTCATGTTGGAAATATACCTATTACTAATAAAGGGTTGAATGTTCTAATTAATGTCACACACTTTATGCTACAAGCTTTTAATGGTGTGTGTGTGTGTGTGTGTGTGTGTGTGTGTGTGTGTGTGTGTGTGTGTTTTGTTTATTTGTTTCTATTGTATATATAAATTGATAATTTCTATTGGAGTGTCTTCATTATTACTGCCTTCATCAGAACATAGCCTCATCTCGATATCATCAGAGGTGTGTTGTGGCAGCTGCTTATAAAACCATGGAGGATTGTTCAAGGAACAGCAGGTGTTTAGGGGTCCACAACCAGCCCCATCCCACAGGGGGTTATTAGGGTAGAATGTGTTGTATTGAAAACGACCTTTACTTGCTGTATCACAGAAGTAATCGTTTCCCACAAATGCTGGAGGTCGACTTGCAAGATTTGCTAGCCTAGTATTGGTGCAGGGACAATTAAGAATAGGAAAAGTACCTACTTCATCAAGACCTGCAGCAAATGTCCAAATGTGCTGTCTTGGGTTTCCATGAGTGAGACTAATGCCGTCCACGTAATCCAGTTCTATATTTCTTGGACGTATGATCCCGTAATCATGTCGCGAAGAGTTACCAAACGTATCTGGATTGCCATATTGGTAAGCTTTGATCATTCCACAGACTTTTGAATATTGTATGGCATTAGTGGGAAAAATCACTGAAGAACAGGTTGTAGCATTCTGCGAGCCATTTCCACATGTGCGTATGTTTGAGTCGGTACGCAGATTGAGAGGGCTGGGACACTGGCTACTGTTGTCTCTCATGTCAAGTTCAGCCACTCTCATCCACCCTCCAGTGATGTTACCACATGACCTGGTCATATCACAATATATATGCACAGCAGAGCCATTAGAGGACCTGATCCAGTAGTGGCCTGATAGAGGGGAAGGAGCTAACTGGAGAATAACAGCACATGAAGCTGCAGGATAACTTGGATGCAAACCTAGGTTCTCTAAATTATCGATCAATTCCTGGGTTCTGTTCTCCAGCATAGAATAATCTTGCCTCAACTGGTTAAACTTAAGCATTGAAACATTGAGCATTCGTCCATTGGCTTCACACTTGTTATTCAGTTTTGCTAATTCCTGATTCGAAATGTTCTTCAAATTAGAGATCTCAATGAAGGCAAATACAATGCTGATAAAGACTGCAATGATAAGCAAAATGATTGCAACTGATATCATTAAAATGCAGAAGAATTTCTTCTTTGAGAAAGCTTCTTTTTTCCCTTCTCTATTAACAACTGAGGCATGCATCGTAGTTGCATAGCATTCATTTTCATGAATGTTGTATCTTGTATCATCATCAACAGTTCTACTCATTTTTATTATAGACAGCTAACCACTAGCTATAGATGAGGGAATTGAAACTGGACTCTACATTCAGTTTTTTTATTTGCTTCAAAATTAGCTATAGCAAAACTATTTATGTTGCGGAAACACTTTTCATGATTGGTCATTAATAATAGCAAACTACAATCATGTTTTGGCAATGGCAGCATTATGTAAGAGTAACTATAACAGATGCAAACAAAGGATATATATATGTTCCGTAACGGGGCAGAAGTTCAGCATCCGTGCGGAACATATACACAGTGTACTGCACACCCAATACGCACACTAAAAACAAACAGTGTGTGTTATTGGAATAAAATGGTGTGCAGTAAACACTTCCTTTTTTTTTTGCAGTGTAGCTATAGCTATAGTTATTATAGTGTCCATTTGGTAAAACATATTAAATTTGTAAACATGACAGATGCATGGAAAAGTGTTTCAGCTAACAGAGGATATAATTATAGTGGCTGTTGTAGTCACAGCTTATAGCTAAATAAATGTATACAAATTATTTTAGACAGAACGATGCTGAAAGTATTTCTTCAACATAAACAGCTAACAGAGGATAGTGCTATATAATAGCTAAAGATTTATGGGGTAAACACATAATGTATGCAACTTATGGTTAAAGTGTTAGTTTCTGCAACATGAACATTAGTTATTTCAACAATGTGGCCATTAATGATTTCATCATGAACATTAGTTATCTCAACAGTGTGGCCATTATATCATTCGACATCAACAGTGTGGCCATTATAGCCCTGGCATGGGTGAAGGGTGCAGGAAGGGGGTATACATTACTATGTGTAATACGTATTCCCTCTCATGTGGTCCAAATGTTTTATTGCATGTACATACATGTAGTATTTCAAGTGCATTTGTTGTTGTATGTATAGCTATTTTCAATAGTGCGTAAATCTGCATGCAAGCAATTTTAGCACAAGGTTCCTGTGTTCCTGTGTCTTTTCCCATCCCATACAAGTTTAAGGGGGCTCCGACATGACTACGCGCGTGCGCAAGTAAGGATAAGCACTAATAACAGGATCATTATTGTGGAAAACGAGCTGAAAAATCACAAAAAGGTTAGGAATACAACTTTGTACAGGTAGTACATGAACCATACAAGCAGGAAAAGTCATAGCTAATAGTAAATAATTCATTCAATTGCATGTAGCTATAATAGCTAGTATAGGTAGCACTCCTGAAGAAAAATAATGTAGGCTATCTATAATTATTTCCAGCGCCAGATTCAGAGCCTATTCCAGAGCCAGTGTCACCGGAAGAGTCTGGCCCGAGCGAGACTAACTCCAGAGCTAGTCTGGGTTAGCAGACCTCCGGTACAAAGAGGTGTTGAGATCCAGACGAGTCCGAAGTGCAGTGTTGAAGAGAGAGAGCCAGATTCTCCCGAGTCTGGCCAGGATCAGGGCCGCCTCACCGTGGGATGAGCGATCACTCAACTAACAGTACCGCATGGACAGAAAGACTCGGCATCCTGCCGGATATAGTGGGTGGGGCTGGGGTGGGGCTGTGTAGCGGTATACTTGCAGACGCCAGTAAATCCAGAAGAGTCCGTACTTTGCATGTTGTTTCCTTATGGTCTGGGGTAGACAGCTACGGATGGGATTAGGAAATCTTCGAAAACTGAAGTGATCAGCGCTTTCAGCAGTTCATTCTAAAGCTAGAAATTCGTGTATTTAGGAAGCTAGGTTATATATAGACAATTCGATCCGTAGTTGTCTTATAAGCATGCAAAGGAAGGATGTGAGACTATTTTCAACATTGTAAGTTTAGCACAAAAAAAGAAGTATTAATTTTAGTCCTTTTAGCTTCAAGCGGTGCTAGCCTCTCGGTAACTGCCCCGTTTTCCCTAGTTCTTGGGAGATCAATGACCGTAGATAAGTCCTCCACTGTGGTCTTTGTAGCTTATCTCTGCAAGTGTCGGTAGTCTTGATATCAGTCCCTAGCAACCTGCAAAACAAGCGCGTGGGCGGGATGTCGGAGCCCCCCTTAATGGTCTTTAAAAGATTAGATCATCTTGGTATACAATCTCAAGAATTGTTGTTACTTTATCACCACAGATCCTCACTTTAGTATCATCAGAGGTAGGGGCAGGGAGAGATACACTGAACCATGCATGGATAAAAGTTACCATTGCAGCAATTAACACAGGTAGCTACAGTCCTTATCATCCCACAATGCACCATATTGCATTCATCATCACAGAATTAATTTATGACAGAACGGGGGCATACTATTACCATTATCACAGGGACATTCCTATGAGAATCCAGCACTGATACCATTCATCCATGTATGTATGGTCAATGAATGATTAGCTTTCAGTTGCTTTTATCAGCAAAGGCAATTAATTGCTGCATGTCCCAGAAGCATGGCTATCCCATAAAAGACAATTCTGAGATGTCTTGTTCATGTTGCCTAAAATATTTAGCGTAACTATCAGTTGTGACGTCTCATGTAAACATTTTTAATGTTTGACTTATCATCCCTATGACTTTCGTTTAATAATTTTTTTAAGCTGAAGTTATCTAGCTATTAAGTTATCATTACCGATTAATTTAATAGTAAAATTGGTACATGTTACACAATTACAGTCATAAAATAATACTGAGAAAATTAGTTCGTTTTTTGTGAGTTCAAATTTCAAATGAGCCCTAAAAAAATAATGGCTTTCACTGGATGTAAATTTCATATGCTTAAATTGCAACATCTTCATCACTATGTGGCTGATCACGACACACTCTCGTCTCAATGTTGTCAGTTGTATGGAAGAGGCACAGTGAGTACAGCTTCCTCCATTCCATAAAGGCCTGTTAATTATACGTACACATCCATGTACTTGTGTGAATGCCATCACAAAAGTAATGAGCTCTTTGAAACAAAAATGAATTAAGTAAGGTTAATAGACAGCTAACTATTATACCTCGAATACCAACACCAAGCGTCAAAATGTGTTATCTTGGGGATTCACCATAAGTTAGACTGATGCCATCCACATATGTAGCTAGGGAGTCTATAGTGGGAGAACCTCTTATTTGACCATCATTAAGAATTGAGTCAATCACTCCTTTTTGATAAGCTCTGATCATCCCACAGACCCTGGAGTAGTTGAAACCATGTGAAGCAAAAATGACTGAAGAACAGTTTGGACCTTCAGTGTTTATTATGCATGTTGGTACAGGGCAATCTGTTCCATTCCTGAGAGCACTGGGACACTGGCTACTGCTGTCTCTCATGTCCAGTTCAGCTACTCTCATCCACCTTCCAGTGATGTTACCACATGACCTGGTCATGTCACAGTATACATGCACAGCAGAGCCATCGGATGACCTGATCCAGTAGTGGCCTGAGGGAGAGGAGGGAATAAACTGGAGAACAGCAGCACATGAAGCAGGATAACTTGGATGCAAACCTAGGTTCTCTAAATTATCGATCAATTTCCTGGGTTCTGTTCTTCAGCATAGAATAATCTTGCCTCGACTGGTTTAACTTAAGCATTGAAATATTGAGCATTCGTCTATTGGCGTCACACTAGCTATTCAGTCTTGCTAATTCCTAATTTGATTGACCAAAAGAAATGTTCTTCAAATTCGAGATCTCACAAAGGCAAATACAATGCTGATAAAGACTGCAATGATAAGCAAAATGACTGGAACTGTAATCATTAAAATGCAGAAGAATTCTTCTTTGAGAAAACTTCATCTCTATTAACAACTGAGGCACGCATTGTAGTTGCATAGCATTCATTTTCATGAATGTTGTATCTTGTATCATCATCAATATTACTCATTTTTATTCTAACACTAGCTATTGATGAGGGAATTGAAACCTGTTAACATTACATTCAGCTTTTTATTTGCTTCGCTAATATAATTGTATGCCCTATAGCAAAACTATTTATGTTGCAGAAACACTTTCCATGATAGCTAGCTAACTGAACTATCATGTTATAGCAATGGCAAGTATAACAATAACAGATGCAAACAGAGGATACACAGTGTACTGCAGTGACTGCACACCCATACACACACTAAAAAAACAACGGTGTGTGAGTGAGTGTGTTATCAAAACAGTGTGTGTTATTGGGATAAAATGGTGTGCAGTAAAAGCTTCCATTCTTATAGTGTATAGCTAGTTATTATAGTATCCATTTTGGCAAGATTGTAAACGATGACAGATGCATGCATGTTTCTGCAACAGAAGCAGCTAACAGAGGATAATGGCCGATGTATCTCGTCACAGCTTTTAAATACATGTATTCAAATTATTTTAGACAGATGTCGAAAGTGTTTCTGCAACATAAACAACCACATAACAGACGATAGTGGCTGTTGTAGTCACAGCTTTTAAATAGCTACACATGTATGCAAATTCTTTTAGTGTTCACTCACTTTATTGTACTTTGACCCAATTTGAAGTATGCTCCTCCCTTGGTCATGTTATTTCCTCTTTGTGGTGGGCCATGCGCCCTGCGCCATGTATTCACTATGATTTTTGCCTCACTTAACTAATAATTATTATACTTGTCGCTAAGTCTAAGAATTTTGATAGCTAAACCTACTGTGAAATATAGTTGTTGCATAGTTAGCTAAGAGCCTGCCTCTAGCTACTCACTCGTTTCGCTTTAGTCTAGCCTGTCTAGATTTCTAGTTACACCACAAGGAAGAGCTCACCGTAAACATTGGTCCTTCGAGCCGGATCCTACTCCACGGATCAACCTTTGACAAACTGGTTCTTTCTTGTCTAAGACGTCCAACTATCAATATACAGTCCATTCTCTGTCGTACACAAAGGTGCATATCCATTCCCCGTCGCACAAAGGTGCACATGTAACCATTCTCGATCCATCGCCTCTATTGTTCCCGCATCTTCCGACTATTTTGCACTGCAAAGAGTCGCCCGTTTTACCACAAAATATTTGTGGTCAAGTGTGGCTTGTTGATAAGCACTCATCCAAACCCTACACTCAAACATGTCCACCGTAAACTTGGCTGTTCTCCGGAGAAGGAGAGGTGCAATAAAGGCCAGCATCACCAAACTAATAACCAAGGTGACCGAACTTGAGAGCCAAGAAGTGGACCTATCTGTCCTGGCTCATGCTCAGCAACTCTCCAAGCGTCTTGAGAATCTTGATAGTGACTACAAAACCCGTCATTTCGCCATCATTGATGTCACTGAGGATGAAGTGCAGCTTGCTGAGGAACAAGAAACCCTGGACTCGCATGATGATGAGGTAGCTGATCTCAACCTTCGACTACAAGCATTGATTATTCCTGCTACCACTCCACCTCCACCTCTAACCATTGATAGTCACCCACCATCAAACCGTGATATCCTCAAGAGACGTTCAGCACAACTCCAAGCACGGCTTGCTTCAATACATGAGAAGGTTGGTGAACTCAATGAGGATGGCAAAGAAATCCATCTCCTTCATCTGTATCAAGAGCACCTAGCTGATCTGAAGAGGGAGCTCTCTGAACTCAGGAATGAGATTCTCACCATAACGGCAGATGTTTCAGACCCACTCATGAGTAATTCCCAGAAGCAAGAAGACAATATCTTCACTATGTCTGTAAGGGTTAAGAAGCTCCTATTCGATCCGGTTACAGGGCCTGTTTCCACAACTACACCTGAATCACGTGCTGTCAAGCTCCCAAAAATTGATGTGCCTGCCTTTGATGGAGAATTACTACATTGGCAAACGTTTTGGGAACAGTTCAGCACATCTGTAGACAAGCGCTCTGACATCTCCACCCCTGAGAAATTGGTATACCTCAGACACTCCTTGAAAGATGGCACAGCCAAGAATGTGATTGAGGGCCTGTCTCACTCCGGTGACCAATACAAGGAAGCTATCGACTCTCTCAAAGCTCGATATGACCGTCCACGTATCATCCACCAAACTCATGTCAGGAAGATATGTGAGGTGTCTAGCTTGAAAGATGGATCCGGCAAGGAAATCCGAAGATTCTATGACACAGTTCAGCAGCATTTGAGAGCACTTAAGGCCATGAAGGAAGAACCCACTGGCTCATTCATCACCGCTCTATTGGAGTTGAAACTTGACAAGGACACCATGTTCGAATGGCAGAAGTCCAGCCAAGATGCCAAGAAGATCCCTCACTATGACGACCTGCTCAAATTCCTCGATCTCCGGGCACAAGCATCAGAGACCTGCTCAAGTGAATCCAAGGGACATCATCAGATGCGGAAACATTTTCCCAAGTCAGCGACTTCCCTTACAGCAAATACCTCACCATCAGATGTACCTAATTGCTCACTCTGCAAAACCATGAAGCACCCCCTGTATGCCTGCCCACAATTTAAATTGCTCCCACACGATAAGATGTTGTCTACCGTTCGATCAAGCAATGTTTGCCTCAACTGCCTTAAACCAGGCCACTTCTCCAAGAATTGTGGTAGCAACAATCGTTGCAGAAAGTGTCAGAAGCCACACCACACTCTGCTCCATATTGAAGCCAAGTCGATGTCAGAAAAAGAGCAACACCAATCTCCTGCAGAAAATGTACACAATTCTGCTCTAGCAGTGGCACCAATGGTTTCAAGCTACGCTCAGTCTGGTGCTGGGAGCTCACTGTTGATGACATGTCAAATGTTTGTGAATGCCCCTGATGGCACTCGTATCCGAGCACGTGGTCTACTTGACTCGGGTTCCTCCACTTCGTTTGTTTCTGAGCGATTGACTCAATCTCTTCGATTGCCAATGTCAACTCAGCACATTCGAATCTCCGGTATCACTGGCATGTCTCGTGGAACTCCCTTGCAATCCATTGCCACTTTTTCAATCTCACCTCTGGTCTCATCCTCGGAGAAAATGCAAGTCTCAGCGATAGTCGTTCCACGTGTGACCTGTGATCTGCCCACTCAACCTGTCTATTTCAATGCCAATTGGATTCATCTCAACGATCTGCATCTCGCGGATCCCAACTTTGATCAGCCTAACAAGATCGACATACTCCTGGGAGTAGACGTCTATGCTGATGTACTGTTGCACGGCCGGCGGAATGGACCACCCGGCACACCCGTTGCATTTGAAACTAAGTTTGGATGGGTCCTCACTGGCAAGATAGACAACCTCAAACTCTCCTCAGATGTTGCATCCCACCATGTAGCAACACTCTTTGGTGACGACATTCTCCGCAAGTTTTGGGAAATTGAGGAATGTCCAAGGAGTGCCTCAGACCACTCACCTGAGGAACGTGCTGTTGTCAAACATTTTGTGGAAAACCACAAGAGGAATGAAGATGGTAGATTTGTTGTACCATTACCCAAAAACCCTCAGACAAAACCGCTTGGTGAATCCAGATCATCTGCTGTACGCCGATTCCTACATCTGGAGCGATCACTCCACTCCAAGAACCAATTTGATGAATTTGCTGCAGTCATGAATGAATACAAGGATCTGAAACATGCTGAGCTAGTACCGGAAGCAGACTTGAACAAACCTACTCAGGAGACTTTCTATCTTCCCATGCATGCTGTCCGCAAGGAAGAAAGCACCACAACCCAACTCCGAGTCGTATTTGACGCCTCAGCCAAGTCTAGTACCGGTATTTCTCTCAATGACAGTCTGCTTGTCGGACCAACTACTCATCCTCCTCTCATTGATGTTCTGTTGCAGTTCCGCACACATCGTGTTGCTCTCACAACAGATGTTAGCAAAATGTATCGGGCCGTGGAACTGGTTCCAGCTGACAGAGACCTCCACAGATTTGTGTGGCGAAACAATCCTAAAGATCCTCTACTCGACTACAGGATGACTCGTGTCACCTTTGGAGTCTCAGCTTCCTCGTTTGCAGCCAACATGGCAGTCAAGCAAAATGCTAGGGACTACGATATGGAGTACCCCTTGGCGGCAAAGAGCGTAAACACCTCGTTCTATGTTGATGATGGGCTCACAGGAGCTGACTCTGTTCAAGAGGCTATTGAGCTTCAGCACCAGTTGCAAGACCTCTTCTCCAAGGGAGGTTTCTTCCTCAGGAAATGGAATTCCAGCGAGCCACAAGCCATTCAACACTTGCCAGCAGACTTCAAGAATGTCAAGTCAATCCAAGAAATGCCCTCAACGCAAGAGTACACCAAAACTCTTGGCATCCAGTGGAATACTCAAAAGGATTGCTTTAAGCTATCGGTGCCCTCTCCCACACAAATGGAGACCCTAACAAAGCGTAGCCTTGTCTCAGATGTTGCGAAAACGTTTGATGCTCTGGGTTGGTTTTCTCCCTCCACTGTCATGGCTAAAATCCTCATGCAGCGGCTCTGGGAACTCAAGGTTGGCTGGGATGACTCTGTACCTGAAAGTATTCAGGTCGCCTGGCTGCAATGGAGGACGGAGCTACACCTACTCTCTCAAAGGGAAATTCCCCGCTGCTACTTTAAGAAGGAATCTCAGGTACTCTCCATGGAAATCCACGGTTTCTCGGATGCCTCTGAACTTGCATATGCAGCTGTGATCTATCTACGCATCACAGATACCTCCAACCATGCTCACATCTCGCTGGTAATGTCTAAGAGCAAAGTAGCACCCATCAAGCGGCTGACTATCCCTCGTCTAGAGCTATGTGGAGCCCAACTGCTAGCTCGACTCATTCACCATGTAAGACAAGTTCTTAACGTCCCCCTCTCCCATGTACATGCCTGGACTGACAGCACGATTGTACTAAATTGGCTGGATGGAAGTCCTAGACGTTTTAAGACTTATGTTGGCAACCGGATCTCTACCATAGTCGATCTCATCCCTCCAGACAAATGGAGACATGTTCGCTCAGCAGACAACCCTGCTGATTGCGCATCTAGAGGCCTCTACCCCTCTGTGCTCATCAATCACCCTCTCTGGTGGAATGGACCTACCTGGCTTAAGGAACCATCCTCTAGTTGGCCTGAGAGATTACCTCTCCCTCCCAATCAACCAGAAGTAGAAGTAAGTGAAGTGTCACTACTTGTACTTGCTCAAAATCTCACACCAATCATTCCGATTGACAAATTCTCCAGCTTTGACCACCTGAAACGCCTTACTGCATGGATAATTCGTTTCATTCAAAACTCTCAAAACAAGAATCCTGTGGAACGAAACAAGGCTCATCTCACAACTTCTGAATTGCAATCAGCAGAGAGCTACTGGGTCAAGGTCATTCAGGTTGCTCATTTCCAATCTGATCTGAAGTCACTCCAAGGAAAGCAAAGGCTCTCCTCGTCAAGTTCACTTTTGCCTCTACAACCTTTCATTGATTCATTGGATATTCTCCGTGTAGGCGGCAGAAAACAACTCTCACAGACGTCGTCTTACCAGTCTCAGCACCCCACCATATTACATGGTAAACACCCTCTCACTCGCTTGATGATCCGTGATGAACATTTGCGGCTACTGCATGCAGGTCCTACTCTGCTCGCTGCCTCTCTCTCCAAGACCCAAACCTCAAATGTTTGGACAGCCCCCTGCTGAACGGATCACGCCTGGCTCGGTATTCGACAAAGTTGGAGTCGACTATGCTGGTCCAGTACTAATCAAGTATGGATATGTGCGTAAGCCGACCGTAGTTAAGGCTTACATCAGTGTGTTTGTCTCCCTCTCAGTCAAGGCAGTCCATCTCGAATTGGTGACTGATCTCACCTCAGAAGCCTTCATTGCTTGCCTGAAACGTTTCATATCTCGACGCGGTCTCCCTTCGCTAATATGGAGCGACAATGGAACTAACTTCACTGGAGCTTCCCGAGAAATCAAGGAACTTTATCGATTCCTACAACAACAATCCACTCAAGATGATGTCGGCAAGTACCTCAGTGATAAGAAGATCAATTGGAAGTTCATCCCCCAACATGCACCCCACTTTGGTGGATTATGGGAAGCAGCTGTCAAGTCGACGAAGATTCATCTCAGACGGATCCTAGGTGATGTCAAACTAACTTATGAAGAACTTTCTACTCTACTCATGCAAATTGAAGCTTGCCTCAACAGCAGACCCCTGGTTCCACTTCCCAACGATGATGACGGAATCGAGGCACTCACACCCGGTCACTTTCTCATTGGCAAACCATTGATGGCTCTACCAGAAATGACCCCAAGTGAGTCTATCTCTCTGCTCAAGCGTTGGCAGCTATGCAAAAATCTGCTCAGACATTTCTGGAAACGTTGGTCCTTTGAATATGTCTCCCAACTTGGCCGTTTCAACAAATGGCGACGCCCTACCCGAAACCTTCAGCCTGGTGATTTGGTTGTAATTCATGAAGATTCTCCTATACCTACTAAATGGCCCCTGGCTCGTATAATCGAAGTTCACCCAGGAAAAGATAATTTGGTACGCGTGGCAACCATCAGAACTGCCAATGGAATCTACACACGTCCCATCACAAAACTTGCATTGATTCTCCCGAATGATGATTGAACTGAACGTTTTCTCTTCACTTCTCTTTTATTTTATTTTGTAAGACCATCCGGTCTTGGCCGGCGGTATGTTCACTCACTTTATTGTACTTTGACCCAATTTGAAGTATGCTCCTCCCTTGGTCATGTTATTTCCTCTTTGTGGTGGGCCATGCGCCCTGCGCCATGTATTCACTATGATTTTTGCCTCACTTAACTAATAATTATCATACTTGTCGCTAAGTCTAAGAATTTTGATAGCTAAACCTACTGTGAAATATAGTTGTTGCATAGTTAGCTAAGAGCCTGCCTCTAGCTACTCACTCGTTTCGCTTTAGTCTAGCCTGTCTAGATTTCTAGTTACACCACAAGGAAGAGCTCACCGTAAACATTTAGACAGATGTTGATTGCTGAAAGTGTTTCTGCAACATAAACAGCTGGCTATAATAGCTATAGTCACAGATTTATCAAGTATATATACATATAGCTAATGTAGCTGATGCAACTTATATATGCTTAAAGTGTTTCTGCAACATGAACATAGCTAGTTATCTCAACAGTGTTTGCCATAATAATTGTTGCAACATGATTTCAACAGTGTGGCCCTGGCAAGGGTGAAGGGTGCAGGAAGGGGTATATACATTAATTACTATGTGTAGTTACATGTATTCCCTCTCATGTGAAGCACAAATCAAAAATCATGTATAATTAACTTGTGTCTATAGCTAATGAATTGTTACAGTAGCCAGCCAGCTACTCACAGTGTAGCTATAATAATAGCTAGCTAATACTCAAAGTGAATTCACTGGGATAGTAATATTACTGATTACTCTCTTCCTAGTAGTAGCTATAACATAATAGTTAGCTACATAGCTACATGTACATATCTAACTTTGTGAACTTCAGACAATATTAATCAATTGTTCATAATTAGCTATAATGGGTTATACACTACTGTGTATGCTAGCTATCAGTTTAATTTGTGGTGTTTCGGTCATTATATCACTCCTTATTGCACTACAGTAGCTACAGCTGCTCATCTAATTTACTAACTATCTACTCTCCTCCCTCAAGACATGCTCAAGATGCTCAAGACAACAAAACATTAGCTATAGCTATTTATAGCTATAATCACCAGCTGAGCCATACAGTACTTGGCTGCAGTCTAAAAAATAAAGTGTACTATGGACACTTTGGTGTTTGAAAAGAGTCCATATTGGGACAAAATGTCCCAATACGGACACCAATGGTGTCCACAGCACACTTTTGTTTTACAGTATATCAGCTGCAGCTAAACTGTTCTCGCTATGCTGCCAGTTACATTGCTGCTGCTGTAGAGGGAGGCTGGCTATAGTTGGCTTTAATAATTGCAACACTTAAAACTATACAGTACTATAATTAGCACTGGATATAATTTTATATGCTTGAATTCCAACGTCTTCATGTACATGCATGACTGATAACGACACACACTCATGTTACAACCTTGTGGGTAGTGGATGAATACATATGTGTCTAGAGTGACTACGTACGTATATTGCTGACTCAATCACGTGTTAGCTATACATAAACTGTAAACTGTTTGGAAAGCTGGAGATCACGATGAGATCTAGTGCTAGCTATTAGCTATGAAAAGAAATGTAGTTTTGATATGTAGCTACATGGAGTGCCACTCTGATAGCTAATTACTGAAAATTGTTTTAATGCATCTGGACTACTGATAATCATAATAGTTGTTACATGCTATAGGTAATTTGACTCTATTATGAAACAAGGAACTTTGCGCGAGCAATCGCGTAATCTAGCGATGTTTGCGCAACTACGCGTATTTACGTCAATTCACGTCGATTCGCGCGAACTTCATCCGCGAGCGGAATGGCGAAGGATCGCGAGAAATCATCCGCGCTATCACGCGAACGTGCTTTTTTTTTCATGCGATTCACTGAACAAATCTTAAGGGTGGTCAGACATACCGCCCACACATGGTTGCTAAGAAAGCCAATCTCCAAAGCTAAGGACTTAAAACTCCACATGACTAAGACACACTATAACACTACCACACATACCAAACATGAAGGAGAAAGGACAATTCTTACCCAAGATATAAAGCTTCATCACTCTCAAAGTATAAAAAACTATTTCTCAGCACGACCTTGCTTGTGCCTTGCAATTGTAAATATATAAGGATGTACATGTATAAAAAGAATAATTTCAAGCACATTTTCCTCAGGCCTATCTTCTTAGCTACTGGTGTAAAAAAAGAGAATTACACCCTAATAGGTATACCTTAAACACCCACACTCCATAATGAGTTATTTGCACCCCTGAGGTGTTACATTTTTATACCCCATTTTTAACAGTGTAGCTATAGTTACAAAGTGTGTGTAAATAAACTGTGAATTTTGGAGACCAAAACAATTATGTAATGCTCAGTACGTATGCTACGTAGGTGCATTTTTGAGCATAATTATAGCTTCCTAGCTATGTCTAAAGATTGTGCCTTATGCTACATAAACCATAAATTAAGTACATGCACAAACAGATACCGTAGAAATGTTTTCTCACTGATGGCTGCCGTCATCTGATGACTGCTGTGATTCTTGACATATCTATAACATAGTGTGTATGCTATTTACATAAACACTAGTTTTTAACTATGTCAATCATAATTATTATTCTAATGCTGTAACAACTGAATCACTGAACATAAAAGTCGATTATTTCTATAGGAGTGTCTTCATTAACACTGCCCTCGTCGTTACATAGCCTCATCTCAATATCATCAGTGGTGTGCTGTGGCAGCTGTTTATAGAACCATGGAGGATTGTTGAAGGAGCAACATGTGTTTAGTGCTCCACAGCCAGCTCCATCCCACAAGGGGTCATCTGGGTAGAATATATTTTGAAAGCGACCTTCACTTGCTGTATCACAGAAGTAATCGTTTCCCACAAATGCTGGAGGTTGACTTGCACGACTTGCAAAGTTAGTGTTAGTGCAGGGACAATTTAGATGAGGATGACTACCAATTTCATCAAGACCTGCAGCAAATGTCCAAATGTGTTGTCTTGGATAACCGTGAGTGATACTAATGCCATCCACATAGGGAAGGTTGATATCTTCTGAGCGTTCAATATCACCATAGTTATATGAAGAGTCACCAAATGTATCTCCAGTGGCATTTTGAAAAGTTTTGATCATCCCACACACTTTTGAATATTGTATAGCATTAGTGGGAAAAATCACTGAAGAACAGCCTGCATCTTCTAAGCCTGTTGCACATATACGTTTATTTGAATTGGTGCGCAGTATGAGAGCACTGGGACACTGGCTACTGCTGTCTCTCATGTCCAAGTGAGCCACTCTCATCCACCCTCCAGTGTTATTACCACACGACCTGATCATGTCACAGTACACATGTACAACAGAGCCATTGGAGGACCTGATCCAATAGTGGCCTGATAGAGGGGAAGGAGCGAACTGGAGAATAGCAGCACATGAAGCTGCAGGATAACTTGGAAGCAATCCTAAACCCTCCAAATTATTTATTAATTGCTGTGTTGTGTTCTTCAGTATAGAGTGTCCTTGACTAAGCTGGTTTAGCTTGAGCACTGAAGCATTGAGCATTTGTCTATTTGCTTCACACTTACTATTTAGTTTTGCTAATTCCTGATTTGACTGACCAGAAGAAGTGTTCAACTTTTGAATAGTACTCTTCAGACTTGAAATCTTGATAAAGGCAAATGCAAGGCAAATAAAGACTGCAATGATAATTAAGCCCAATGACTGCAACTGCAATCATTAAAATGCAGAAGAATTTCTTCTTTGAGAAAACTTCCTTTTTCTCTCCATTAACAACTGAGGCACATGTCATAGTTGCATAACATTCATTTTCATGAATGTTGTATCTTGTATCATCATCAACATTCACTTTTTTACTCATTTTATTATAGACAGCTAACCACTACCTATAGCTAGATGAGGGAATTCAAACTGCAGGTTAACACTGCATTCAGCTTTTTATTTGCTTGTGTATGCCCTAGCAAAACTATTTGTTGCGGAAACACTTTTCATGATCTGTCACATAAAAAAATAATAAACATTAATAACTGCAGAATTATGTAAGAGTAACTATAACAGATGCAAACAGAGGCTATACACAGTGTACTGCACACCCAATACATACGTACACTAAAAACAAAACAGTGTGTATTTATAATATAGGGATAAAAATGGTGTGCAGTAAATACTTTCATTTTGACAGTGTATAGATATAGCTATAGCTGCTATAGTCCATTTGGTAAATTTGTAAACATGACAGATTCATGAATGTTTCTGCAACATAAACAGCTAACAGAGGAGAGTGGCTTTTTAAAATACATGTACGTATGCAAATGATTTCAGACAGATGCTGAAAGTGTTTCTGCAACATAAATAGCTAACAGAGGATAGTGGCTGTTGTATACATATAATTATTAAATCTACATGTAGCTATGCAAATTATTTCAGACAGATGCTGAAAGTGTTTCTGCAACATAAAACAGGATAGTCACAGATTTATGGGGTAAATACATTATGTATGCAACTTATGCTTAAAGCAACATAACAATGTGTCCATTTAGCAAAACATTTCCATAGAAGGCTGCAATAGATGCTAACAGAGGATACGGCTACAGCTATTATAGTCATAACTTACAAGTTTTAAATGGGGTAGCTAGCTAACTATTATGCAACTTATTTTAGACAGATACACATTAGTTATCTCAACAATGTGGCCATTAGGCCATGGCAAGGGTAGGAAGTATGTATATTCCCTCCCATGTGCACAAATAAAATCATGTGACTATTTTAGTTATCATAGTCAAAGTGTTGCTAATACTCCATGGATTAGTTTTAATATCTTTCTAGTATGTCTAAACTTTGTGAACTTCAGCTAAAATTTTTAAGGATACGTACATGTAGGTCATAGCTAGCAAGTTATTGACAGCCACTGTATATGCATACTTTTGAAAAACCTTGAATGAATTTTACATTAGCTATTGCACATAATCTCGAAAAACTCTAAAGCAATATTGTCATGATGATCATGACACTCAATATTGTGAATATCAGTACACAATGGTTCTGGTGGCTGTTTATAGAACTAATGTCTGTGTACCACATGCACTCTTCTCCTGAAGAGAGTGCATGACATGTCCCCCATACCTTCACTCAGCAGCAGCAAAGGATTGTGTTTTGTGTCAGAATAGCTAATACATATATTATAGCTATAGTTAGTGAAAACTGTTTCCTCCAAAATGTCTCCAGATAGTTATTATTCACTAGTGAATGTCTCCCCGTGACACTAGTGAATTGTGTCCCCCCATGGAAGGGACAACCTCACTGCTGCCCTCTCTCCTCCATCAAGATAATAAAGACGCAGATATAAACTGTATCCTTTATGTTATACGTATGAATATTATACGTAGCTGCTACTCAGTGTCTACAGTGTCTTACTTTCCACAGTGTCTCAGTGACTATGGTTTCTTCAGTGTCTACGGTGTCTTCAGTGACAGCACATGTAGCTACACCCCCTATTGGCATTATTACATCCACAGGCACACTGAAGTCATAATTCACTGAAGACACCATAATTCACTGAAGATACTGTAGCACCACAGTCACTGCATGAAGACACCGTAGTCACGAAGACCGGCGTAGACATTGTAGACACTGTAGACAATGAAGACACTGTAGACACTGAGACACTGTAATCACTAGATACCTTAGTCATGTAGTCACTAAGACACTGTGGACACTCCACACTGGGACACCATAAGCACTATAGACACTGTAGCAGCTAGATTATATGTGTTTATATCCGCCCCTCACTAGATCTTCCCCCCCAATATCTCTGCCAATGATGTTCTGCAGAACAGTTACACACCAAGTAATATGACTGTTAGCACCTCTACAGAACTGTATATATACCTATGCATGGGTAGCTCGGCATGCAGTCACATGGCAGGTATTAACTCCTCATCTCTCATGATTCATACCCATGTCTCACCTCATCTCTAATAATCACTCAATGATGTGCAATAGCAACAACAACAACAACAACAACAACAATAAAGTGCTAAAAGCCATAGTCTCTATAATTTAACCAATATTATCAGCATCATAATTGTACACAAGATTAGAGTTCAGCAATAAAGAACATGCACAATACAATTAGCTATTAATACTAAATAAAAATGGGTACATCCATTCCAATGCAAAGAAAACCTGCCCAGTTATACCAATGTTCATAGCAATCTTCTTCACGTAATTTCTTTTTAGCTGCCTGAAGAGCCAGTGATGGAAGCATACCTTGCTTGGCATAAGTATAAAAATTAAGAGCTATTTTATGTCCCACCTCATCAGACACAGGCCACAGTGTTGCTATAACAGTCTTCGAACCAGCAATACGAAATCCCTGAGCCAAGCTGCTAAGAGCTTCTCCACGGCCAATAAAGCCATATGAAGATCTACAGGTGGATAGGTACACTAAACGTGTACCAATCAACTTCATTCCACAAGCAGCTAAAGCAGTTAATTCACCTGTTCCAGCATTATTAGCTATAGAATTATACTTCTGAAGACGATAAGTATTCGCTCCAGCCAAAAGAAGTCCAGATCTAGTGTCGGACCAAAAATTATGATACTGATAGTGGAAATCTGGACTCGAAAATCCATGAGTAGCAAAGTGCAAGACCAATGGAGAATTTACTTGAAGCGCATTGTAAAGAGTAGCATCATCACCAATAGCCACATCGACACAATATGATGACTCATCATCAACTTGAGAAGTTAATAAATGCTTGATATCATAAGCTTCACTCTCAGAACCTGGAAGAGAATGGGCTTTGCTTATAGTCCCTTGATCTTCTATAGTGAAAAAAGATGACAGTAAAGACCCCAACAAGTTCCAATGGCTTCCACCTTGAAGATTTGATTTTTCCATGTCAAAATTAGGATTTGCAAATATTATACATTTATTTGTGGGGGCATGTACCATTGGATCTGAGCATATGAGAGAGAGTGTGGATTCCCGTAACAATTCCCTGGCTGATGAAAGGTATGTGATACTAACATTATCTCCAAGATATTTTCCGTCTCTGAAAGGAAGAATTTCAATTGGAAATTTTGCTAAAACTTGATCGGGACAAAAATAAACGCTTTCAACAGCTGCACTGGATATGAAAGATTGAATATCCCTGGGAAACATGACCTGTAATAGATCAGAAGCTTTTTTATCAGCTTCAATCTGTAGATCTCTCCAGGGCCTTCTTGCATGTTTGGCAGCTACAGCTTTCATGGCTTTGTTGTGTGTTTCCACTGCAAGGTCTTGAATTTTTCTGAAGTCAAGGGTTTTCACAACAGGAGGGCCATCATTCATGATGGCAATTACAACTCCTGTAAGACTTGTTACCTTTGGAGGGATAGGAACAGGATAGCAGCTAGTATCATATAATGGGACCATACAATATTGAAGAAGCATCTGTTTAGGCTGAATCATCTTTTGAACATCTTCCCAAGACTGATCTAAAAGCAAACTAATCACCTTCTTTCCCCATTTCTGCACTATGTCATCTACTTCTTTCTTATGCTGGCTGGCAATCTCAATGAGTATTTTACCTTCGTTACCTTTCCCTTCACTATCAAGCTTGAAATCTTCTATTTTTTGAAACACACTCAAAAGACTATCACTCAGTCCTACTCGGGCAAGTATAGCATAAAGCTCAGTGGAAAGGCACTTCCATCGAATGTGCACATTAGCTAAGAAGATATCATCGATACCAGCAAAAAAGACGGCATTGGATAGCATCATTGCCTGTGGATGAAAGAAGCACTCAGCAGCATCATTTAAGGCAAGTAGTTTGTTTTCCAATAACTTTATAATAACTCCCATATAAAATGATTCACTTTTCTTCAGAGCCATTTCAGCACATCCAATTTCATTTATATGTGTGAATCCACCTATTATTTAAAAATAATATATATAAGGATACAGCTCGATTTATGTGGATCTTTTTTAATTGGGGTTCACAGTCCAATTCTTGTGCAGTCATAATAGATACTCCATGCAAAGTATATCAGAGAGTGCGGTAGCACTCTCTATGTAGGGATGACTCGGACGGCCGCGCGCGCCGCCTATAGACTAATACTAAAGTGAAGTTCTAGTTCTCCCACTTAGACCTAACAAAAGCTACTGTGAATGATTATCCAGCCTACTAGAGCCTACTACTACAATGAGCAGACTAAGTTTCAGGACCAGGGAGCTTACCGTTTCAGAAATACGGCAACCAGGTAAATCGCTGGATTCTTCTTCTTCTCTATTATTATTATTATTCTTAGACAACCATATCTCTCGAACCACTCAAGCTACAGCCATAATTTCTGGACAAATCCACTCCAAATTCTACAAACTACGATCTTTTCTACTCATTGATCCTCGAAAGAGTCGATGAAAAAGGAGACACTACGGAGCACAGCACTCTGACTAATTCAATTAGGAAGCCATCTTTTCTATAATACGCATGCGCATGTATTTGAATATCCAATTATTCGAAATCATAATTATTACTCAGCTGTCTCTAGCTAGCTAGCTCTAGCTCTGGATAATGATGATAGACTACTGTATCGATTCGGGGATTTAGATTCACCACGGTAGATTCTATTTCAGCATCTTCGACCTCCAAGTATGGCTCAATAAAACACAACACCTTGACTCGATAATGATTGGGCTGGTATGCTATTGGAGAACTATTGGAGAACTTCTTTCATCTGTCCCTGCATACACATAGAAGAATGAACTCTATACATAGCTAAAACCATAAAAGAGAGGAAAAAAGACCGGGAACAAGTAAGGGAAAAAGCATTTCTTGAAATGAAAAAAGATGTAGGGATGACCACTGCTCAAAAAAGTAAGGAAACAAGAAGGATGGAAATGGGATCAATCTTTGTTCTGTATATCCAGCCAACATTCCCTACATATACGTCGGGTAGCTTCAGATTATAATGTAGTAATGTACGTATATGTAGGGATTGTTGGCTGGATGTACAGAACAAAGATTGATCCCATTTCATCCTTCTTGTTTCCTTACTTTTTTGAGCAGTGGTCATCCCTACATCTTTTTTTCATTTCAAGAAATGCTTTTTCCCTTATATAAAGTGTGAAGTGTTGATGCATAGCTAGTGAATTTTAATTACCTGTTGCCAGCACAAGAGAATCCATATCTCTAAAATGGAGATCATCAATATTGGATTCTAATCTTTCAATTTCTGTTGTAATTTGATCTTTCAGCATTTCTGCATCTGCTTTTGTTAATCGCTTGAAAGGCTGATCTTTTGAAGAAATTAAAAAAGTAGCATTTTCAATAACAAGATCTGTGCTTTTTTTGATATCGACATAATCTTCATTAGATGGATCATAATGGCTAAGTAGGGATTTAAGCTCCTTTGTAAGACTTTTTATGTCATTTGATTCGTCCTGCCCTCTTTCTCTGTTATGACCAGTCTCCATGCAAAATGAATTCAATAAATGCTGCAGTGCATGAATATGGAGCCTGAGGTATTGCTTGCTTGAGAGAATAGAGTCCTTATATAACATCAAGCAGGCTTTAGTAATAACCTGTATACGAGTACGAGAAGAAACTATTTGATTAAGAGTAGAAACACATGTAAGCATAGAGAGAGTAAGAAGGCCAAACACTGGTCGAATTATCGGATATAATAGGTGATCTACTTCTGAGTCAAGCCATAAAACTAACTCTGCTGATTTCTTTTTGAATAACTCAGTTGTTGCTGGAGGAGCAGCATGTGTACGAGGATCTTCTTTAAGAACTTGCATTAGTACCTCGATCCACTGACCCATACAGGGTTTCATGCTATGACCAAACTTTTGTAATATACATTCAAGCTCTTCAGCAATTTTAAACATGTGGTCCTGGAGAATTTCAGGAGTCAAATTTTTGTCCTGCTTCTCAATTTCATGCAAAATTTCAAAACATTTCTTTGTTAAGGGAGAAACCCCTGGAATATCATCTTGGAGCATTGCTACATCTTTCTCAAGCATTGCTTTAGATGCTTTCAGCCACTGAGTAACACAATCTTTGCAGATTTGATCACTGCCACGGAGATAATATCCCTGTTCTGCAGGTAGCAAAGCTTCAGTGTATTTCTCAAGTCCATTAAGAGCTGTAGCTTTTCTCAGATAACCTCGAGCAAATTTAGGTGCTACTTTTATACACTGAACAGCATCATCATAAGCTTTCTGATAGAGATTCAATTTGATGTAAGCAGCACTTCTATTACTAAGAGCCAAGTGATTCTGTGGCTGAAATGTTAAAGCTTCTGAGTAGCATTTTACTGCCTTTTCATAATCAGCTTTAGCGAAGTACTCATTACCTTTTGCTTTTGAACTGTCAAAAGTCATTGTTCCCTTTGTGTCGGAACCACTCTATCTTCGGATCGGTAACATGACCTGCATGTGATCATGCACCTAGTCTGGCGTAGCCGACCCTTTACCATATGATAATCCATGCAAGGGGTGGGGCTAAAAGTTTGATGGACCGCCAGAAGATACCGTAAATCTGGAAATTTTCGCGTAAAATATCTTCGCGTTTTATTTTTTCGATGCGTTTATTATTCGTTTTTTGAATCACCCGCGAATTATTTTCAACAATGAAAATTTCGCTACTAAATCCAGCTGGAGAAAAATGGCGGTAAGTGCTAGCGCAGAGTTCCAGATCACTTGCTGTGTTCGTGGCTACCATGTGTACCGTGACATGTGGGATGCCAGTCTAGGTGAAACGCTAGAGTGTGAGGGAGCCAACGAATGAAAAGGACAGGTACACGGTGGCAGTGAAGAAATCAGGTACGATTGTAGGACGTGATCGAAAGACTATCTCGAACTAACTAACTCTGCCTCTACTTCACAATTCGCTCGAGCAATAGCCCGAGAAGGAACAGGGGGATCTGGAAGACCTTCAAATACTTGGAGAGCTAGAGACTGTACTAGTACGCAATGCAATGTGCTTCCTACCGTATATATTTTCAATATTTTAATAATCCGTTGTAGAAAATATTTCACGTGTTTAATTTTCGTTGTTTGAGCCAACCGCGAATTATTTTAACAGCGAAAATTTCCAGATTTACGGTAGCTTCTAAGTTCGAAATCCGCCCACTATCCAGAAATGCAACAGCATGTGCCTGATAAAACCTCTAGCTACAGTGTGACTGTGTTAGAATTCACATTCTAGCTACTGTCATGAATATTATAGTTGTACCAAGACTGTCTTGAGGCCTTGAGGCCTTGAGTCCACAGTAGTTACTTTTAGTAAACAGAAATCAGACCTGATGGTGCATTACATCAGCAGCAGGACTCTCTTCCATTCACATTCATTCTTCTGCGATGGAACGATGACACAAGCCCGTTATGCCTGCCTGCATAATTATGGAATGGAGGAAGTTTTACTAGCTACATAACTGTACCTCTTCTGACAAGCCTCCATGGCTGCAAGATAGCTACAACCACTCTCATATTGAGATGAGAGTCTGCATGCAGAGATGAAGGAGGCAATGTAGCGATTCAAAATTTAGCATTCGTTGCTTACAGACATATAGCTATAAACTAGCTATATGTACTTCCATATGATTGGAATTGGAACTGTATTTTAACATACTAACTTTAACTCAGTATGTGAATAGCTAGCTACAGTAGCTATAATTAACCTGACCTCTCCTGCCTGTGATGGAATTTATGATTATGCTAGTGGATCAAATAAAGAAAGTAGTGTGTCTGATAAAATAAATGATTGAGCCAGTATCTAATTGTTTGTAGTTCATACATATTATCCCAAGAGCTTTAGTTATTCCACAATGGACTCCTTTAAGCAAATCATGCTAATATGGTATAAAAAAGACAAAACCAAGCAACTAGTAGACAACATAATGGGCTATACAGGTAGCTCTACCATTCCATATTATGTCTTCCTTGAAATACTCCAATGCCACACAAAGAAATTATGATTGGCATCGTGAGATAATCAGCTGTACATGCATAGCTAGACACATTAACGATATGTCTGAATCCACAATGTGTTATGCACTAGCTAGCTATAATTATTATTATAACGAGTCATTCTGCAACATAAACATTAGTTATAAAATCTTATATTTTTGAAGCCTTAGACTTATAGCTAGCTATAGGTGGCAAAGAGCAGCTGCCTGGTAGGCCATGGCTGTTCCACCTTCTGGTGTTTGTTACAAATTCCAATCAACACCTTTAAAGTGCACTTGGCACCTATAGCTACCAGGGGGTGTATACGTAGGCATAAAAATGTTTGGCCATGCCCATTTATTACTCTCTTATGGAATAGGAAGAAAGGAATAGCATATATATACGTAGGCTAGTGTGAATGCTTGGAGCCAATGTGGTTACTATAGCGATGCCGCAGCTATTTGTGAAAGTTGGAAAGAAATTCACCATCCAGCTATAAATGATACAATCCGTCTTGCACTATTTTTTTTGTTGTTGTTGTTGTTGTTGTTTTTTGTTTGCTTGGGTTGTAGCTAGCTAACTACTTTTAAGATCATGCACATGTGTGAGTGTGCACTAGCATTGATTTGCTGTGAATACCCATCTAACACTATGCCACCAGTCCTGGGTCCCAGCTGAAAATGGGTACCTGGAATTTCCAGGTTGCAAATCAAACTGGCTATCTCTCCAATATCAGTTGTGGTCCAGATGGGACTTTGGTGTATATGTTTGCATAGGCGTAGGAAGCATGGGGGCCATGGGGGCCATGGCCCCCATGCTCTTTTATTCATGGGGGCCTGGCCCCCATGCCCTCTGAGCTACCAACTATACTCATTCTGTTAGATATTTTTTATAGGCTACTCCCTTGGTGACCACAGGTTGTTACAAAGGGGGATACTTTAGAGTAGTAAGCATTTTTGGCTTTGTGGGAGGGGCCCTACCGCACCCTCCCCCGGCTCGCTGTTGGCCTATGGCCACGTGATCGGTGAACTTCCCCCCAAGGTGAAATTCCTAGATGAAACCCTCTTATTACATGTGATTGGTGCCCCCATGCTCTAAATCATCTTCCTACGCCTATGGTTTGTGTTATCTAGTTTAGTTGTTATAACACCCCCAATATTTCAAGATGCCCCCAATTATCAGAGAGTGCGGTAGCACTCTCTAACTTCTAAGTAGGGATGTCTAAGTAGGGATGGCAGGTCAAAGTACATAGGACAGTATAAACTAAAAACTCTTCTTTCTCTTCTACCCTTACTCCACAGATTCTCACAAGTCATGGCCCTATCCCTACATCTACACAGAAGACAGGACAATGTATAATAATCTAAAATTCATTCTATAACATTAACAAAAAACGATTTCAAAAATTGACTTTTGTTCTAGTTTTCAACATAATAATAATAATCAGATCGGCGTACTGACTAACTGGCTATAGTCATCAAAATTCTGTTCGGGCCATCTGTTAGAGCGGCACCTAGAGGCTGATCTTTTGCTATTAGTTTTCACTACAGTTCCATTTCACAATTCAGTGATTATGGAACACTAGCTAATCTTTCTTCGCCATTTTAAGGGCGGGGCCACATAGGTGCGCGCTAGCTAGAGCTGTTCAGCTTCGATATCTATACTTCAGCTAGTATTTCAGTCATTCCTCAGTACAGATTCTCATCCTACACATAATCAGTACTTAGCTCTGTGCAGTTTGCTCACTTCACCATGCCAGTGCCACCTCCAGCTGCGCACCCCCTCCCAGAAGGTAAGGAACTATGGAAATTTCTCCACTCTCACAATTACATCATCCAGTCCCACCTCCAGCTGTGCGCCCCATCCCAGAAGGTGAGCAACTACATGTATGTATAATTATCACATTCACTGCTCTTACAATTATTCTTCAATGGATTTAAAATGCAACACTGAAAAGGACAAGAACAGGATTCACCATCGCACAGCAGGTATATGCATAATGGTTAATTATGCACCATATTAGGCATTCATTAATCAGCGAAAGATAATTCAGATCAAGAGGTATGTTACACTCCATACCTCTTGATCTGAATTGAATGCTTGGCATTTAGGATGAAAAAATGGAGACATTTGAGAGAGAGAACATGATCCTCATTAATCTTGAGATATGGCCCTCTTTTCTTAGATATTGAATTTGTAATGGAAGCCCAGAGAGGTTAAAAGTGTCATTTCAAGCTAACTTACTCCTGACACAAATAATCAAAAGTACTATACCAGGCTCACTTGAATACATATAGATGAATGGTGTCTTTATTTAGAAATTTGAATAGTACAATTTAGACTATAGAGTCTCATCGAAAATTACTGATATGGCTGTAGGAATTGTGGCTGGAATTAGACCTTGTGGTGTAATTGTGCTGCTAGCTGAACTATTTTCTTCTGACTCAAAGTCACAGGTGTATGCATGTTTACATGAATATATGAGGAAACACCCATGTGTATCAGCTGATATTGGTAAGCAAACATATACATTGTAAGTGCTTCAGCATGGCAGTAATTGTATGTGCGTAGATTTCATTTGCTATGACGATGGATGTCATTTACGCAAGTATGCCAGAAATGATGTAAGGAAGGATTTGACTCTAGCCACCAAGTTGTTAGCAAAAACTGAAATTGTCATTGCATCTTGCTGGGCATATTGACAAATGGTGTTTAGCCAATTGTAATCCACATCACTTTCCTCAGCTTGAAAAAGTAAAGGTCAAGTTCAACTTGTACTGCTTAGCAAGCTATTATTATAATACTATAGGTCAATACTGAAGTTTGTGAACAGTACTTCTCATGGCTCTCAAGATATGCTGTGATGACAAGAAGAATGAAGAGAAGTACATTTCTTTTCTTCCTGTTATATATGTGTGATTTACACAATGAAAGGGAAGAAAGAAAGCTGCAGCGTAGCCATTTTATGTGACTCGATCATTAGCTACTGATTTATTATCTTAAATTAAGACACACATTCCCTCAGACATGAAGTCCCATAGGTATAGGCCCATTGGCCACAATGTAAGATATCTCTGGGCTGTTCTTGGTATACTTGGTACACTTGGAAGTATGGAGTTCATGCCACTACGTGGAACAGTTCTGGGATGTCCTGGGGCAGTGGTGGACTATGTGGGACATCCCCAGATAGTCCAGGGATGTCCAGGGTATCCTAACATGCATGGGTATGTGGAACATCCCTAGACAGTCCTGGGATGTCCTGGGTATCTTAGGACACTTGGACATGGGACTGGTATAGAGGTCCACATCCCTGGACTGTCCTGGGATGTCCTGGGTATCTTAGGACACTTGGACATGGGACCGGTATAGAGGTCCACATCCCTGGACTGTCCTGGGATGTCCTGGGTATCTTAGGACACTTGGACATGGGACTGGTATAGAGGTCCACATCCCTGGACTGTCCTGGGATGTCCTGGGTATCTTAGGACACTTGGACATGGGACTAGTGTAGATGTCCACTATGTGGACTGTCCTGGGATGTCCTGGGTATCTTAGGACACTTGGACATGGGACTAGTGTAGAGGTCCACTATGTGGGACATCCCTGGACTGTCCTGGGATGTCCTGGGTATCTTAGGACACTTGGACATGGGACTAGTGTAGAGGT
The DNA here is from genome assembly GCA_963924555.1 of Crambe crambe. Classification (NCBI taxonomy): domain Eukaryota; kingdom Metazoa; phylum Porifera; class Demospongiae; order Poecilosclerida; family Crambeidae; genus Crambe; species Crambe crambe. The sequence continues at coordinate 1,574,453 of OZ004584.1, read as the reverse complement.
CCACTATGTGGGACATCCCTGGACTGTCCTGGGATGTCCTGGGTATCTTAGGACACTTGGACATGGGACTGGTATGTGGGACATCCCTGGACTGCCCTGGGATGTCCTGGGTATCTTAGGACACTTGGACATGGGACTGGTATAGAGGTCCACTATGTGGGACATCCCTGGACTGCCCTGGGATGTCCTGGGTATCTTAGGACACTTGGACATGGGACCGGTATAGAGGTCCACTATGTGGGACATCCCTGGACTGCCCTGGGATGTCCTGGGTATCTTAGGACACTTGGACATGGGACCGGTATAGAGGTCCACATCCCTGGACTGTCCTGGGTATCTTAGGACACTTGGACATGGGACCGGTATAGAGGTCCACATCCCTGGACTGTCCTGGGATGTCCTGGGTATCTTAGGACACTTGGACATGGGACCGGTATAGAGGTCCACATCCCTGGACTGTCTTGGGATGTCCTGGGTATCTTAGGACACTTGGACATGGGACCGGTATAGAGGTCCACATCCCTGGACTGTCCTGGGATGTCCTGGGTATCTTAGGATACTTGGACAGGCACATCCCTGGGATATCCTGGGTATCCTTGGACATGGGACTGGTATAGTGGTCCACTCTGAGCCTGACATCTCTTAATGAGGACAGTCCATGGCAGTCCTAGCCAACACTCGAGATGGCATAAAAATCCACCTTGTTCCAGGCATGCTATCAGTTATATCTATTGATAACATTGACATTCAGTTACCTCATGGTATAGTTTCTTGCATGGATGATACAAGGAGTTGGCATGGTACATCCACCCAATGTACACAGCCCATGCCAATAACAGGCATGCTTAGTGCTGAAGAAAGGGTAAGCAATTCTGCTAGTCAGCAAACTGAAAGTTCACCAGTAGTGGTACACAGGCACAAAAGGAGAAAGCGTACTTTAACTGAGCAAAGTTCACCTCATACCCATGTTATGGAGTCTGATCTAGAAAATGGAATTGGTATAGATAATCTATTGTACCAGCAGAGTGACACAACTCCCAACATCAATGATTTCTTAATTACTGCAACTGAGAGTGCTACTTTGGACAAACTAAAACGAGATATTCACTTTGCTATGCTATTGAAATGCTTCAATAAGCTTGGGGATGACAGTACAACCCCTCTCCCAGCAATACCATCATTTATCCACTGCCTGCAAAAGCAATCCACTGAAGCAGAATGTTCAAATGTAGTGTATGTTGATGTTCTTAGTGAAAAGGCTGATTCCAAAGCCACTTTGCTACACATCATAGGACAAATACACAAAACATTCATTACTGAACTCGATCAAAAGTGGGTATTAGTTGTTGGTGATGCCAAAATATATGATGTACTTCAGGCAATTCGCATTGAATATGGGGATAATGTTAATTGGCTCATTCCTATCCCTGGAGACTGGCATACACTATACAACTATCAGAAAGTGTTTAGTCTACGCTATCGGGCTGACCACTTCCGGTCGATTTGCAGCAGCTTCAAGGCGGGAAAATGGAGGCAAAACTGAGACTCTTTTTTTTTTCCTTTGTATTATGACAGTTATAGTTTGTAAGAGTTTAAATCATTTAACATCCATAGAGAATAATAAACACAGTTTCCTTTACAATAAACCAATCTAGTCTAGTGCCAACTGGGGGGCTAGGAGAGGTCTCATAATAACAGGTCAACAATTCCAGTACTCGGCGACTTCAGTCGACTGCACAGCCAACTATAGCCAGGACTCCATCTCTTGACAGGTGATAGTAGAAAGGTTCTTGAACACAATATCAGATACTCAAACCACTGGCTTCTCGAGTGTCCAGGATAGATGGTGTCAAAAAATGGCTAAATCGGTCGCCTTTTAACTGGATACCGTAGACCACACAGACTACTGTATCTAACTAGGGACTTGTCTATAGTGACTTCCACATTAACTCTACTGAGAACACAGTTTTCACCTTTACAAATCAAACGCTAGGTAAAATATAGCCTGTTCTATCAGAGAGACTCCATCGACCACCTCGACTTCAGTAGACTGCACAAGTAGGAGCCAAAGGTCGTTGCTCGAAGAAACTGGCTCCACAGGACAATTCGAGGCCTGATCTAAGTCGAATGAGCTTTTTAAACCAGTAAACCATTACCCGATGAAAATATAGACCTGAGAAAAACAATAATAAACTCACATTACTGACATGTAGGTAAACTTTTGGTCAGGTTGCGTGGGTGTTGGGCCATATTTTTGGCGACCACAAAACATGTATAATTATGAATAAGTCATTTGCACATCTTTTGCAAGACTGATCGAAGTGAGTGCAGTGGAATTGTTTCCAAGCCTTCAGAAGTGTTTGCATCAGGCAGGTAAAATGAAAAATAACAAAAAAATAAAATAGCATTAATTAATTTTTATTGATAGCAGTGGTATTAGATCTTTTCACACTGCTTCTAAAACTCTTGAGTCTTCTACTGTCACCCCCTTGAATCTACAACTTCTTAGTTCTGTGGAGAATTTTTGATGGTGAGAACTTCAGAAGAGATAATAACTATAACAATAAAATAATAATAAATAAAAATTAATAAAGATTTGGCTGTTTGGGGCAAAAAAGAACAACTCTGTCGAATGTTGGAGCTACTTTGAAGGTAAGAAAAATCATATTCTCAATGTCTTAGATATCATGGCCACTCAATAACGTGCAGCTCATCACCAACTTTATGAATCACCATTATGCTTCTTACAAGAGCTCATCTTTAGCAGTGGTATGCTAATTAATTGAATTAATGTTATAATTAGTTAGGCCTTGATCTCATTATCTACACAGACACCAACACTGTGCTCTGCTCATTGCTAGTGCTGCTCCTGCTGATTGTGACACAACATCTAAGGACCCTACATACCTGGCTGTCTGCGTTCTCTAATGCCCTGTCTGAGTTCCCTAATGCCACAACACTACCAATAGAGACGAGACCAACGACTCTCACCACAATGACTGCTGTGTCATCTTCTACCCCGATATCTTCTGGCCAACAGAAAAGGCATCGGTCTGTAAGTGATAAGAATGGTGAAGATTCTAATGGTAATGGTAGTGGTTCGAAGAGAAGGAAAACCCTTACATACCATCCTAATAGGGTACAATGCTTGCCATGTGCACTCTGGCAGCAATCTGGAAGTGATCTAAACTTGCAGCACTTACATCCACTTAAAGACTCCAGGCATGTTGGCTCAGATGAAGTTCCCTTGTCCCAGTACGCATCTTATGATGACATAGTCTTTGACCTGACTAGAGATGATTGCATCTGTAAGCCTTGCTACATAGACTTCAAAAGGAAGTACAGAGAGAACCAGTGTATTCCTAGGTGGGCAAGAGTTAAAAAGGAATATTACAGCACTAGACCCAATAGACACTGTATTTATTGTTGTGATCAGGAGTGTTCATGTGAGAGCATACACTTGTGGGGCCCTGATCAATGGCATGGAGACAATACATCCATTGGAACTTGGAAAAAATTTCTCACTCTTACCAGTAAAGTTGATCATGTGATCCCAGATCACATATGTAAAGTGCATTACAGAAGTGTCCTGAAACTTAAAGAAACCCAGTCCTGCTCCATATGTAATTCAAGTGACTCTACCTCTTGGAGCTTGGCTTGCGACGTGACCCCAACTCCACAAGACGTTGATAGGATGTTTCATTTAGAGCTCGGGTCAGTCCAGTTCTTTTCCTGGATGTGTGGACAGTGTACATTATGTTTCAGAAATGATGTACGATTACAAAATCAGCTAGCAAATGATGAAAGATCTTTGGATCCAATGACATCACATAAATCACAACTGCTATTGAAAACATTAGATTGCCTTCGAAGGGATGGGGTGATATTCACAAAAGATGTGATGGCACAGTACAAATTAGTTTTAACCAACCTCAATGTACCCCAAGCACAGCACTCTCGGCTATGTAATGCTTTTGGCAAATATTTATCGCAATTAACTAGACTCTATAAAATATTTTCCCCCACAAGCACATCACATCATGGAAGAGCAATTTATGATGAACAAAAATTTAATGATTACTCACTACGTTACATATTCAATATGAGAGAAAAGGTAAAAAAATCCATTAGTATCAAACATTTACAAGACTTAATTAGGAATCAAATATCCACTTTCCCTTCAAGCAAACAAATTAACTATACAGACCTTATATCAAGAAAGAGTACTTCAATGGAAATTGATGGGTATTTTGACCAGGAATTGTTCAATCTTATTGACACAGTCTAAAACTTCCACCAAACATGGCAGTTCACCAGCATACAAACACCTGCGAAAAATACGGATACAAATGATAATTGGGGTATTGTGCTTAACCATGAATCCCTCATGCTGCTTCCTTCAAACATTAAATGGCCTTCTTTGCTATGCATATGGGCTTAGGGATAAGGGGTTCAAAGCACTAAATACCCTAGGATGTTGTTGCAGCATTGATCACATCCGCTCCCATGGAGCTTTCTGGGCGAACAAAAGGAAAGCAGTGGATCAATTAGACAGGAATCAGTCGTGGCGGTTAACCATTGATAATCTGAACTTTTATATGAAGTATGCAAAAAACTTGCCGGAGTCAGCAGATGGTTCAAACAAAATGTTAAATCTACTGACCGCACAAGTTAGCCACTCAACTTCTGATGATATGGCTGGTAGTAATAAACTCACAATGAAAAATCTTGTATTTAAGTTCATGACCACCAGTGTCCATCAGCACATCTCACCACGTCTTCAGACCTCTATTGAAAAAAAAAGACTTTGCCATCCAAAATAACACCAACGAGAGCTACTTTTATCAGCATTTTTTGGCAGTTTGCCATACATGCACAGTGAAGGGGCTATCCTTAAAACCCACAGAGCACACCTCATCTTTTCTGGAAGCTGTTCAGAGCCTCATGCCACATTGGACTCCTAATAATAAAGATAATGTTGTGTATGCAACCATTGAGGAGGCATCATCCAGCAGCCTGACTGATATAGAGTCATACTTAGCCAAGGTAAAGCAAGACCTCAAAATAGGTGCAACAGGAGCTACAGTCAAAGTGCCAATAGCTGGTGACCAGCAAACATATGCTCTCATGAAAAAGCTTCAGAAAAAGAACCCAGACCACTATTCCTGGATGGTAATCCTACATGGAGATTGGCATATGCTCCAACTTTTGGGTGAATTAATACGGGACATTCTGTGGGATGGGGGGGTTCAAACAGATGTGTTCACAGTGCGGGTACAAAAAAATGCCAACCCAGTGGCAAGAAATTCACCTCTTGCTACTGGCATTGTATCAGGCACTACTGCACAAGGCAGTGGTAGTGTATCAACAATATGAGCCTAACGGTGACTGCCGAAAGTTTTGGTCATGGCTATCCGATGTGGCTTCAGACTCAAACAAAGATGAGGTCTCAAAATTTTGGGCACGGTTCCTTCCATTTCTTAGTGGTTACATGGGATACTTTGTTGCTGTTCGGTCAGGAAATTGGGTGCTTAGGAACTCAGCAATTAAAATGTTAACTCCCCTGCTTTTTTCATTTAACCGCTACAAATATGAAGAGCTAGCTACTACAGCCATCATCGATTCACTTACCATTCCTGATGACATGCTCTCCCTTTTCTTGAAAGGTGGTTGGACAGTCAGTGCCAAAGGAAAACCTCACCACAACCTTGCACTGGATGAGGCCCATGAGAGCATCATCAATCTGCGGTTAAAAACAATTACATCAAGGCCATCTCACTTCAGGACAGTAGAACTAGTCTTACTTGGATACAGTTGTGAGGGGGGTTGAAGGACAGATGTATGCATATAGACAGCAAGAACCAGTTCAATACAGGAAGCGATATGTCTGCCAGCGGGCCACTAAAATTCAAGAGCAGCTCCAAGATATCACCCTCTATGCAAAGCAGTCCGAGGATAAAAGGCCTTTAAGAAACTTGCTTGTGGATGACAGTACTCTCGACTCAAAGTCAATCGATGATTTGTTGACCATTGAAGTTCAAGGTATACAGAGGATGAATGGGTACATAGAAAACACTTTCCTAGTACCAACTACAGAAAAAAGAAAAAAAAGCACCCAAGAAAATTAGCTACATTCACCAGCAGATCTTCCTCTACTCGTGATGGGAAAAAAAGGGAGAACAAACTTACCACCATTGCCACGAATGCCATGGAATTGCTTCAAAAGAATGGCATCACTGCACAGACTTCACCATACCCTCTTGCAATCTCAGACCTCGATGGGAACATACGCTCCAGTAGAAAGAGCAAGTTCTTGAACACTCTAATCAAGTCCTTGGATTTTCAGAGCGCCATATCAAGCACCTTCCCATCACACCTATGCACAGTCATAGACATGCTGTACTTCATTCATATGCCCCCACCACTCTCAGTCAACACATTCAGGGACTACTTTGAACATCTTTGGGGTCTTACAGTGGGGAAATATGCCATTCAGAAGGGATCTACCCATGTTTACTTAGTTATAGACAAGCCAGACTATTTGCCCCCACCCAGATCAATTGTGCACACATCAAGAGGCAAGAGAAATCAACATGATTTCCTTGATCCAGTGATAAGGGATGATGCTACCATCCCACACAGTAATTCCTATTCTGCTCTCTTGGCAAACTCAACCTCATTCCGGAGATGCCTGCTACAGTACCTGACAGAGAATTTCGGGGATAAATCAAAAACCATCACCAGAAACTACAACTTTTCGGTGACTATTGATTCGCCATCACTACCCTTCCTAGTCACCATCCATAGAGGCCAGAGTGAGAATAAACCCCCCAACCAGCATGGCGAGGCTGATTATGCCATATGGCATTACTGCATATGTGAAATATCCACTACCATCCTAGTCGTGTCCAGTGACACAGATACATGGGTATATGGATTGGGTTTGTGTGAGCTGGGATATTTACGGGGCAAAACCATTGTGGTACAAAGAGGTAATGTGGACTCCTATATTAACATCACTAGGGCCACATCACTTCTGTCACAGCATCCAAAGCTGCAGCATTTGAATTTCCCAGTTTTGACATTGGTTGCCCTTTACATATTGACAGGGTGTGACTATGTCAGCGCCTGCACCAAGTCTAATTTCCTTGAAACTCTGCTCAGATGCAAGTCATTTATCTGTTCAGATGGGCATCTACTTAGGATGATAAATGGAGAATTTCAATATATTAAAGAGTCTGCTTGGCTAAAACTTGTTACAGCTGTTTACTACGACAAGTTTAAGAAATTTTTTAGATCAAAAGATGTTGAACATACATACCGACTCATCACAAAACATCAGGATTCACCAGAAGCAAAGAGAATGCTATCTTCACTTCATTTCACTACCCCAACTACAGCAAGTTCTGACCTTGCCTTATGGCATGATTTTATCAGGAGAGTAACTTATCATGTTCCCACAGTATCCAAATATCATGAGCACAAGTTACTGCCATCATACCAGGCCCTTGTACTCCATGTTCAAAGAGCAAACTATGTACTGAAACTTGCCTTGAGTACTCCCTGGACCATGTCTCCATTTCTCCCCTGCTTCCTCCAGTTTGGCTGGCATGTGGACAATGACATTGTCCTAATCAAGTGGGATGACTCCACAGAAGTTCAGGAGCAGGATTCAGAATGTGAAGATGATTCAGAACCCTCAAATGCTTCAGATATCTCTGATTTTTAGTCATTCCCATTTGTTCCCACACGTGATACAATAATCTAACGCGCGAATTACTGGTAATGATATTCATGCTTGTTAGATTGCTGTTTTAGTACATTCCACAATCACTACAATACCGTGGTCTTAGTGTAGACTGTGTTAATGAAACCATACTATGATGCAGGGTTGGTTAACTTGGCTAAAAAAGCCGGTTTCAGGTCAGAGACTCTCTAAAAACGTCATCTAATTTTAGAAGAACACACCTATTTCTTTTAGAGTATTTTGAATCAGTGTATGAGTACTTCTTACAGTCCTATGGGGAGAGTATTGATGAATTTCAAGCCAGTCTTTGCAACCTACTAGACAAGTTCAAACAAATAAAAAACGAAGTGGATCTGGAAGAGTTCCGATTGATGGCAAGTTCTTTCGTAGCCAATAAACTACCTACACTTTATAGCAAATTTTTGAAGCACCTTGAAACACTTGTAAAAAAACATGATACATACAAATTTTGGCATGGCTTTTTATTTGAAGACTGCTTACCCTATCTATCTCTGTATATATCTATCAGATACAGAAACTGGGAGATGCGTGTAGCTAGCCTAAAGCATATGGTTCCACTCTACACTGCATTGATCATGGCACATATCAAAGGCTACTCCCTCGGCACTTGTTTGATTTATGCAGACTTCCAGACTGCTTAAAATTACAATTGAAAAGGGGGGCATTTGCCGTTCGCCTGTCACCTTCTGATTGGTACGGAGTAGCCTTAGATGAGTGCCATGAGATGAAAATTAATAAGGATTGTAAGCTGGCAGTTGTTCGACCAAACAGGGAAAAGATGACCCACTTATCAAACTACCTTCCTTTTCGATCTGCATGCATTAATAATTTGAAATCCCAAATTCTTCCAAAACAAAACAGGACAACCTGCTACACCCCTACCAGAGACAAGATTGTCGAAGAGAACACCAAAGCTATGGTACATGCTCTGAGCTCACATGGGATGGTTGATAGTGATCAGGAACACACACTCTGCACTCTCATAGACCACAAACAAGCCAGTCAAATGACCTTCTCCATTTTAGAAAAATTGGTCAAGAGGCATTTGAAGCACATGTGAAGTACAGAATATTGAAAGAAGCAAGCACAACAGCACCGGTCCGGAAAAAGTGATTGTTGACATTTAGTATCACACAGACTCAAAGAAACAGAATTAAAAGTGTAGAAAAAGAAAGAAAAATCACACAACGCTTTTTAAAGCGCCATCTAGCATAGGCAACACCAACCCCCGGTCAAAACCCATTTCAATCTATCTCAAGTGTTCCCCGGGCTCTTGTAGGTAAAGATGGGCTCCCTTACAAATCTGCTAAACATTTAACCACGAAATATCTGACAGGTACAAAGACATATTGCTTACTTCTCTTCAATGGACTCCAACTTCCGTCATTCTTGAAGGAATGTTCATGATACAGATGACTCCTTTCCCTACAATTCAAAAAATGAAAGAATATGCCAAAATGTTATGTGTGAGGTATATAAAATCACACTTCAACCATGGTTCAAGGGAAGTAGCTACACGTAGTTTTTGATAACCAAGGTAGTTTGCCTGAGACACCTAAAGAAATTGAACAGGGTCGTCGAGATGCAGCAGTTACTGCTGAATTGGCAGATCACGAGTGTGTGGTTTTTCACTCGGATACTACAATCCCCAAAAGGTGGAGAACAATTTTAGCATGCAGAACATGCAAGGCAGATCTAACTTCCTACCTTGGAAGAGAATTATTGGAGATTGTACCCAGTTACATGAAAGAGCCTGAACAAGAGTTTTTCACAAACATTAAAGGTACAACATATAGTTGTAATCAGTTGGAAGGGACTATGGAAAGACCATCATTAAACACAACAATGAATGAAGCTGATATGCAACTTTGGTTACGGTGTGTGCACTGTACTGGTTCCAAAGTACTCATTTATAGTCCTGACACAGATGTGTACCATGTCGGCTTGCCAATTGCTAAAACGATGCCTGGAAAACACATAGTGATCCAAATTAGCAAAAGCTTGATATGGATGCTCTATTGTTTGCTATAGATAGGGACCCTGACCTGAGTGCAATCCCACTTCTCCATCAACCCCAGGTTATCCAAACCCTCTACGTGTGTACTGGGTGTGATTATGTTTCTTTCTTTGTTGGAATTGGGAAATGTGCATTTCTTTCAACATTCTTTCAATATGCCAGTTTCATTTCCGAGGGATCACAACTTCCTGGGTCTCTCGGAATGATCACTCTGAACCATGATGATCCTTCGCTGTATGCTTTTCTAAGACTAGTAGGCTGTGCATATTTTAAGAAGCATTCCTCAGCTTTTGAACACAAAACACCAGTATCATTATACCATTCTATACCAAGTGGGTCAAATGACCTAGACACTCATGCTCAGTGGTTGGAAAAGATAAGGAAGGGAGTTTGGCTTAGAGCAGATCGTGAGGCCCATAATTTACCATCAACTGAGGCTCTGAAGCTTCAGTGGTACAGGAGTCTATGGGTATTAGGATTGTGGCATTCCTCTACTGACAATGACATTGAACTTCCAGGTATGTATAGTGACTAATCTAAGTAAGGTTAATATTTTGTGTTATTATAATAGCACTTACTGATTATGGATGGCAGCGAGGTAATGGAAACATGTTGGAGATAGTTTGGGACACACCTGAGAACGTGGCCAAAGTTCACCATACACTGGAATATGTTTTCCATGGATGCAAATGTAAGACAGGATGTAATTCAGGATGTAATTCAAGGCGTAAGTGCAAGAAGGACGAAACGACATGTAGGCCAGGATGCCAGTGCATAGGCTGCTCTAACACTCCTGCAAATGCTGCTTCAAATGACCAAGATAACGAACTCCAGCACTTAGAGATGGATCAACGCCCGGAAGAAAGTGATGATGATTTCTTAATTGAAGCCAGTGACAAATCCGATGACGATATTGATGATCATGTGGAGTACATGTATCAAGATGATGATGACATTGACAATATCATGCAATCGGTGTTTGGTGCTGACTCACAATCTGAAAGTGAAGATGATTTCAGTGATACGTGTATATGTGACCGGCTCTGGGAAAACCCTCCATCCGGTGAAAATTAAAATTTTTTTGTTATGGTAAAATTTATTATCTATGGCCCTTTGGCTCTTTATTGCGCAAATTTCAAAGCTATAGCTTTTATGACGCCTGAGGAACAGCTCTTAGAAAGATCGAGGTAGCGTCCATTAGCGTTATTGTTTTTTCGAGAAAAGCTGACTAAGCAACGTGAACATTATTTCCGGACATGCCCGTGGACTATTAAATTGACGGTGGGTGGGGTTTCGAACTGTAGTTAGTAAGAAGCTAGTTTCTTGCCTTTTGGCTCGAGAAAGGTCCAACCAAAGCTCCGAGAAGAGAAGCAAGGTACCGAAGGTAGCGCAGATAGCTTAGTAAGTTCATATTTCCCAGCGCATAAGCTGGAAAGCCTGCCTAAAGTTCAATGAATTTCAGCCTGACTAGAATCTCCGTGCACGAAGCTTCAATGGCTGACTAGCTAACTTTAGCGCTTCATTTGAAGCCTTTGTACTTGTAGTCTGAGCTCCAAACTTCATCTGTGCTTTGTTCAAGGATCATAGTTGTCATTTATGCTTAAAAAATTTTTTAGCCAAATTTTGGCACTGCCAACTAAACGTGCTCATATCTGATAATTGATTTTTGCACCGGACGGAGGGTTTTCCCAGAGCCGGTCACATATTATGACAATCATGTGAATCTGAAGCTACACTAAACAGTATACAGGGTTCCAAGATCATGGGCCATTTCCTGTACGCAACTTTGTACACTTTTATACTTAGTACAAATATTCCCAATATAGTGCACTACTTGGTGATGATAAATCCAGTTGTGTTCCTTAACTGAACAAATGCAAACAATTTTTTTTTAAAAATGAGTCTTAAAAACCAGCAGCATAGCCGCTCTTCTTTATGGAAGCTATTTTTTTCAAATTCATTCAAAGAGCTACATAAATATTACCTTAACACTCCAAGAAGGTGCGCTGATAAATTAGATTTCTTTGAAAAGACCCTAGCGAGCACAGTGTGTCAAGCAACAAGATCATGTACCTGGCAGCTATTTTCGTCAATAACAAAGTAATAGGTGAGTACGGAGCTAGAGCCGAGTAGAAGCAAATTTCGCAAAGTTCGCCATATTAGCTATAAATTAGCTCTTCAATCTTCGTTGTGAAACAGCGAGGCGGCCCTTCATTTTAGCAGGTGTTTCCCATACAGCAGTAGTCCTCAGGTATGAAGTATATCAAAATAGCTAATTCCCGAAGTTACGAAGTTACCCCCAACTTACCTTACAGGTCATATCTGGAACAGACAAACGAAAGTTTCAAGACACTTGCGCGTAATTAGCGCGCTGCAATGCGCAAATGGAATACAGGACTAGGAAGTGATGCATTAAGTAGCTCGCCGTTTCCAATCCGGTCTCCTATCACTGTACCGGGAGACAAAAATGAATAATACTTTAATGTCATTGCTCCTACTTACTATGCTGCCTCTAGTTATGCTATATCTGACAATGTACGACACTTATTGGGCTGTGCTTCAGCATGGAGAGACTAAAGCTATGTCAAAGGTACGTACTTCAAAGTTCAGGGCTTGGGATAGAGGCTACGTGACCTCTGTTGAACCTGAAGTAGAAGTGAATTGTAGCAGAGTGATGTCTGGAGATACGAGGGAGAGAATTAAAATAATGTCGCTGGTGTCAGGATGGAGAAATGCCCTAACAGATGAAGCATTAATGAAGAAGATGCAAAACTGTTTTTGGCTTAGAGATTCTTTCAGCAACAACTTGTATAACTCTAAATTAGAGAAGTCCTTTCCAATAGCATTTACCTTTGTAGTGCACGATAGTCCCCAACAGGTACTCAGATTGCTACGTCTCCTCTACAGACCTCAAAACTCCTACTGTATCCACTGTGATGCCAAATCTCCACACAATGCTTTTTTTCAAAAAATTGCTAGCTGTTTTGAGAATATCATCGTTCCTTCAAAGTTGATTGACGTGGTGTGGGGAAAGGAGACCATTATGGAAGCTCAAATGAGCTGTATGACTGATCTTGTCAAGTTGAGAGCCAAAGAGAAGTACAAATGGAAGTATGTGATCAACTTGTGTGGGAAAGAGCTTCCCCTGATGACCAACAGGGAGATGGTGGAAAGACTCATAAAGCTAAATGGATCTTCATCTATAATGGCACACAAACTCACAGCGCGAGAGTTCGAGTATCGAATGAAGGAAAGTGTTAAGAACTATTCCTTCATACTCTCACAGTTAGCACCCCCTTCATTTAATGACAGTGCATTTTATAAGAGTTCATCATACAATGCAATATCGATTCAATTTGCAAGATTTCTTGTGTTTAATAGAACCGTGAGGAAGTTTCGTGAATTCTTCAAACTGTGCAGATACTCAGAAGAGCATTTTTATGCAACTGTATATATGCTTCCTCATGTACCAGGAGGATACGACAAACACATTGATCACTATTTTTACATCGAAAAAGCGTTTTGGATCAAACCTGAGGGGGGAAATCCCATTAGTTGCCTTGGGAAAGTGGTACATGACATATGCATCATCACAGCATTGGACCTCCCAAAGGTGATGAAAGCACATATGCAGCATCCCAACTCTTTCTTTCACAATAAGTACTTTATGGAACTGGACCATACAGTCATAAGGTGCATGGAGGAAAGGATAGTTGCCCAAAACAGGTTAGAATACGAGGAAGAAGAAAATTGTGACAGCTATCGAAACAGGTCAGAGTGTGAGGAATAAGACAAATGTGACAGCTATTATAGATAAATTTTTTTTTGGCCATTATGACTAATAGTGGATAGCAACATCATGCTGGCTTTATATCAATAGTTACAATATTAAAATAAAGCTTCATAGAATGAAGTGATTTAATTTTTTAAGCATCCTATACTCCCAGGTTACCACATTTGATTGATGTAGCCAGATGACCTTGTAACTTGTAGTTTTGGTTTTCCTGCTTACTTAGGAGCCTGGTGGTGTGTTTTTGATGTTTCAGTGTAGTGCATACTCAGATACAGCAGATTGCAGTGATCTTGCAATACAAATCCAGAACAGCAAAACCAAAAATTTACATAGCCTCCTTTCAAGTAGCCCAACTCCAAAGCCATTTGAAAGGAGGCTATGTAAACTTTGGTTTTGCTGTTCTGGATTTCATGTTGCAAGATCACTGCAATCTGCTGTAAGAATGACATTTTTCCCTGGTACTTTACATTTATATTGGTGAACCGACTGGTCAGGTTGGTCAGGTTTCAACCTGACAACTTTTTTCACTCTGAATGTTAATTTTGCTAATGCAATTTTGCTAATGTAAGGTGTGACCCCCTGGAATGCACCATAAACCTAAGACATTTGCTGGATAGCATGCCCCCCAGACCCACTGTATAGTCACAATAATGCCTGACCACCTGTCACTTCACCTCTAGCTCTAATCGAGACTATTTACCTTGAATTCTGTAGTGTTTACATTAGCTATGCTACACCTGATCTGTGGATTTTCATAATGCAAGCTTATGTTTAAAGTGAAGGGGTACTTTTATCTACAGCAATTTCTGTGAACAAACATCAAAATTATGCTGCCTTCAATAATAATCCCTATACATCACTGCCTCCCACCAAGCTGCTTTAATCGTTCATGTCAGTGTAAAAGTGTTCTGCTAGGTTTAGGCAGTGATGCAGGGATTATTATAAGTTTGGATAGATGAATTGGCTCTGACAGAAGAGACCAACTCGGAAAGTTTGGGTTGCGGAATATACCAAAGGAACGTTCCCTATTAACAGTATTGTGATGCCCTTAGATATTCTGGGCCGCACGAAACACCAAGCCAAAATTTACATAGCCTCCTTTCAACTGACATAATTGTGGCGGGAAGCTATATAATTTTGGTTTGGTGTTCTCAGGTCCTTGTAAGCCACTACCTATTTCTCATTCCTTGCAACCATCTGGAAATATAACTGGGTATCTTGATTCGGTGGAATGGACGGAATACTGGAATGGTGGAATGCTCTAAAACTCATCATGATCGTCCAGCATATTCAACTTTGGATGTACACTAACAGTGATAGACTTCAATGATTTGGTCGATTTGCATGTGCTGACTGCATGCCTAGCCCCATTCCCTGGCACGTACATGCATGCACTTTGCAGGCGGATCGAAAAAGGTAAAATACCACGCGTGGGAGGAAGAGAAGAAGAAGAAGAAAATTTAAGCACATGGCATTTGGTTGTGTGAATTTTGGCATTTTTTTATAACAGTGAGGCTAATCATGGAGTATCTATGGGCTGATCATAGTTCTAACTGGTAATGCTGACTCTCCTGACAGTGGGCTTCCATGTTCTGTATTGCATGGGTATTAGCAACAATTGTACCAATTCAGATGCAGGAATCTATAACATGCATCAGTGTGATGCAGTTAAAGGTGGATGTAGCAGCTTTGTGTTAAACATAACCATGAAAAAATTGCTTTTTGCAGAGGGTTGGAGTGCACAACACAAGAGGAGACGTGATCATGTTGATCACTATAGTTCCCTGAGGATGTTTGCTGAGTAATGAAAATACATAGCTAATTATCTACATATCACTTGAAGGTAGATAGTAGGCCCGGATAAATAATGCGGCATCATTTTTTTTGAGTACGTATATATCTAGAAGCATTGAGAATTATAGTTTATAGCTACAGTATCAGTCTGACCAGATGGTAATATGGAATGTGGATGTGGGATTCAGCATATGACAGATACAATACTCAAGCTATCATACATGATTTGAGGAGCAATAAATAATTATTAGTATGGGCCTAAGATCTAGCTAGCTACTAGCTAGATGGTAGTATTCTAGTCCAGTATTCCACTGTTCCCATGGATTGGGCCTACTAGCCACCTTCAAGTGATATGTAGATGTAGTACAGTGATCTTGCAATACAAATCCAGAACAGCAAAACCAAAATTTACATAGCCTCCTTTCAAAATAACCCAATTCCAGAGCCATTTGAAAGGAGGTTAGCTATGTAAATTTTGGTTTGGTGTTCTGAATTTCATGTTGCAAGATCAATCCACTGTATGAAGTGCCTACTTGATAGTATTCAACAGGAAATCCAAAACCAAAATTTATATGCATGTCTAGACAGCCATGAAATCAGGTACCCAGTACCCAGGCCTATTTGTGTGTGTGTGTGTGTGTGTGTGTGTGTGGGGGGGGGGGGGGGGGGGGGCTACCCTGGAAATTTATCGATAGTGCTCCAGGTGTTGAACAAGTTCATCTTTAAAAAGACTTGATGCCTCAGACACATAGACTTGATATACACCATGCATTTATTTTTAAGTTTTACTGATGGAAATTTTTTTGCAGGTAGATACAGAAGCTATATGAAATTCATCATTATTTTGTACTCTCTGTTCTCGCTGTTTATGACTTTTCTTGCCCCCTTTGCTAGGGTCAAGTACATGTATATAGCCATTGGTCTTTAGGCATTTCCCGCATAGATAATAGAGACCCCCAGCCCTTGCAGCTTTTATATCAGAGAGCATGATTGTTCAGTGCTTTTGGAAATCCCTAAAGTTGCTTGGTAGCTGATGATGCAGCCATCCTAAAGGCCAAGTTCTAACATGGATTTAACTATTACTGAGATTTTGTGGATGCATTTGGGATGGGTTCCCCATCAGTACCTAGACATAGGTAGCGCAGGGTCAGACCCAGGCAGGTCAGGCATTTGCCTGATCAATATAAGCCAACACATCTATGGTCCAGTAATGAGGTTTAGACTGGTAATAATTAATTTAGATAGCTAATTAATTAGATTATACCATGCATTCCAAATTCTTTACACCATTCAGGTTACAGTTATTATGAGGGAGAGCCTGACTAGCGAGAGTATTCAAAACACTGCTAGCTACACCTCTGCTAGTCTACTAGTCAAAACAGGCTGGGGTCCCCATATCTACATAGGGGTCCCGTAGGGACGGTATATACGTAGATTTAGGGATGGGGATCCCCATATCTACATAGATTTGGGGACAGGGATCCCCAAAACTTTGACACCTGTCTATGACACTGGTATCTGACACCGGTATGTGTTACTCTACACAGGTGACTGTGTAGCCAACAGGCGGCTTAGTAGGCTTGGGAGTGCTAGTGATGTATTTGCTATAATTATTATGTTAGCTATGTTGATTCAACTTTCCAGGAATCGTTGAGTCATACTCAAGGATTCCTGGAAAGTTGTAGCAATTCATCTGAGCACTTAGCATGCCCCCTACCACTTTCTAATACATTGGTCCCTTTTAGAGACAACCTGCAATGTAAGACCACTTTCCCAAGGGGTAGCCTTATAATCCAGGGACCACTTAGCATCAGGGGAAAGCAATTGCTACAATCGTGGGTGAGCATGCTAGCCTCGTACCAAGGCCCACTTTTTTGCGGGTCATACACAGGCCCGCTTTTTTCACGGGCAGTGGAAAAACGAAGGGCCTCCAACCATTGCATGCACATGCGCTCTAGCCCTTCAATTAAAGGGATTCACTCCGTTACACAAATTGTAATGAAGCAGGCGAGCTGCAGGCATCCGTGAAACCCTAAAAAACAGGTAGTTTAATTGCATATCCAAATAATGCACACCACAAAAGCTAGCCTTCACCTCCTACAAACTTCTGGCCTTATCTCCTCTCATACAATGTTTCCTTCATTTAAACTGCAGTATGTTCTAGGCAATGCACTACTTTACCAGAAAAACCATTCTTTGAAATATCAAAGCATATAGATTCCTCGCTAAGCTTCTTGAGCTTCCATTGCTGTGGGTTACCAAAACGGTCTGTTTTTGCATGCATGAGACTATGTGCAGCTACTCATCAGTAAGATCAAGGTTGGGGGGGGGGGGGGGGGGGGGGGGATTTGTGGTGAATTTTTAGAAGTGTCTGGTTAAGAGACAGGATGCTCTAATACATATACTTCCTGAGGAAGTGTATTAGAGCATAAACCTTTGGCCTTAACCACAAGGTAAGCCACAAACTGTTTTTAACATAATAGCTAACATAATAACATGTAATAAACATAACTAAACAGAATGCACTATAACAATTGCAAGTTCCAATAAGGCCCAAGCTGGCCTCCTTCCCCTAAAGTGTTAAACCACAAGGTAACTGTACAATAACAAATGATAATGAATATCACCATTCTAGTGCACAAAACAATGGCAAGTTCCAGTAATGACTGGCCTAGTGTGACCTCTCAAGCTGCCATCCCTCCAAGGATTGTCTTCCATGTTTTCTCTGTGGTAAATATGCTCATTACAGGGGGAGGTCACTCCCATTCACTCTGTACATACGTTCGCGACCGGGGTCAAGGTTTTTGACCACCCAAAAATCTATGTTGACCTCTTGACCATGCACAGAAATTTTCCTTGACCTGTTGACCGTACCTAATACCTTTTCTTGACCGGTACCTTACGTACGTATTACGCATGCGCAATTATCGACTTATTCCGAGCACTTTCTTGCATGTCACCTCCCTGCTAACTGCCCAGGGATGACTAAGGAGGAAATTACGGGATTGGTATCTTTTTATCATGGGAAGTTCCTGAGGGTGAGGTGTAGCTAGCTAATCACCAAATTCAATTTACTCTTGCAATTATTTAACAGACCATCATTCAAGTGAGTAGCACCATAATTCAACAGGATATCATCAGTCATGAATCTTATGTAAGACTACCAAGATGTAGCTAGCTACACAATACATTATAGCAGCAGTGAAATTTTCTGCACAGCGCGCGCGCAGCGCAGTACTTATTATGATTACATCATATCTTGACGTCATAATATTATTCGCTGATCTGATCGATCGATCAGCAGTTTGGTTATTGCATAGATACTATACTCCGCCCCGGGATTGGAAACGAAGTCTGCGCATCCAAATTTTTCCATTACAACAATACAAAATATGCGCGGACACTCCGTGTTGTATAGTAACGGTCGTCAACAAGCTGTAGCAACGGAGGTTTTTTCGTTATTATAAGGTGAGCAATAGAATCTATACGGTAAAAAGATGGTCAAACTTTAGTATCCATAGGTAACTTACTAATACTATAAATTCAGTAGAGCAAAAGCAGTTTGGGATAGAGATATTCTCACTCCAAGAAATAAATATATCTACAGAACTTGTTGGGGTAAAAAAGGCCATATAAGGAGCATTTGAGCATTATTTTTTCATGAATCTGCTGCAACTAGGATTGGGATATCGCTTGAGCTTGTTTATAACAAGTGTGCTACAATGATAGTCTAGTTTTACTCAGTTAGAGGTATGATAGGGTCTTAACTGGTCGGGGGAAGAACATCAGTACTATAATATTAAAAGAAAAGCTCCATCATGCAAATACTAAAGCTAGGACTAGATTATCGCTTGAGCAATATAAGATTTGGTGTACTCTTGTAATGATGCACTTTTGCTGATCTATAAATTATGACATTGATCAGCTATCTGTAAAGTAACACCACATTCATATATAGCTAGCTAACTACAACCATGACTATAGCTGTGCATTGTGCATGGGATAATAAGCTATATAGGCTAGTTATGTATTTATTTCTATCAGCCATGGGTGGAAGGAAGTTTCGCTTGAGTGCTCAAAGATCGTGCAGAAAGAAGCAGCAGCAGAGAGCGATCAATGGGCTTATAATATCACCACCAAAAAAGCACTTACCACCTCTCCTTGTCTCCTTTCCCATTACATCATACCTTGGAAGAGAAGTTGATGCCACTGCTCTACATGCAAGACTCAAATTTTTTGGTTTACCACCAACGTGGATCATTCTTGATGCACCCAAAATACCTGTTACTCTATGCAAATTGAGTACCTCAATCAAAGAATCATCAAGAACTGATATAGTAACAACATTATCTATAGCTGAAGATTTGAAATGGAGCATATCATTTCCCAACAACAAGCTGAATCCTATGAATTGTGAATTATTGTGGAATTTACCTACTGTGGTATCAAGTGTTCCAGCTATTGAAACCAAAAATTGATTCCAGCAAAGTATGTACTGGAAATGCAGATACCAACCTCATCAAAATGACATTAAAACTTTCTACTTCAAATAATTTTGTGCATCAGTGATCTACTGACTGATGATGGTGATGAAGAAGATGATGATGATGACTCACATGACTGGGTAGACCTAATGGATAGTGGTGGTCTTACCCTAGTAAACAATAAAACGTTTGATGTTTTTGTTGCGATAGAATACGAGGTGAGAAACAGACTGGGAAAAGATATGGAGCTGACAGATGCAGTTATGAAGGAGATAGCAGAAAGCGATCAAGTTGCCTTTTTTTTGGTCCCTCTTGAATGAGGAATGGCAAGAGGAGAGCAGTGTTGCCCTCCTGCATATGGTGGTCAGCCAGTTTTTGAAAATCAGAAGATTTGCCTATGCCTCCTCGTGGATAGGAAACTTTAAGGCCACACATAAGAAAACCACGCGAAAATCAAAAGGAATAAGAAAACAACTAATTTCTGAATCTAGTTCCAGTGAGTGTCACCCCAATCATCTTAAATATCGATGTTATAATAATGTACTTATGGAATAATGTCAGCATCAAGCTATAGCTACATGATATACTAATATAACCCAAGAGGCTTTTTAGACACTTTCTGTGGTCTTGGTCTTTTAGGAAGGGGTCTTGAATTTTCTTTTTCAACAGTCTTGGAATATATCCAGCAACATATCGTAGAGCGTTTCTTTCATTGTAAGTTAATGACGGTGGTGGAGTGGAAGCTACAGTAGGTACAGGATGACAGATCTTTATCGGTTCCTTAAAAAAAAGGTGATGTCCGATATACTGATAAAATATTGTACAAGATTCATTAAATTTGATACAGGAATGCTCTCTAGTAGATCCTTCCACTCGTATTTTGTGGTAAGATGACCATGTTTGCTCTCTGTTTTTATTTTGTTTTGTTCTTCTCCATTCAATGCAGCTACCTAACACCAGTGCTAGTCTGGCTTCAAATATTGAAACAACAGTTTCATTTTCGATGATAAAGCGAGATAGTTTTTCAGCAATTTCATATGAACTTTTTGTAGCTTCAGTATCTAATGTGAAGGAATCATCTGCTAGTAAAGCATTGACAGCCTTTAGCAACAGACCTGTGATAATTTATTAGTAAACTTATTGTGATGATTTATACTTGTAGTAGCTTACCTTGTCCTTCTAGCTCATTTAGTATGCTTGCTGTAGAACAAGAAGCCATTATAAAGCCAGTTATTGTCATAGCGACAAATTTTCGCGCGCAATTTCTCCTCTAACACGGAGTGTCCGCGGGAAATCTTCCGTTTCCAATCCCGGGGCGGAGTATAGTATCTATGGTTATTGCTAAGCTATTATAATTAGCTATTATAGAGACGACTAAATGTAAGCAAATGTATCTAGCTACTTTAATTGTTCGGTAACAGCATTGGGAAGACTTCAGTCCTGAATCATATCTTGACCCTTGACCGAAACTCGGAAGAGCCGTTGACCGTCTGACCGGAACAGAAAATCGATCTTGACCCCTTGACCTCACTTTGACCCCGGTCGCGAACGTATATCAGACGCCACCTATAATCGGACGCCGTATTTTAGTCCATACAACTCTACTGAATATGGTTGAAGTATGAAATTATAGTAGTAGGAGTGTCTAATATTTCTTCCTAAAATGAGTAGCTATGCTTCAGAACTACCGTCGCAGTAGCCAATTGTAGAGAGTCCGAAATAAATCTATTTTCGTACGCATACCTTCATGTTCGAACGCCTAACGAAAATCTTGCTTCCTAGTATCCTTGTCACAAATAATGTGAGAAAACATTACACTACATTATTTTTAATCACTTTACAGTGAGAAAAACAACTTTGACCTTCCCAGTAGCACTCAATTAGTTCTTACGTAGTCGGACATCCGAATTTGTATTACGATTATCAAGAAGACGTAACATAAGGCATGTGGTGCATGGTGAGTTGGCTACTTTGCCTTGGCACAAGCTCCTGTACACAGTACCACTACCACTTCCCCTTTGGCTCCTAAGCACGAGGGTGGAGGTCGAGACCTCTGTACTGGGTCACGGATTTCGAGTAGCATTAGTACTCTTGAGGCTCTTATTCAGTGGTCCAAAATTATTTTTTTTACTGAGGTAAGGCTTGATTTAGGACCTAGTATACTGGTGGCGAGTTTACACAGTAAAACATACACTTCCAGTATCCTATGCAATTTTTGGAGCTAAACAGATGGGTATATGCAGGTAAACATGGGGCATACACAGCACAATCAGGGTAAACACAGGCAATTCACAAACAGGCTTGACAGTATCAGAGCAAATAATATATAGATTGAAATATACTCGGCTAGCTACAAACAGAACAAATAAAGTTGCATTCTTGAGCCTTAGCTCTTGTAAGTTTTGTACACATGCAGTGCCACCATCTACTGCATAATCCACATTGCACCCATGTTCTTGCTCTAGGGTGGGCACACTTTCTTTCAGAGCACTTGCTGCTGACTGTAATCTCGATATCACTTCCTACAGAAAAAGGACCACTACCAATTAACTTGACTTCCACAAGTTTTAGTAGGGGGCACTATTTAGAAGTGCATAACATAGATTGAGAGGTGCAGCTCCCCTCATTACCACATGCTTACCATGACTATAGGGAGGGAGGGAGGGGGGGGGGGGGCACTAAAGGTTTAAAAGTCATTTTTCACACTCACACAAGTGTGTAACTGCTTACCAATTGCTGCTTCTTCTTCATCCTCTCCCTCTGTGACTAATAGATTAGTCTCTCTGATTTGGGTACCATGACCTCCATGGGGTTTGGCAGGGGGCACTATTTAAAGTTGTACTGAGAATTACAAGTGTAGATCAGATTTTGCCTTACTTTTGAGAGATGCAGCTCCCCTCATACACTTGCCACGGCCAGCTGAGGATTTGGGATTGGTCTCTTTGCTTTGTGCACCATGACCTACATGGGGGCACTACTATTTAGACAACTCTTGCCTTTACACATACTTTTTATTTTACCTTTGAGAGATGCAGCTCTCCTTGTCACACGCTTACCATGGCCAGAGGGGGGTACTAAAATGAAAAGTAAAAATAAACGTAATCATTTAAAAGTGTGTGACTGGTTACCGATTGCTGCTTCTTCTTTGTCTTCTCCCTCTGTGACTGATCCATCAATCTCTCTGTTTTGGGTACCACGACTTCCACGGGGTTTGGCAGGGGGTAGCTACTATTTAGAATCAGAGAATTACGTACAGACTGAAATTACAAGTATGTAGATCAGACTCTTGCCTTTGTCACTGAGAGATCCAGCTCCCCTCATCATCACACGCTTACCACGACCAAGGGGTTGGGTAGTAGGGGGGGCTGGTGTGCTGCTTGTAAATGTAGACTCCAGAAATGTTTCTGGGAAAAATGAATCATACAGTATTATATTATATATTTGGAGTAAACAGGTTGCATACTTTCACGCTGATCGGTTCTGACTTCTGAATAGTGAAAAGATAATTATGAAATTTTAAAAATATTTTTGCACTTACTTAACCAGGCATTGTAACAAGTATCAGTATTGATATCGTACCCCTCTTCAAATCGACTCTCAAATAGAGCTAATTCTAGTTCAGTGAACACATGCCCAGGAGCTATGTTAGTCAAATTATAGAGTGCAATGATTATAGTATAGCTTCAAGCCACTTACAAGTCACTGCAGGTGCTACACTTTCCCTAGTTTTGCCAGCTATATTTTTCTTTTTTCTCTCCACTGCCTTTAGTTCACGTCCAAGCTTCCTCTGCTCCTTTAATTGTAATTGTTCCTTTTGGCTCAAGTTCTTTGTTGGTTGTCTTGTATAGTAACATCACTAGTTAGATATATAGCTCTAGCTACACAAAAAAAAAGGGTGAGAAATGACAATTGACACTATCCATGGTGTAGTCTAGACCTTACCAAAACTGGTTAGATAAAACCCTGCAGCTGTGTTAGTAGTCACATGAAACATGAGTAAAGCTCTCTAATTGAACTTGCCTGTACTGGTATCTTCTATAATTTTCAGTTTCACCCACAAATTGTATCTTTCATCATGTAGCAAGTCATAACCATTGTCATACCGCTGCTTGAACAAAATGAGCTCTTCCTCAGTAAAATCTGGACAATCTAATTTGCTTCGAACAATTGCATCTGCCTCCTTTTCTGTCTGATCTTTTTTCTTTGCATCCTCTTCTTTCTTCTTCTTTTTTTTTTTGCATTTTCTTCCCTTTTCTTATCTTGTTCTTCCTTCTTCTTTCTCTTTTTCTCAGCTTCTTCTGTCTTCTTTTTTTCCTTTTCCTTTAATAGCCCATAGATATGAATAGCCTTAAATTTTCTTCACTGGTCAAAACCCGACTGGATTTCTTTGGCTGATGCATTTTAGTTTTATAAATTGGAGAAGGGACCTGGAGATTCATGAAACTTTTTGATCTTTCAGCTAATACAACAATATTCTCAACACTAGCACTTCCTTCTTTCTCTTCAAACTCGGGCATCATAATCGAAGCTTCTAAACCATCATCCTCATTGGCTGAATACGAATCCAGGAAAGGACGTCTTTGTGCACATTTATGGCATGGACTATAAAATGGTATATAGGCAAGATTTGAAGACGTGGTCAGTGTTGGCTCTTCTGATTCTGATACTAATTCGAGAGCACTTGGATTGAACGGCACTATACCAGTCGTTTTGAAGCCAGCAGTAATATTTTTTACTGACATCGAGTTCATCCAAGCTTCATTAAAAAGTGTAGCAAATTGTACCGTGTGACGACTTGTCCTGGGTGTGCCATTATAAACTGGTGGCATGCTTTTCTCCAGGCTGCTTTTAAGGGACCAAAACATCCCTTGTCCAATGGCTGCGTAAGATTGGTTGTATTCGGAGGTAGTGTGAATAGCAAGACCTCTTGCTTTGCTGCTAAACTTATAATTTCAGGGCAATAGTGCGACGAATGGCCATCAAATATAAGAAGTAAAGGTCGTGTACTTGGTGCATACTTCAAGAAATGCTTTATAAACCACTCGTTAAACAAGCCTTGGTCGATCCATCCTTTCATAGAAAGTCCATACACAGTACCTGGTACTTCTCCTATTGTTAAATCATGGGCAAGGTTCTTCCTGTCCCAAATGATCATGGGGGAATACAATAACCTGCAGCACTAACACAGGCAACAACAGTTATTTGAGTCTTGTCTCCAGAGGTAACTGTAACAGGATGTCTCTCATCACAGCTGTAGATTCCTTTAATTGCTTTAGGACTTAGTGGAAAGCCTGATTCGTCCATATTAAAAATTAAATTTGGTTTATCCATCAAATTATTTTTTGTGAGTGTATCTTCAAGAACATCAAAATATTCACGAAGTGATCCTGGATCTGCAGCCATGGCCCTGGCCTTGGAGAGTGGAGCACCAACTCTCAAAGTTAGATTGGGGTGTCTCCTACAAAAATTGTCCCACCAACCATTCGACACTTGATGACCAAGCTTGTTACTCACAATTTCCATTACATCTTGACATGAGCGTGGGAAACCAACCTTTGCACATCCAACAAGAAACATCTCCAGTTCCCTCTCTTCTTCTTCTGTTAAGTAGGTCGGTGGACCGCTACGTAAGCCAGTTACACGACCAGAGGCATGATCCCAGAGTGTAGATCTTGGAATCCCGTATTCCTCAGCTGCACGACGAACACTTATATCACTGGATGCTACTGCATGAAGTGCTCTTTGAAGTTTTTCACAACTGTAAGTCTTATATTTAGTTGGTCTTTCGGTGGAGGTACATGTGTAAGAATGTTTCGCACCAGAAGACTTGAAAATACGCTCTTTTAAGGGAAGATTAGGCCACATTCTCTAAGAATACAAAAAGTTGACATTATATAGGAAGTGTATGGTTATAGTCTTTGGAGCCATATTAAATTAGTAGTAGTTTAGCTCCTCCCTGTATAAACATGATAGCTCTGATCATTCAACAGGTGCATATTGCACACCTCAGGACATAATGCTCAAACATGAAATTATAATGAAATAGCTAGCTCATGGCTCCGATTCTTCAGTATTTTACTTATTTTTGTTGGTATGATTTAAATACTGAAATCTAAGGCCTTAGAATGGCATAGCTATATTAATAGGGGAATAATTATGTGATCATTCCAAAAGGGAAGAATCTCAGTGCAGATAAGCTTAAGCTTAGACTGATTTTGCGAATTGGCTCTGCAACAGGCAACTAGATCTATAGCTCTATAGCTAGCTAGTTGTAAATGAAGCACATGCACTACCTACAAAACAAACCTGGTCACCAGCAGCACCAGCAGGCAGTTAAACAGCTCTACAACACTCTTCAGTCCTTCCCCTTCTGATCGATCGACAATTGATTATGCGCGCATGCGTAAGATCGGCCGTCCGTATATTCTTTGATCATGAGAATGCCAGCAGTTATTGAAAAGGTCAGAAACTTTTTCTCTCTCTAACGTGATAGCTATGGCACAAACCTAATCATTTGTGGGATAATTTATGCCTTGAATTACTAGAAAGCAAGGTTTTTATTAAGCGTTCGAACATTGAGGTAAGCATGCGAGAATCGATGTATTTCGGACTGTGAAACAATCAACTGTTGCAACGGTAATTTTGAAGCATAGCTACTCTTTTTGGGAATAATTTTTAGACACTCAAACTACTATTTTTATGTACTTAAATTATATTTGGGGGAGCTTTATAAACTGGAATACGGCGTCCGATTATAGGTGGTGTCTGATAATTGGTGTCTCACTCTACAGAGTGAATGGGAGTGACCTCCCCCTGTCATTAGCGTAGGCCCTCAATTGTCGACCGGTACTTTACGTCGACCTTTACCATTTTATTGTCGACCTATCACGTGAGCACGGGTGTAACGGAGGGGCTGCGGAGGTGAACGGCGGTGAACGGAGGAAGAAGAATGCCACTGCAAAGAAAAGCCATAATAAGGAGAATCAGCCGCCGGAAAGTCAGCGTAAAGCTCCTAATCGGCCTGCTAAGCTTCGTAGCTGGTCGAACCAATCTATGTTGGGGGCCATGGAAGCAGTGAGGACCGGTTCTATGGGAGTGAACAGAGCTGCTTTGGAACACAGTGTTCCACGAACAACCTAAAGGATAGGCTGTCTGGAAGAATTATTCACGGCAGTAATATTGGCCCCAAACCGTACCTTACTCAAGATGAGGAAAAAGAACTTGCAAAGTTTCTTATCAACTGCTTCAAGATGGGTTATGGCAAAACAAGGGGGGAAGTTCTAAAAATTGTTGATGCTGTCATGAAAAAGAAGGGAAGAAAACATGAAGGCCCGATATCTCAGGGTTGGTGGTGTTGTTTTCGTCACCGATGGCCTCAGTTGAGTCTACGCAGAGGAGATTCATTTTCCATTGCCCGTGAAAAAAAAACAGAACAAGGACAAAGGAAAGGCATCAAAAAAGGTTTCTGGTGAGCATTCTGTACCTTCTTTATCTGGAAACAGGAGGAAGCTACCTGGAGAGTTCACTGGATCTGTGAAGACCTACCCTAAGAGGAAGAGAATGGACCCTGAAAGTAACCATAGTGTTATAGCTCTTGAATGCTCTATTCATATTATATCAAATTTTGTAAGGGACAATGTGATATCATTACAATAAAAGTGATAGAAATATTTATAGTATAAAAAGAACCCCTTAAGAATAGGCAACCAAAATATTAGGCAGTGGTCGACAATATAATAACTATCGTTAACGGGTGATCGACGTGGTCGACAATCTAATCCCGACCAAAGTAGTTTTCTTTCTAACGATCTTTTCCTATGAAGATTAACTTGTCAGCGGTCGACAAAAGATTTGGTGCGAGACCGTTAAATTATCTACAGGCTCGTTTTTGTTGCATCTTCGCACCTGCAACGGTAAGAAAGATACATAGCTCACAAATTAGGTGGTCGACAATTGAGGGCTTACGCTACTGCAATCTCAATGTTGAAGAGAAGAAATTTATACATCATTTTAGTGGGGAAATTTTAAGAGTTGTATGTGTGGGGGCTCACAAGATAGAGGCCAGCAAATATCATTCTGAATCACTCTATGTCCCTACGTATGTGGAAAAAAGAGAGGGGAGAGTCACATTCTAATATACAGTGCATGTATCCAGAATGCAACAGTACTTCTTCAAATGAGAGAATTATTACATGTACCATAGCTATTTGGAACTCGGGGTATCATTCTGTTGTGCGACAAGCATTATCAGCACTTCTATAGGCAAACCCACACACCAATTCCATGTGCTGGATGAAAAACCAAAAGCCAGGGAAGGTGCGTATGCTAGACATACGTAGTCCTGATGCCACCACAGTATCTCAATATTTATCAGAGCAGACAGGTTTTCAAGGAAGTTTAGCACCTAGTGAGACCCTGTGCAATCCTGCTATGCATCTAGTTATACTCCATAACATCAGATGCAACAGCCTGAACCTGACTTGCAAGCACGTGGAAAGGGATATTGAAAGATGAAAATACAAATGAACTTACCAGTGCAATTCTTGCAACTGTCATCTTCGTGGCTAAGAAGTTGCAGCAGGAAAGAGCACTCCTTCTCCCTCATGTTGCCAGAGTGTTTTTGGAGAGTTATTCACACACACATGAAGTGGAGAATATTGACCTGGAATTGAGAGATGGCAGAGTGAAGTTTCCATTCAGGTGGCTCATGCACCAACTGATAATATACCTGGAGCCACATATGAGCTACAAGTATGCTATCAAAAAATAGGCACTCTGCTTTATCCCAAACATGGTGACCTGTTCAGAAGCTTCATGATTTACATCTGGTAACAGAGGAAACAGGGTATAGCTATACTAGCTACTCAGGTGAAAGTGAGAGTCCTATAAAATAAAATAAAAACATGCAGAAACAAGCAAGTAACACTAATCATAAATGATGCAATTAAGAATGAAATTAGAAATATAAAGTCAGAGAGCGGAATGGAAAGGAGAATGACCATGATGCACATGTCAAAACAATTCGGAGGTTCTTCATAGTATGCATGATGTTATTTACCACTAATGCTTCCAGGGTTCTATATATCTACTGGGGGCTGGGGGGAAGCTTCCCTCCCAAAACTTCCAGCTTCCCCCCCCCCCCCCCCCCCCCCCAAAAAAAAAAAAAAAAAAAATTGCTAATACTATTGTACATGTCCATTAACACCCCTGGACATGATGTGGCAATCACACACATACACACCCATGCCAGTGGATTAACCGTTTTATATTCCAGCTACATGTTGCATGTAATTTAATCTCCTCATATCAACAATTGCAGCTGCATTCTTTGTATATTTTTTTGCAAAACATCAAGTGGGCATGGTTTGATATCCAAAAGGGGCGTGGTTAGGAAAATGGGCGTGGCCAAGCCAAAACCCCCCCAGGAAACTTATCAGAGTGCTAAACCGGTTATTTCAGCAGACACACATGACAGATTAATCACTAAGGTAGCTGACATGCAGAGGTCTTCAATGAGCTTACTCCTGGTATAGTAGTTAATTAGCGCTGACAACATCGACTTCCTCAGCTGTGTACTGTGGAGACCAAACTAGGAGTTATCATGGAACTATCATACAGGTAACCCAACCGGTACCATCAGTCACTCTTAAAAAGTTTCTCACCAACCACTTGAGTACTGGTGAACACCAGATTCTCATGCAGCGACAGACTGCTAGCTACTTCTCCTTCCAACTCACCACAAAATTGGCCCCAAGAGAAGAAAACCTTGCACCTGTACACATCATCAACTATTGGCCATCAAGCAAATGAACTGCCCCTTATTCCCAGTCTGAAAACACACTTGAAATTGGAACGGTTCCAGGAGCTCGACACTGAAACAGCAAGCAAATTGCATCTGAAGAAACAGGTATTTACATAGCTATTTCCTCCAGAAAGTTTCTATAGACCAAGGGAGTGTGTTGGAACTGTTAGATGAAAATGCTGACTCGGAAGAAACTATGACCATGGTATCAGAATTAGTACAAGAGAAGGTAGCATCTGCAGCTTTGCAGCCATGGGTATGTTGGGGTTCACTCACAGACGCGGGAGTTTGGGAAGAATAATCACAGTAGATCAGAATCAGCTTTTTCAAAATAAGAAAATCACTTGGACTGACTATATAGCTACTATGACACAATTCAAATACTGGATGGAATGTATGATGTGTGCATGTTGATTAAAGTGATTATTATGTTCAAAGTTATATTTTATCAGCATTGTTCTGTGTTGATGACTTGGGAATGACTATTCCCAACACCCCTCTCCACCTCTCCTGGGCGTAAGCCGATGTCTTTTTTGTCTTCCTCCCAGGCTTGTCGTGATAAGCCGTCGGCATTGCCATTACTTACTCCAGCTCGGTGCACGACTGTGAAAGAGTACGGCTGAAGAGATAAAGCCCACCTTGTCAAGCGATGGTTTGAACTGTGCATTCTGTTGAGGAATTGTAAGGCACTGTGGTCAGTCATGATCGTAAATTCCTGTCCAAGCAGATAGACATCGAAATGTTTGAGAGAATTCACAATTGCAAGTAGTTCCTTTTCTGTGGCCGAGTATCTTGTTTCTCGCGGCAAAAGCTTTCTTGAGAAATATGCAATTGGATGATCAAATCCTTCTTCATCCTTCTGGCTAAGGACTCCACCAACTCCTCGTTCTGAAGCATCTGTTTGGAGATAAAATCGCTTGCTGTAATCTGGACATTTTCTGATTGGTTTTCGGATAAGGAATTCCTTGAGATGTTCGAAGGCGTCTTGGTGTGCTTGGGTCCATTTCACTTTCTGCGGTTGGTCTTTGGATGTAAGGTCAGATAAACATGCAGACAGAGATGCGAAATTTGGAATAAATTTTCTGTAATATCCGACAAGTCCCAAGTATGATCTGACATCTTTCTTTGTTAGTGGTCGAATAAAGTTTTTGATGGCATAAATCTTGGCTTCGTCTGGCTTGATATTTCCTTGTCCAATGACATGCCCCAGGTAAGAACAGGTAGCCATACCAAAGTTGCATTTGGAAGGTTTTGCTGTAAGCCCAGCGGTCCTCAAGCGGTTGAAAATTTCAGTCAGGTGGTTAATGTGGTCATTCCAGGTAGTACTGAAGACAACAATGTCATCTAAATATGCGGCTGCATACTCGTGTGTACCCGATAGAATCCTGTCCATCAATCTCTGGAATGTAGATGGTGCATTCTTTAGCCCAAAGGGCATAACTTTGAAACGAAACTTTCCAAGTGGTGAAGTGAATGTTGTCTTGTCGATGTCCTCTGTGTTGACTGGCACTTGATAATAACCCTTGGATAGATCCAGTGTTGTGATGAATGCTGCATTTCCAATATTGTCCAGAAGAGTATCAATTCTTGGCATAGGATAGGGGTCATCTGTTGTGGCCGTGTTAAGTTTTCGATAATCAACACATATTCGAACTGTTCCGTCTTTCTTCTTAATTGTCACAATTGGTGATGCCCATGGTGCATCAGATGGCTCGATGATGTCTAGTTTCAGTAACTCCTCCACTTCCTTTCTCACACCTGCCATCCATGGTTGAGGAATTCTCCTTGGATGCTGATGAATGGGTACTGCATTAGGTGTCTTGATTGAATGGTATTCCAAAGTAGTGCTTCCAGGTGTTGCATCTAGAACATCTTTAAATGATTTCCCCAAGTTCTCAATGTCCTTCCGCTGATTTGGCTGGAGTTGTTCTGAAATGTTTGGTGTCTTGCCCAACTCAATCTCCAAGGGCTGAACTGATATCTCTGCCTGCTGGGTATCCTCTTCTTCATCTGGTAGAATCAGACTGGCCTCCAAGACTTGAGTCTTTGGTTGAGTCCATTCCTTGAGCGAGTTGACATGAATTTGTCTTTGTTTCTTCCTTGCTTCCGGCACTTCAATCAGGTAGGATGTTGGTGAAAGTTTCTTCAGTATCTTGTATGGTCCTCTCCAAGGTGTTTCCAGTTTCTCCTTAGCTGTTGGAATCAGAGCTAACACGAGGCTTCCTTCTGGAATATCTCTTTCAATTGCTTTTCTGTCAGCGTACTTCTTGGCTGCGAGCTTGGCTTTCTGGTCGGCTTCGTGGGCTGCTTCTCTACAGGCCATCAGTCTTGTTCTGAAATCTTCAGCAAATTCCAGGGCTCGTCTTGGAAAGTGTCTGCTCCCCGTGAGCTTTTCATATAGGAGGGAAAGTGGTCCTCTTGTTCCTGGTCCTAGCAATAATTCCAAGGGTGAAAATCCTGTGGCAGAACATGGAGAGTCTCTTGCTGTAAAGAGGGCTGTGTACAAATACTTGTCCCAATCTTGTTTCTCTGGAATAGACTTTCTCAGGCTTTGTTTCAATGAGCGATGAAATCTTTCCAACATTCCGTTGGTTTCCGGATGGTAAGGAGTGGTCTTTATGTGGGTAACATCCAGGCTGTCAAGCAATGCTGCCATAACTTCTGAGGTGAAATTCGTTCCTTGGTCTGAAATAAGTTCTTCTGGTAAACCAAACATGCAGAAAACATGGTTCTGCAATGCCTCAGCAACTGTCTTTGCCGATGTCTCTTTCAGTGGTACTGCCAATGGAAAACGAGTACTGTGATCAATCACTGTCAAGATGTATTTGAAGCCTTGTTTTGTGCGTGGTAGCGGACCCACAATGTCTATGGCTATCCTCTTGAATGGTTGATCCACGGCTGGTAATGGTTGAAGCATTGCTCTTCGTTTTGGTGCTCCTTCTTTCTGACAGGTAGAACAGCTCCTGCAATATTGGAGTATATCACGATTTAGTCTCGGCCACCAAAAGTTCTGCAGGATTCTCCACTGAGTTCTTCTTCTGCCTGTGTGGCCTGCAAGGAGAGATGAGTGTGCAAGACT
Organism: Crambe crambe; assembly: GCA_963924555.1. NCBI lineage: Eukaryota > Metazoa > Porifera > Demospongiae > Poecilosclerida > Crambeidae > Crambe > Crambe crambe. The sequence goes on along the minus strand of OZ004584.1, from coordinate 1,541,716 downwards.
CAGGATATTTTCCACAAGCTTCTCTGGAATGACCAGTTGGAGGATTGGCTCCCCAATTCGGTTGGTTGACTTATGGTAGAGCAAGCCATCTTGTTCTGCAAACACTGGATCAGTCTCGTCCGTTGCTCGGATCAATGGTATTTGTAGACCTGGGTCTTCTCTCTGCAGTTCCTTCAGCTTCTCAGTAGTGATGTTATCCAGGACTCCAGTAGTCTCTGCTATCATCCAATTCTCCCTGCGTTTCTGCCTTTTCGAACTCCTGCTTTTCCTTGGTCCCTTCTCATTCCCTGGCTGGATTAGTGAGTCATCTACCTGTAGCAGGTCCATTGTGTTGGTATCTCTCTCCTCTGGCATAAAAGAGTCTTCCTTTGTGCTTTTATCCAGATCTACTTGATCTTGAGCAGCACTAGAAATGTGTGGATCACCTTCCTCTTCTGGTGTAGAAAATTCATCTATCACACTTTCATCTGGATTTAGTTGGTCTTGAACAGTACTTGAAATATTCTCCTCCTCTTGTGTTAGCTCCTCGGCAACTTCCAGAATGGTAACAGGTTCTCCTTCATCCAGACCAACTGCTTTTGGAGTGGCTTTCGAGGCTTTGGTTTTCTCCTCTGCTTCTGCTAGTTCCTTCTCCAGCTTCTTTTTCTGGTAGCGTGTGAGTACTTCATCGGATCGTAGAGGGCAGATAATATTTCTCTTATCCATCTCTTCGAAAAGTTGCTCGTTCCACAGGTCTTGAAGTCTTTTATTTACGTTGTAAATGCTTTCGATATCTGTCCCAAGCAGGGCAGCCCTGTTTAGATGTTTCGATACCACTACTTCACCTTCGAACAGTTGTTTTCCAACTTGAATCTGAACCTTTGCTGTAGGGTAAGTTTCCTTCCCTCGGTTCCTGAACTCCACCTCAATGGTCTTCCCAGTGTAGTTCTCCCTTGGTACTGCCGTTGGGTGTACCAGTGTCACATCTGAGCCTCCATCAATTTTCAACCCCTGGTAGAACTGTCCACAGATGAGTCCATGTACTTCCAAGGGCCTCTTATCTCTTCTTGAGTCACTCAATTGGCATTCGTCTGTGATCTTTGTGGGGCACCTTGCAGCGATGTGCCCTGGCTCTCCGCACTTGAAACACTTCCTTATGCTAGGATCACGGGGCACATTTGGTTTCTCTATCTTCTTCTCAGGTGCTGGAGTTTGTTCTTCCTTATGTGGCTGGGAGTTAGGTTGATGAGTATCTTGCCTCTGCCAAGTTGGTTTATTGAAGGGCTTGTTCCCTCCATAGGGTCTCCTGTAATGCTTCAGTGATTCTGGATCCATTCGCTTGTTGATGTAGTAGCTGTCCGTCACCATTGCCACTTCTTCAGGCTTAGTGATGTGAAGGTTCCTGAGATGAGCTGCTACATGTGGTGGTAAACATTGGTAAAATCGTTCAATTACAATGGCATTTCTCATGTCCTGTGCTGTCTCACAGTGTTCGGTGAACGTCTTGAGCAGACGCTGAAGATTGTTCATGTAGGCAATGAAGGATTGTCCTGCCTGCTTCTCTGCTTCCATGTACCTTGCTCCACACGACTGAGCAGTAACTCCATATGCTGCCAAAATTTGCTTCTTCACCTCCTGATAGTTGTTAATATCCTTGTCTGCGACCATTGTGCAAGCAGACTTGGCTTTGCCAGTGAGCAGAGGCCTCAGAGTGCTCATCCAGTCTCCAGATTCGATTTTCAGTTCCTTCATCTGCATTTCGAAAGTCTCCAAATAGGCTTCTACCGATGTGTCAGTGGTCAATGGCGTCATCGTTCGTAGAATTGTGGTTTTTCTTGCTTCCGCTTTCTCTCGTGCAACTCTTCTCCCCTCTGCCAACCGTGCCTGTTCTTGTTTTTCCCTCTCAAGGCGTAGCTTATCTTGCTCGATCTTGATTCTCTCCTGCTCTGCCCGTAGAAGTTCCTGATGTCTTCGCTCCTGTTCTTCCTTTTGGCTTTCCAGTTTTTGTTCCTGCAATTTATTCTGTTGCCACATCAATGTCAGCAATTCTTGAAATTGTTGATCCTTCTTGTCTCGCTCTTCTTGGCGTTGTTTCTCTTTCTCTTCTTGCTTTTCCTCTCGTTCGGATTCACGTTCTTGCTCCCGGCGAACGCGGGCTAGCTCTTGCTCTAGTCTCAGCTGCTCCCTATTTTCCTCTCGCCTCACCACTTCCTTCATATAACTGAGCATTGCTTCCATAGGATTATTTTGTGCCGCTGCCTCTTGGAATTCATCGTCGCTATTAGACCTATCGACCGATTTAGCTCTAGCTCTCCGCCTCGTTCCTGCGGGTTCCCTTTCTTCTAGATTCTTCTTCTGACGTACTTTCGACATGGGGATTAGGGGTGGAGGTATTCTCTTGCTTCCAGATGTCTGTACCAGGGCCACCTAAGCCTCTCCTTGTATAGAATCAGATCTTCAGCTTCCGCTGCCAGACCAGTGAGTCCTTCTTTTTTCTTTTCCTTCTTTGTCTAAACTACTGCAGTCTTCTCCACAAGCCTCCCTTCTTGAACCGCTGCCACCAGGTGTTGGGGTTCACTCACAGACGCGGGAGTTTGGGAAGAATAATCACAGTAGATCAGAATCAGCTTTTTCAAAATAAGAAAATCACTTGGACTGACTATATAGCTACTATGACACAATTCAAATACTGGATGGAATGTATGATGTGTGCATGTTGATTAAAGTGATTATTATGTTCAAAGTTATATTTTATCAGCATTGTTCTGTGTTGATGACTTGGGAATGACTATTCCCAACAGGGTAGTTTTGGTTGGTGATGGCAAAACTTATAACCACCTTCCTCATTCAATCGTGGGAAGCAATGTTCATTGAAATGGTCAGGTCTTTTACAGCTACTGACTTACTTACTGATGTCAGTCCAAGACGATGGATGAAGACATAGAGAATAACACCACCACAGCACATGATCTGTTGCTAACTGTACAGAGTAAAGCTGATGAGATGCTTGCTATATGCAATCCTTTAGACAGTACGTACAGGACCAAGCAGCAGCTGATGATACTTGGCACCTGTGGTCCAACTTTGTGCTAAATGACTGCCTGTGCTACGTCCACTTCTTGTCCATCAGAATGTCAAACTGGGATCTGCGGATGTTTAGTCTAAAATCCTTTTTTCTGCATATGATCGCCCATGTTACCAGAAGTTGATCCCAGACCACATAGCTGACATGCAGTCCTATCCCAGCATTTTGATTAGGTCATACGATAAAAGTTTATTTAAATGCTCCATATGTAGAAAAGTTTATACATTAGCTATAATTATGTGTATAGTAGTCAACTTGCATATTTCCAAAAGGTTCATAGCTAATTGTAGAGCTACAAGGGACAAACATTGACAAAAAAGAAATTATCTTAGCTAACTTGCTTCAGAGCTGGTGGGTTCACTGTAAAGATACAGGATGGAGTGGGTCATACAGTTGCACTCGATGAGGCACACGAAATGTGCGCCAATCATGACATGAAAATGGCTGTGTTACGATCAACACAGCCGTATCTGAAGAAAACACTCACTTTTTTTCCTACCGCATAAAAGCACTTAACATCACAATTATTTCCAAGCACCTCTACCATCCAGAATAATAAAATTTTGGACTGTCACCAAGCACTGGGAAGAGAATGTTGAATAAATGTGCTCACTAATAAGTGAGCATCAGCTCTTCACTCCCATCATAGAACACAACAGAGGGCTGGTTAATGTATTTACATGGACCAAGGCCACTACAGATGATCTAGTCAATGCCAGAGTCATTGGCCAATGAGTCTACACCAATTATATATCACTCACCATATTCTCCAGGTCCCCATGTGTTGACAAAGCAGCCGTAAGACACAAGAGGTTGCTAACCATGGCACCACCAAAAAAGACAGTTATCACAGAAGGAAAAGGAAGAAAGGAATATGAACAAATACCTGAGAAGATTAGCTTGGTGCAATCAGACTGGACTACAGTGTGATGAAAGTGAAGAACAGTATTCCCTACTACCTAGGGCACTAGCAGAAGTGGGTGGTAGTCCACACAAAGGCTCAAAATGCAACTGTAGTATGAACTGTCGGAACAAAAAATGAGCATACTGCTCAACTGTCTTATGTTGCTGTAAAGGATTAATGTGTGTGGCAAACATTGCATCAATAATTGTCACTTGAGGAACCCAGGGAAGAGATGATGAGAATGGTGTTGACATGGGCACATTGTAGTGGGTCAGTAGCTTTTCAGTCCCACATTAGCTATAGAAGTGGAATTAACGAAGTTCATTAAATTTTGGTATTTGACCACCCCGATTGGCTTCCCTTCAACCCTAACATTTGCAAACATGCTCAAAAATACAAGGAGAACATAGCTACACACATATCTGTGTTGACCTCACAATCACAAATTCCAAGACCATGGAGAGAATACCTGGAATGTAGGCAGTGTAAATGATTTCTAATAGGAACATTAGGCTCTGTCTACTTGTGCACAGCAAAAAAAATCTACTGTGTGAAAACCAAGTACTGATATTAGCTGGTTGCTTTTCTGGCAAGAATCAAGACGATTCATGGTCAATCTCATGTGAATCTTTACCTCAATGTACATCTCAATTCAGGTCTAATGCTCTGGAAGTAGACATGCAGGTTTTGGAGGCATGCAATGCAAACAAAACATAAATACATCCTCATTTATGCCCCTGACACTGACGTGTACAACATTGGGGTACAAATAAATTTGCCACACAACCCACTTTGATAATATGTTAATATCCACAAGCTCATATCAGCATTTCTGCATGATCCAGACTTGGCCTACTTCCTCAGCTAGGCTGGGGAGTATAATACAAGAGTGACTCGTGTAACAAGTGAAGACCAGAGGCCACCAACAATCACCTCATTGTGGTGACATTGGGCAAGATCCTGCTGGGTATCCAAAATGTGGAACAACTCTGCCTCCTCAGCTGATCAGTACGAGGGACTGGCTCCACCTGAAACACAAGGCTGGCATGTGAGTGACACAGGATATTCCATAGATTGGGAAGCTGATGATGTGCAGAAGAAAATAAAGTCCACACTCGATTTTTTGGAGAAGGGATGCCAGTATAAGTCAAGCTGCAACAGCAGGAGATGCAGCTGCCAGAAAACAAGAAGACCATGTGCAGCTAGCTACGAATGCAGAGGGTGTACCGACTTGCATCTGAATCCACAAACCATACCAGAAAATGAAGACGAAGACCAGAATGGTGACAAGAAAGAACAGCGGGAAGAAGAGAATAGCTACCTCTATACATGTACGTACAAATAAAAGTGCACACTGCACATTAATTTTAGCTAGAGTGTGTGTATTGGGACATTGTAGTGATTATAACTAACTATAATATTATTGCTTCTGTTTTACGGTGACACTTTAAATTAAGTAGCTGATAACTTTAAACTTACACAGTAGCTATATACCTGCGTGCAAAAAGAAATCAGTGACTACCAAAATAATTATTGCATTAGCATATAATAATATAATAATTATAGCTATATTGCCCTGAAGGGTGACACTTTAATTGCACTAAAGAATGGCTCTAGGATCGAACCAATATTCTGCTTGTTAAAAATTCCTTCACATGTACTCTCAACATGAAATTATCTATAGCTATCCACTTTGGGATCTTATCTCTACCAGCTACTCTATAAAGATTAATAATGAAAAAGCTTATGATGAAAGTAATAGTGAGCTACAGAGACCACTAGAAAAAATTAATTATTTATACTGAGCTATATCTACATAGTAAAAAATGGAGGTCACACTAATTGTTATTTAGCTAATCATAATGCTATGACTAGCTAGCTATTAGCTATTATAAAATCATGGGAGTTCCTCCAAAAGCTGCGATCACTTTATCAGTATTAACCCAGGTGCAGTAAGCACTGTTAGAGGAAGAATTCAGCTTCATCATAGCTGCATGTGGGCTAGGGGAGTGTAGTTGGAACAACCCTCCCCAGAGGAAGGGTGTCCTGCCTCTGAAATGCTCACACTCCAAAAAGGAGTGGTAGCTAATGTGTGGGTTACGAACAGGACATTCAGATGATACAAATAACACAATGACAGACATAACAGTACAATTAACACAGAACCTAAAATAGAACATTAAGGGGGCTCCGACATGACTACGCGCGTGCGCAACTAAATACTGATAAGCCCTAATAAGAGAATCATCATTGTGGAAAACTAGCTGAAAAACCACAAGAAGGTTAGGAATGTAACTTTGTGCAGGTAGTACATGAGCCATACAAGCAGGAAAAGTAATAATAGTAAATAATTCATTCAATTGCATGTAGCTATAATAGCTAATATAGGTAGCACTCCCTGAAGAAAAATAATGTAGGCTATTTCCAGTGCCAGATTCAGAGCCTATTCCAGAGCCAGTGTCACCGGAAGAGTCTGTCCCGAGCGAGACTAACTCCAGAGCTAGTCTGGGCTAGCAGACCTCCGGTGTAGGAGCAATATGGGGCCCCCCGTGATATGGGGCCCCCCGGCCGTATATCACTAGTGAAATGGGGCCCCCAGGGGGGTCTCAAAGCGCTAGTATTTTGGGGCTCCCGCAGTGAAATGGGGCCCACATATCACTGACTGGTCCCTATAGCTTTTATTTTGCTAGTAAGCTTGGAAAATTGAGGGAGCCCCATATCACTGACTGGTCCCTATAGCAAAAGCTTTTATTTTGCTAGGAAGCTTGGAAAATTGAGGGGGCCCCATATCACTGACTGGTCCCTATAGCAAAATCTTTTATTTTGCTAGGAAGCTTGGAAAATTGAGGGGGCCCCATATCACAGACTGGTCCCTATAGCAAAAGCTTTTATTTTGCTAGGAAGCTTGGAAAATTGAGGGAGCCCCATATCACTGACTGGTCCCTATAGCAAAAGCTTTTATTTTGCTAGGAAGCTTGGAAAATTGAGGGGGCCCCATATCACTGACTGGTCCCTATAGCCCTAGGAATATGGGGACTACGGGGTCCCCATAACCCTAGTTGTATGGCCCCCCCCCCCCCCCCCCCCCCCCCCCCCCCCCCCAGCCCTAAATCTCTAGTGATTTGGGGATGGGGGGGCCCAAAACCAGGGGGGCCCCATTTCACTACTACACCGGTACAAAGAGGTGTTGAGATCCAGACGAGTCCGAAGTGTAGCGTTGAGAGAGAGAGCCAGACTCTCCTGAGTCCAGGATCACGGCCGCCTCACCGTGGCATGAGCGATCACTCGACCAACGGTAGAAAGAATTGGCATCCTGCCAGTGGGTGGGGCTGGGGTGGCGTCTGCAAGTATACCGATACACAGCCCCAGTAAATCCAGAAGTGTCCGTACTTGGCATGTTGTTTCCTCATGGTCTGGGGTAGACAGCTACGGATGGGATTAGGAAATCTTCAAAAACTGAAGTGATCAGCGCTTTCAGCACTTCATTCTAAAGCTAGGAATTCGTGTATCTAGGAAGCTAGGTTATATATAGACAATTCGATCCGTAGTTGTCTTATAAGCATGCAAAGGAAGGATGTGAAACTATTTTCAACATTGTAAGTTTAGCACAAAAAAAGAAGTATTAATTTTAGTCCTTTTAGCTTCAAGTGGTGCTAGCCTCTCGGTAACTGCCCCGTTTTTCCTAGTTCTTGGGAGATCAGCGACCGTAGATAAGTCCTCCACTGTGGTCTTTGTAGCTTATCTCTGCAAGTGTCAGTAGTCTCGATATCAGTCCCTAGCAACCTGCAAAACAAGCGCGTGGGCGGGATGTCGGAGCCCCCTTAATGTATTTACCAGGGGCTGTGATGTACATGTATCCGATTCAAAGTTCAACACATGCAGTGAACCTGCCCTGTAATGAGACCACCACTCTACAATTAAGGGTCACTCCACCATGTCCCAACAACATTCATTCCAGCTATAATTTGATCTCTCAAAAGAGATCATCTCAAGGCTATAATACTTATCCCTGGCCTACAGATCTGATGGTCACACATAGCTATGTACAGTAAGAAAGTTTCCTTAATGCAGCTCCACACAAAAATTAATAACAATGATAATTATAATAACTATTATAAAAGTTCATTAGCTAATTCAAGTTGGAATAAACATACAACTGCAGAAAGCTTAGCAGGACATTCTCATTAGAGATATTATGCATCACCACAGATTCTCGCTTCAATATCATCTGAGGTGGGGGCAGGAGAGACACACTGAACCATGGAGGATTGTTGAAAGTGCAGCAGTTGGTGGTGCAGTCCATCATTCCATTGTAGTCGCCATCACAGAAGTAATTATTGCCGACATATGAAGGGGGAAAAGGGGGAAAGGGAGAAAATGAATGTGTACAGAAATTGCAGGGACAGCGAAATCCATAGTAACTGTCATTACCATGGCCAGCAGCAAAAGTCCAAATGTGCTGTCGTGGTGATCCATGAGTCACACTGATACCGTCCACATATGGATCATCAATGGTGGTAGAAGAATTTCTTAAATCCCAAAATTCAGCAAAGGCATCTGGTGAGTCGGAACTGTACCCTATGGCTCGTCCACAAACGTGACTGTAAATCACACCAGAGGTGGGGAAAACTGTTCCTGGGCAGGTTCTAGGTGTGGAAGCAAAGCATGATTTTGCAGGTGATGAAGTCATAATTATTCCAAGAAGAAGGACATTGCTGGGATGTGTTACTCATATCCAGCTCAACCACTCTAGTCCTGGTCATGTCACAGTACACACACACAGCAGAGCCATTGGAGGACCTGATCCAGTAGTGACCTGAGGGAGAGGAGGGAGCAAACTGGAGAATAGCAGCACACAAAGGTGCAGGATGACTTGGATACAAACCTAAGCTCTCCAATCTATTTGCTAATAATTTTGGAATAGATGATGATACATTTTGAATCTTTGACTTCAACATGACAGAAGTATTCTTCAAATCTGAGATCTCAATGAATGCAGATAAAGACTGCAATGATAAGTAAAATGACTACAACTGCAATCATTAAAATGCAGAAGCATTTCTTCTTTGAGAAGATTTTCTTTTTTTCTTCATTTACAACTGAGGCACACATCGTAGTTGCATAGCATTCATTTTCATGAATGTTGTATCTTGTATTATCGCCAGCATCCACTTTCTTACTCATTTTCATTGGCAGTGGAAGATGTCAGTTTAGAAGTAATGAGCCTTGATGAAATTTGAGATTTGAATGTTTTTCAAACTAGAGTCTGACAGTCTGTTTTGAAATTTTTTTACATACAGCTATATACATGGTCACAGGTTCGATAACTAAAGATAATCACAGTTAGCAGTTACACTGTGTTACATATGTTATGATCTTGAAGGTAGTTACAAGCCAAAAAAAAATAATAAAAAAAAACAGACAAAAAAACAAACAAAAAAAACAAACAGTGCAAGATGGATTATAGCTAGCTAGCTATAGATGGTGTCAATTTCTTCAAATCCGACTTTCATAATATACATGATTATATTTATTGTTACAATTCCCGCAAAAATTCTTTTAACTGGTTTTGTTTGTCTGAATTTGCATCATTGGAAGAGCAAAATTGCTTTATAGTTACTAATTTGGGACAGTTTGCAGGGGTATAGCTAGAGTTGTGTTACAGTTTTCTGTTTGCTTGATCAAAATAATTGGCTCCGGCCTACTGACCTTGCATGAAGAATTAACAGCTAGCTAAGTAAGAAGTATTCTTCTTTCTTACTATAATGAATTTATAGTAAGTTCACTGGCACTTATTTCTACAGTACAAGGCTCCTAGCTATACATTGCATGTGAATCACTTGATCAATCTGTATATTCTTGCATGGTTAACACCAGCATTAATGGACCGGCAAGTGACATGGATACATATAAAGCACGCAATACAGAGGGAAGAAATAGCACACACAAACACTGAGAAGTGAGTTTGACCAAATTAATATGACACACAAAGAATATTACAAGACTATGTTTGTGCACAATTGTTTGTGGATTTAGCTAATATAAATGCAACTTAGCTAATAGACACTAGCTATCAACATCCACTCACCAAAATTAATGTCAATGGCTAATTGTAAACAGAAACCTGTAAAATTTTAATTAATAGTTATGTAGTTATAGCTACCTGTTTTCTGATAGCCATAGGTCCCCCAGCTTTTAATTAACACAATAATTACACCTTAAACATATATAATGTCTGACTCAACAGCACTTAGCAATTGCAGTTGACATGAGTCATGATACGGTTTCTGTGTGCATACATACCTGTGTAACCAACCTGCATGCCTCTGTAGTTATGATAGCCCATAGCCCTAGCCATAGCCTCTAAATAAAACCTATCCCGATACAGTTAGCTATACAAGTGCTTTTTTTTATTTGCCAATAGCTACATGCATATAGCTAGTGAAACATTGATCAGTTGGCTATGACTAGCAATATAATAGCTTACTATAAATTTAATAGGGTAGATAAAGATGAGTATAGCAAAGTCATTGTTCCTACTTTGTATGCTGCCACTAGTTATGCTATTTCTGACAATGTTTGATGCCTATTGGACAGTGCTTCAGTATGGAGGAACTAGAGCTATGTGTAGAGTACCCCCTGGAAGGTTCAGGGCTTGGGATAGAGGCTACGTGACCTCTGTTCAACCTGAAGTAGCAGTGAATTGTAGCAGAATGATATCTGGAGATGAGAGAGAGATAAATAGAACAATGTTGCTGGTGTCTGAATGGAGAAATGCCCTAACAGATGAAGTATTAATGAGGAAGATGCAGAACTGTACCTGGCTTAGAGATTCTTTCAGCAACAACTTGTATAACTCTAAATTAGAGAGGTCTTTCCCAATAGCATTCACCTTTGTAGTGTACGATAATCCCCAACAGGTACTCAGATTGCTGCGTCTCCTCTACAGACCTCAAAACTCCTACTGTATCCACTGTGATGCCAAATCTCCACACAAAGCTTTCTTTCAAAAAATTGCTAGCTGTTTTGAGAATATCATCATCCCTTCAAAGTTGATCAACGTGGTGTGGGGAAAGGAGACCATTATGGAAGCTCAAATGAGCTGTATGACTGATCTTGTCAAGTTCAGAGCCAAAGAGAAGTACAAATGGAAGTATGTGATCAACTTGTGTGGGAAAGAGCTTCCCCTGATGACCAACAGGGAGATGGTGAAAAGACTCATACAACTAAATGGATCTTCTTTCATAAAGGTGCAGAAAGTCACAGCACGAGAGTTCAGCATTCGAATGAAGGAGAGTATGAAGAACTATACTCTCAAACTCTCACAGTTAGCACCCTCTTCATTTAATGACAGTGGATTTTATAAGAGTTCATCATACAATGCAATATCAGTTAAGTTTGCAAAATTTCTTGTGTTTAATAGAACCATGAGGAAGTTTCGTGAGTTCTTCAAACTGTGCAGATACTCAGAAGAGCATTTTTATGCAACTGTATATATGCTTCCTCATGTACCAGGAGGATACAACAAACACATTCCTTACTTTTTCATCGAAAAGGCGTTTTGGTTCAAACCTGAGAGAAAAAATTCAATTACTTGCCTTGGGACAGTGGTACACAACATATGCATCATCACAGCAGTCGACCTGCCAAAGGTGGTGAAAGTACATGTGCAGCAGCCCAACTCTCTCTTTCACAATAAGTACTTTATGGAACTGGACCATACGGTCATGAAGTGCATGGAGGAAAGGATAGTTGCCCAAAACAGGTTAGAATATGAGGAAGAAGAAATTGTAAGAGCTATTGAAACAGGTCAGAATATGAGAGTATAGCTATGAGGAATAAGACAATTGTGACAGCTATATAGATGATATTATAGTGGCCTTTATAACTTATAGTGCATGGATAGCTAGCATTCTGGTACTTACTATAGCTTCATAGAAAGATTGTTTAAGAGTATATAGTTTTGGTTAATCACTGATTACAAAAGTCCAAAACACATAGCTACAATGCATGGATGTTGATTGTTGTGTGCATGTGCATTAAGAGAACATGAAATAAGGGCATATTATCTGGGGGCATATGTCATCCAGGCATGTAGAAAAACAACAGAACACATATACAATGTAGCTATGGATGTTGCGTGCATTAAGGGAGGATTAATTAAGAGAACATGAAATAAGGGCATGTGGGGGCATATCATCCAGGCATGTAGAAAAACAATAAGGAATAACATAAAACACATACACTGCATCCATGGATGTTGTGTGCATTAAGAGAACATGAAATACTCTGACCCTATATGACACACATAAGTCATAGTAGCTAGCAGCTAATCAAGTGACTCACCTACTTCAGACACAAAGTAAAAGGGTTCATTGGCCTTTGTAGCAGCAAGAACACATCAGTCTAGGACTAGTGATCCAATCCCTCTGGTACAAGTTCTTGGTTACCATGAACTTAGGGTCTGCAATCTCTGATTTGAACTTCAACCATGTCACATAGGAGAGGTAATGAAGCTTCACCTGAGCATCCACAACCACCTTACCACTCAGACATTCTCATCATTGACAAACACAGCTTTCACTACACTGCTGCGGTCTGTTGGATAAGATGAACATGTGGACTGTTAGAGGGTGATGATTGCATACTTAGCTAGCTATCACTCAACATCCCCTTCTCCATACGTAGCTATATCAGAGAAGATTTAGAAATAAAACCACCCACCCAGCCTATAGTGGCATCAACTAACTCATTCACCATAATATGGCATTGGGGTCTTATCAAGCAAACATTAAAAGCTGTAAAGGCTTGTGAAGTTTATAAGCTGCTATGCCAGACTATGTATTACCACGTACTCAAGTTGGTGGGCAGTGCTATGCCAGACTACCTTGCCTGTGATGGGATCAACCCGGATCATCATCAAAAGCAGATCATTATGGAATGGAGAAATATATATAGCTACAGATAATTCTCTGGTAGCCATTATTTACTATAGCTAGCTATAATGTATCATTATTAAAAGTCTATATAGGTACATATAAGTATAACTCCCTACAGTTGTCATAGTTATTCTTTATCGTATGATAATACTCAATGATGCCTGCAGGCATCATTGAATATTATCATACGATACACAACATACACAACATATGTGTACACAACATGTGTATACAACATACGATACTGGGTTCTGTTCTCCAGCTAGAGTAATCTTGCCTCAGCTGGTTTAACTTATTGGCTTCACACTTGCTAGCTAGCTATTTAGTTTTGCTAATTACTGATTTGACTTGACTGACCAAAAGAAATTCTTCAAATTTAAGATCTCAATGAAGGCAAATACAATGCTGATAAAGACTGCAATGAGAAGCAAAATGACTGCAACTGCAATCATTAAAATGCCGAAGAATTTTTTTTTTTGAGAAAGCTTCCTTTTTTTCTTCTCTATTAACAATTGAAGCACACATCGTAGTTGCATAGCATTCATTTTCATGAATCCTGTATTATCATCGACATTCACTTTACTACTCATATTTTTATCATAGATAGCTAATTAACCACTAGCTAGCTATACAGTCCTTGTCATCCCACAATGCACCATTGCATTCACCATCACAGAATTAATTTATGACAGAACGGAGGCATACTATTACCATTATCACAGGGACATCCCTATGAGAATTCAGCACTGATCCCATTCATCCATGAATAGTCATGCAATCAATAATTTAGCTTTTGGTTGCTTTTGAAACAATTCTGGGATGTCTTGTTCATGTTACCTAAAATATTTAGTGTAGCTAACTGTATACTCTCAGTTGTAATGTCTCATGTAAACTTGACTTATCATCCCTATATATGACTTTCATATAATGTATATATATAAAAGGCCGATTAATGTTATAATAGTTAATTTAGGTGTACACACTTACAGTCATAAAAATACTGAGAAAATTAGCTAGTGTAAGTTCAAATTTCAAATGAGCCTTAATAAAAATAATGGCTTTCACTGGATGTAAATTTCATATGCTTGAATTGCAAGATCTTCATCACTACGTGGCTGATCACGACACACTCTCATCTCAATATTGTCGGTTGTAACTGGAAGTTGCCTATAAAACCATGGAGGATTAGAGGAAGAGGGACAGTTAGTACAGTTTCCTCCATTCCACAGAGGCTTATCAATTATACATGTTTGTATATCTCTATTGTAAAAGCCATCACAAAAGTAATGAGCGCTTTGGATGAACGATGGTGGCTGAGATGAACAACCTATAAAAATAATTGAATTAGTAATTAAAGTTTATAGACAACTAACTATTATACCATCAGTAGGGCCAGCACCAAGCGTCCAAATGTGTTGTCTTGGGGATTCACCATAAGTTAGACTGATGCCATCCACATAGTTGGAGTCTATTGTAGGAGAGCCTCTTATTCGACCATCATTACGTATCGAGTCAATTCTTCCTTTTTGATAAGCTCTGATCATCCCACAGACCCTGGTGTAGTTGAAACCATGTGAAGCAAAAATGACTGAAGAGCAGTTTGGAACATCAGTGTTTATTATGCATGTTCGTACAGGGCAATCGGTTCCCAGCCTGAGATTACTGGGACACTGGCTACTGCTGGCTCTCATGTCCAGTTCTGCCACTCTCATCCACCCTCCAGTGATGTTACCACATAACCTGGTCATGTCACAGAATGTTAAGACTACAGAGCCATCGGGGGACCTGATCCAGTATTGACTTGAAGGAGAGGAGGGAGCAAACTGGAGGATAGCAGTACAGGAAGTTGCAGGATGACTTGGATGTAAACCTGAGCTTTCAGATAACTGCTCAATTCTCCTCGCTAGAGTTGAATGATTTTGACTCAGCTGGTTTAACTTATCAATTGATCGGTTGAGAAGGCGTTGATTTTCTTCATATTGATCATTTAATGCTACGAATTTCTGATTCGACCTATCAATGGAGGTGTTCAACATTTCTTGGATGATTCTCGATCTATTAAGATTAAGTTCATAATGGTTTAACTCTTCAATCGATCTATTCAATCTGTATTGATTTAACCTGTAGATGGATCTATTGAGAATGCGTTGATTAAATTCATACTGGTTTAACTTGACGATCGATCGGTTGAGAAGGCGTTGATTTTCTTCACTTTGATCATTCAGTGCTGCAAACTTCTGATTCGACCTATCTATGGAAGTATTCAACATTTCTCGGATGAGATTAAGTTCATACTGGTTTAACTCTTCAATAGATCTATTCACCCTGTATTGATTTAACCTGTCGATTGATCTATTGAAAATACGTTGATTCAATTCATACTGGTTTAACTTGTCAATTGATCGGTTGAGAAGGCGTTGATTTTCTTCATTTTGATCATTTAGTGCTGCAAATTTCTGATTTGATCTATCAACAGAAGTGTTCAACATTTCTCGGATGAGATTAAGTTCATACTCAATTGATCTGTTTAATCTGTACTGATTTAACCGGTTGATTGATCTATTAAGAATATGTTGATTCAATTCATACTGATTTACAATTGATCGGTTGAGAAGGCGTTGATTTTCTTCATGTTGATCATTTAGCACTGCAAATTTCTGATTCAACCTATCAATGGAATTACGCATGTTCAATGTTTCTTGGATGATTTCGTTCAATACTGAAGAATTCAATTCCATGCTCCTTTTGTATGACAAATTGGACATTTCGTCTGAATCATTTTCTGTTATCAACGGTGTTTCTTGTGCGGCTATCTCAGCATTCAATCTTGAAATATTAACAGAAGCAAATGCGAAGCAAGCAGAAACTGCACCCACCAAAATTATCACAGCAAATGCAGCGATCAAAACAAAAATAATTTTAGGTTTGTTTCTGTTTTTGCTTTCTGAATCAGAGACTTCAGCTAGAGGTTCCTTTGTACCAGACTTAAACATTGTTGTTTGGTAGCACGGGTTCTCATCCATTTTTGGCATCTCATACTTTGCTCTGGCTTTGGCTATTTCATTCATTTCGACATATATTCCAACGTTGGTATCAGGTGTATTGCTCATGATTATCTGCTTTAAAATTACTGTTATGATCTAGTTAGCTGCTGTTGGCTACTTTTATACGACACGAAACAGCTAGACAAATTAATATTCGTCAGCTTGTCAAAAGCTTCAGAATAATTGTCATTGCATAAACCAGCTATCAAGTATAGCTGCATGGTTAAAGAATAGCCAATTAATTATGCATGCCAAAATTAACATAAACATGCATGTTTACTACTAGCTATTTTTCACATATCAAGAAGTATAGCTACTCTTAATTATGAAGGAATAGCAAACCAAAATTAACATAAACATGTTTACTAGCTATTATCTTTTCACACATCAAGAAGTATCCTTATTATTATGCCAACCGACATTAACATAAACATGTTTACTAGCTATTATCTTTTCACACATCAAGAAGTGGACAATAAGTATAGCTATAGTGTGATTCTCATAATTATGAAGTAACCAGAATTAACATATCTTTCACACATCAAGAAGTGGACAATAAATATAGCTACTGTGATTCTCATAATGTACATATGAAGGAATTTGCCAAAGTGCATGCAATTGCTAATATGCAAGTTCAGAGTTCAAATCTGCCATGGTAATTGGCTGCATATGAAGTGTCACCTGTAGGAATTAAGCGCAACATTATTGATCAAGGGATGTTGCTAGGGTTTGCACATTGCTAGCTGCCAACTAGCTGGCTACAAGATTTCAAATCTCAAATCAAATCAGGTCAAAACTCTAGGCACTACACAAGGTGATGTGCCCGCATTTGACTTCTGTAATCACAGTTTTGTGCACTCGTTCCTTCACTTTTTATACTATCATCCCTAGGCTATATGCATCACTCTTACATTTGTAGCTATTGTCGAGTTATATTTAATCACTTATGTATTAGACATTAATTTTGGTAATGGTCATCCAACTCATATGCATTGATTTTGTTTTCGCATAATTAGAAGTGAGTTAATGAAATTTGAAAGGGATGCAATCTGTCCGCTCTGACTACTTCTAGCTGGCTCGTACAGCTATAATCATCACTCTAACAGTCTAGTGGTTTCCCTCCTTTAGCTATAAATGAATGCCTCCTGCAGCACCTGACTGTGACCCAATCACATTAGAGGAAGAGGAAGAGGCAGAGTGCATGAGTACAGTTTCCTCCATTCCACAAAGGCCTGTTAGCTATTTAGCTACACACATTTGAGTGTGTAGTTGTGTAAATGTTGTCACAAAAGAAATGAGCTCTTCGGATGAACTGTTGTGGCCGAAATGAACAACCTAGCTACGTATACTATACAAAACAAATTAGTAATTAAGTTAATAGACATACCGTCAGGGCCAACACCAAATGTGTTGTCTTGGGGATTCACCATATGTTAGACTGATCCCATCAACATAGTTGGAGTCTATTGTGGGAGAGCCTCTTATTCCACCATCATTGTACGTATTGAGTCGATTGTTCCTTTTTGATAAGCTCTAATCATCCCACAGACCCTGGAGATATATAAGTCAATTGCTCCTTTTTGATAAACTGTGGTTCAATGTGCTCTTTGGATGATAGCTGAATGATGTAGCTATACTGCAAGGTAGCTACCAAATAAACAAGACACCTCTTTGAAATAGGGAGGAAACATACGTAACATGGCAAAGAAGTTATGCATGATGATAGTGTTTACGTATATATACGTAGCTACTTACACAGTTGCTTTGATGTAACTTCAGATATTAATTATGGCAACATGCAGAGGTATTATAACACTGACTACGTAGCTAGTTAGACTGCACTGGAAAATGATTGCTCTATATACGTCAGCATGTACACTGATAGTCCACAAACTGCATAGCTATCAAAACTCTCCTGCTGCATACCCTGCACTAAGTCATTGATCCAATAATTATAATATTATACGTACTGCAGCTATGGACAGGCAGTCTTAATAATTTGTATCTTCTCTGAAGTCTGTTCCATGGATCGAGTGTTGGTCTGGCCCATCTGTTCACCTTGAGTGTGATGGTGCTTGGGGGTTTTCAAGCATTATAGCTGATAATAATAACTTCATGTACAGCATGAAGGCTGTGGAAGATCAGACCTGCATGTATAAAGGTGTGATTTCACCTTCCTTACACTTGAAGTGTGTTTATTTATAATTTATTACATAATGTAGCCGACTACTCATGTAGTACATGCTGCTTGGACTAAGAGAAGAAAAATGGATAGCTACTATGTGATAATGTAGTGTCATGCTTTAGTTGAAAAAGGGGCTCAGCTGTCATGCATATTCAAAAATAATATTTAGTAAGCTAGCTATGTAGTTTCATTGTTTGTGAGTTCAAATTTCAAACGAACCGTAATGAAGTTACGTATTACTAATAATGGCTTTCACTGGATGTAAATTTCATATGCTTGAATTGCAATGTCTTCATCACTACGTTGCTGATCACGACACACTCTCATCTCAATGTTGTCAGTTGTATGCTCTGAAAGTTGTCTATGAAACCACGGAGGATTAGAGGAAGAGGCACAGTGAACACATTTTCCTTCATTCCACAGAGGCCTGTTAATTACACAAGTCTCTTTAGGATTGCTAATGCCGTCACAAAAGTAATGTGCTCTATCGATGAAACTTGGTGGCAGAGATGAACAATCTATATAAAATGATATGTAATTTTAAGTTATCTGTGTGTGTCTATGTGTGTATGTATATCTAGCTAGCTACGTATGTACCTGTAGTACTACCAGCAGCAAAAGTCCAAATGTGTTGTTTTGAGGATTCTCCATGCGTTAGACTGATCCCATCAACATAGTTGGAGTCCAGAGCACTTCTACGATCACCATGATTACCAAATGCATCAGTTGTCCCTTTTTGATAAGCTCTGATCATCCCACACACCCTAGAGTAGCTGAAACCATGTGAAGCAAAAGCGACTGAAGAACATTTTGAACCATCAGTGTTTATTATACATGTTGGTACAGGGCAATCTGTTCCCAGCCTGAGACCACTGGGACACTGGTTGGTGTCCAGTTCAGCCACTTTCATCCACCCTCCAGTGACCCCACCACATGACCTGGTCATGTCACAGAACGTTAAGACTACAGAGCTGTCAGGGAACCTGATCCAGTATTGACTTGAAGGAGAGGAGGGAGCAAACTGGAGAATAGCAGTACAGGAAGTTGCAGGATGACTTGAATGTAAACCTGGGCTTTCAGATAGCTGCTCAATTCTTCTTTCTACAGTTCCTTGTAGAGTTGATACGTCAGATTTCAATCTTGAAATGTTAATAGAGGCAAATGCAAAACAGCCAAACACCACACCAAACAAAATTATCACTGCAAATGCAGTGATAAATGCACAGAAGATAATTTTAGGTTTATTTCTGTTTAACATTGTTGTTTGGTAGTATCGATTCTCATCCATGTTTTGCATCTCACAGTTTATTTTGGCTTTGGTTATTTCATCTATTCCGACATACACAGCATCATCATGTGTATTTCTCATGATCACAACTGTACATTGACTTGTGATCTATAAATTAGCTAGCTATAAGCTGCTACTTTTATACCTCACAAAACAGCAAATAATTATCATCATACCTGCAGATAGCTACGTATAGCTTTCTGCATAATGCCACTAGACTAGCTATAAAATTTAAGGACTGCAAAAGGAACTAAACCATGCATTTCCTTGTTTTCTTAACCTCAAGGTTATTGAGGAAATGATGTACCTGAAAATAAGCAAGGTACCAAATAAACAAGATACCTCTGAATAAAGAGGAAACATTATGTAACATATCAAGGAAGTTATGCATTGTGTAGTCTTTATAATTATAGTAAGTATGTTTATAGCTTCACAGTTGCTTTGATATAACTTCAGACATTAGCTAACACTATGTACACGAAGTTACTGTATCATAATTATTCCCCAAGCACCCCCACACTCTAAGTGAACAGATGGGCCAGCCCAGCACTCAATCCATGGAACAGACTTCAGATAAGATACAAACTATTAAGACTCTGCTCACCCTGCCTGTCCACAGCTGCAGTATATTGGATCAATGACTGTATGTGTTTACTATGAATGGACTGTTATTATGATCTGATATTTGGCTTAGCTACGTACATATGTGCATGGTTTCTTTATAATTATGTATAGACAGTTTCTAGAATATTGACCTACCTAAATGGGGTATAGAGTCCAAAAGAGCTAATTATAAATTGTGTATAGCTACAGCTATGTAGTTATTGCTTGACCATCATTCAGGTTTAGCTATGTAGTATATGCTGCTTGGACTAAGAGCAGAAAAATGGATAGCTACTATGTGATAATGTAGTCATGCTTTAGTCAAAAAGGGGCTCACATAAAAATAAAATTGAGTAAGCTATAGTTTCATTGTTTGTGAGTTCAAATTTCAAACGAGCCTTAATGAAGTTATTACTATGTACTTACTATGTGGCTGATCACGACACACTCTCAATGTTGTCAGTTGTATGCACTGGAAGTTGCCTGTAAAACCATGGAGGATCAGAAGAAGAAGAAGAGGCACAGTAAGTACAACTTCCTCCATTCCATAAAGGCCTATTCACACATCTCTGGATATTTTCATTTAAAAGCTGTCACAAAAGAAATGAGTTCTATTGATGAAACTTGGTGGCTGATCTGAACAACCTATAGCTATAAATTACAATACTATGGATTAAGTAAGGTTAATAGCTAGACAGCTAAATTATACCAGCATCAGCAATGAATGTCCAAATGTGTTATCTTGGGAATTCGCCATAAGTAAGACTGATGCCATCAACATAGTTGAAGTCCAAAGTGGGTGGGTTTCTCAGACCACCATGATTACGAAATACATCAGGTGTCCCTTTTTGATAAGCTCTGATCATCCCACAGACTTTAGAGTAGCTGAAACCATGTGAAGGAAAAAGGACTGAAGAACAGTGTGGATTATTGTCATTGTTTATTATGGATGTTGGTATGGGGCAATCTGCATGTTCTGTTCCTGAGAGCACTGGGACACTGGCATTGCTGTCTCTCATGTCCAGTTCAGCCATTCTCATCCACCCTCCAGTGATGTTACCACATGACCACAGTACACACGCACAGCAGATGTAGCGTGCTGAAATGGCTCCGTGCCAGAATGGCTGATTAACCCCGAGACAGCGGAAATACCTAATTCTAAATAACGCACACCTATGTGTCAGCACTACGTAGGTCAGGAGGTGCTGTTTCGAGTAAAGTTCATCGAAGGAATTTTAAGTCAGAAGGCGCCGTTTAGGGAAGGCAGAGATTGATCGAGGGGGGCGATATTTAGATACATATATGTATAAGCCCCACCCACCTTATAATGGCGCGAAGCGCATGCGTGATAAGATGCTGCAGCTTGCAAAAAAAGCGGCTATGACCAAACAGCTCGCCAAAGAGATCAGTGAGGCCATTTCGGGAGCGGTAACCTCTGTAGGCCTATTCACTAAATATGAGAAAGACGAGGGTGACAGCAGTAGCGATGATTTTCTACCCCTTCCCAAAAGAAAAAAACCAGAACCTGCTAAGTAACATAATAAGCAATAAGCAAGTAATGGCGAGCTGTTTGGTCATAGCCGCTTTCTTTGCAAGCTGCAGCATCTTATCACGCATGCGCTTCGCGCCATTATAAGGTGGCTGACTTAAAATTCCTTCGATGAACTTTACTCGAAACAGCACCTCCTGACCTATAATATTACTCTAGTTTTTAAATATCATCCCCTTCTGCTTTCGATGCAGTCCAGTATATAAATATCGCCTTCAGAGCAACACTAAATCTCTGTTTTTGATGAGTCTTACTCTTCTCTAAACATCGCCTCCTGTTAAATATCGCCTTCAAGATTTAATATCGCATGAAATTTAATTTTGACACAAACGGCACCCCATAAGCACCAAATGTCCAAATGTGTTGTCTTGGGGATTCACCATAAGTTAAACTGATGTCATCAATATAGTTGAGTTTATACAGTAGCTAGTGGGAGAACTTCTTATTCTACCATCATGTGTTGAGTCAATTCTTCCTTTTTGATCATCCCACAGACCCTGGAGTAACTGGGGAACCTGTTGAAGGAGAGGAGGGAGCAAACTGGAGAATAGCAGCACAGGAAGTTGCAGGATGACTTGGATATAAACCAGATAACTGAGTTGAATGATTTTGACCCAGCTTGTTTAACTTGTCAATTGAGAAGGCGTTGATTTTCTCAAACTTTTCGCGTAGTCGACCCTTTACTTCTTTTAACGTAAGTATCGTCTGAAATAAAACCTTCAGAGCTAGAGAATGGTGACAAAGTCCATCATGAGTCAGGTCATTCCTAGCTATGTTCGCTGAAAATAGCTAGCCATGCTTATTGCTGCATTTCATTCTCGTTCAGGAGAATATTGGATGGAGGCTGAAAGCAAAATTGCTATTTAAATTTTAATTTTTTTTGCATGATAACTATAGGCTCTTTAACTATTGGACAACAAAATAAAATTCACTCACTATAACTATTTTCTGGCTAGCTAGCTCAATACTAAAAAATACTAGAGCTAGCTATGTTCTCCTAACTATTATAGTATTAATGTCACTGAATATAAAATTCATATCCTTGAATTGCAATGTCTTCATCACTACGTGGTTGATCACGACACACTCTCATCTCAATGTTGTCGGTTGTATGCACTGGAAGTTGCCTATAAAACCATGGAGGATTAGAGGAAGAGGAAGAGGCACAGTGAGTACAGCTTCCTCCATTCCATAAAGGCCTGTTAGACACACACGTCCATATGTATATTTCTCTACTACCTGAGCTGTCACAAAAGTAATGAGCTCTATTGATGAAACTTGGTGGCTGATAGGAACAACCTATATGAAATGATACAAAATGAATGAAGCTAATAGATGGTTAACTATTAGCTATACCTCGAGGACCAACACCAAATGTCCAAATGTGTTGTCTTGGGGATTCACCATAAGTTAGACTGACGCCATCGACATAGTTGGAGTCTATAGTGGCAAAGGCTCTTATTCGACCATCATTCAGTATGGAATCAACTATTCCTTTTTGATAAGCTCTGATCATCCCACAGACCCTGGAGTAGTTGAAACCATGTGAAGGAAAAATGACTGAAGAACAGTTTGGACCATCAGTGTTTATTACACATGTTGGTATAGGGCAATCGGTTCCCAGCCTGAGAGCACTGGGACACTGGTTGGTGTCCAGTTCAGCCACTTTCATCCACCCTCCAGTGACTCCATCACATGACCTGGTCATATCACAGAATGTTAAGATTACAGAGCCGTCGGGGAACCTGATCCAGTATTGACTTGAAGGAGAGGAGGGAGCAAACTGGAGAATGGCAGCACAGGAAGTTGCAGGATGACTTGGATGTAAACCTGGGCTTTCAGATAACTGCTCAATTCTTCTTGCTAGAGTTGAATGATTTCGACTCAGCTGGTTTAACCTGTCAATTGATCGGTTGAGAAGGTGTTGATTTTCTTCATATTGATCATTTAATGCTACGAATTTCTGATTCGACCTATCAATGGAGGTGTTCAACATTTCTCGGATGATTCTTGATCTATTAAGATTAAGTTCATAATGGTTTAACTCTTCAATTGATCTATTCAATCTGTATTGATTTAACCTGTAGATGGATCTATTGAGAATGTGTTGATTAAATTCATACTGGTTTAACTTGACGATCGATCGGTTGAGAAGGCGTTGATTTTCTTCATTTTGATCATTCAGTGCTGCAAATTTCTGATTCGACCTATCTATGGAAGTATTCAACATTTCTCGGATGAGATTAAGTTCATACTGGTTTAACTCTTCAATAGATCTATTTAGCCTGTATTGATTTAACCTGTCGATCGATCTATTGAAAATACGTTGATTCAATTCATACTGGTTTAACTTGTCAATTGATCGGTTTAGAAGGCGTTGATTTTCTTCATTTTGATCATTCAGTGCTGCAAATTTCTGATTCGATCTATCAACGGAAGTGTTCAACATTTCTCGGATGAGATTAAGTTCATACTCAATTGATCTGTTTAATCTGTACTGATTTAACCTGTCGATCGATCTATTGAAAATACGTTGATTCAATTCATACTGGTTTAACTTGTCAATTGATCGGTTGAGAAGGCGTTGATTTTCTTCATTTTGATCATTTAGTGCTGCAAATTTCTGATTCGATCTATCAACGGAAGTGTTCAACATTTCTCGGATGAGATTAAGTTCATACTCAATTGATCTGTTTAATCTGTACTGATTTAACCTGTCGATCGATCTATTAAGAATACGTTGATTCAATTCATACTGGTTTAATTTGTCAATTGATCGGTTGAGAAGGCGTTGATTTTCTTCATGTAAATCATTTAGCACTGCAAATTTCTGATTCAACCTATCAATGGAATTACGCATGTTCAATGTTTCTCCAATGATTTCGTTCAATACTGAAGAATTCAATTCCATGCTCCTTTTGTATGACGAATTGGACATTTCGTCTGAATCATTTTCTGCAATCAACGGTGCTTCTTGTGCGGCTATCTCAGCATTCAATTTTGAAATATTAACAAAAGCAAATGCGAAGCAAGCAGAAACTGCACCCACCAAAATTATTACAGCAAATGCAGTGATCAAAATATAAATAATTTTAGATTTGTTTCTGTTTTTGCTTGCAGAGACTTCAGCTAGAGGTTCCTTAGTACCAGACTTAAACATTGTTGTTTGGTAGCACGGGTTCTCATCCATTTTTGGCATCTCATACTTTGCTCTGGCTTTGGCTATTTCATTCATTTCGACATATATTCCAACGTTGGTATCAGGTGTATTGCTCATGATTATCTGCTTTAAAATTACTGTTATGATCTAGCTAGCTGCTGTTGGCTACTTTTATATGACACGAAACAGCTCATAGGGGGCGGAAGGTGGGGGCTGGAGGGGCTAGAGCCCCCTAATATTCAGAAAGTGGGGGCTGAGTCCCCTCAAAAATGATGGATTATGACATCACAAGTGTAACTGAAATAGTTTGCTGCTGTTGTTGTTTTTGTTGTTTTTGTTGTTTTTGTTTGTATTTTTAGGCAGCTTAGTTAGCTAACAAGCTATAATATTCAGTGCATGGGAATTGAGACATCACCCTAGAACCTCAGAGAATGCACCAGATCCAATCCAATGAGGCTTAAAATCCATCCTGGAGAGCATGACCACAGATCCCCCCTAGAAGGCACGCTATGTAGTGTGGTCACTATTATTACACTCAGCCCCCCCAAAATAGATGACCTTCCTCCCCCTATGCAGCTAGACAAATTAGCTTGTCAAAAGCTTCAAACCAGCTATCAAGAATAGCTGCATGGTTAAAGAATAGCCAATTAATTATCAATTATGTACATATGCCAAAATTAACATAAACATGCATGTTTACTGCTACTAGCTATCTTTCACACATCAAGAAGTGGTAATAGCTAATTATTCTGTGATTCTTAGCTATTATTATGAAGGATTAGCCAACCAAAATGTACATAAACATGTTTACTACGTAGCTACTATCTTTCACACGTCAAGAAGTGGGCTATAGCGCTAGCTACTGTGATTCTCATGATTAGGAAGGAATAGCCAACCAAAATTAACACATCTTTCACACATCAAGAAGTGGACAATAAGTAGCTATAGCGCTAGCTATTGTGATTCTCATAATTATGAAGGAATAGCCAACCAAAACATATCTTTCACACATCAAGAAGTAGATAATAATTATAGCTACTGTGATTCTCATAGCTAATTATGAAGGAATAGCCAACCAAAACATATCTTTCACGCATCAAGAAGTAGATAATAATTATAGCTACTGTGATTCTCATAATTATGAAGGAATAGCCAAAGTGCATATGCAGTTGCTTATATCCAAGTTCAGAGTTCAAATCTGCCATGGTAATTGGCTGCATATGAAGTGTCACCTGTAGGAAGCATAACATTATTAATCAAGGGATGTAGCTAGGGTTTGCACATTGCTACGTACGTAGCTGCTAACTAGCTAGCTAGCTACAAGATTTCAAATCTCAAATCAAATCAAGTCAAATCTCTAGGCACTATCATAAGGTGATGTGACTTGTAATCACAGTTTTGTCCACTTGTTCCTTCACTTTTTATACTGTCATCCTATATGCATCACTCTTACATTAACTTTACTTGTATAATCATCACTCTAACAGTCTACATAGTTACGCCTTATCCACTTAAAGTTCATTAGAAGACTCATAAGCATTTATGGTTATTCATAGATAACAAGTGGTTTCCCTCCTTTAGCTATAAATGAATGCCTCCTGCAGCACCTGACTGTGGCCCAATCACATTAGAGGAAGAGGAAGAGGCACAGTGAGTACAGTTTCCTCCATTCCACAAAGGCCTGTTAATTAGCTACACACATCTGTGTAGTTGTGTAAATGTCATCACAAAAGAAATGAGCTCTTTTGTGGTGGCCGAAATGAACAATACAAAATGATTAGTAGCTAATTAAGTTAATAGACACACCGTCAGTGCCAACACCAAATATCCAAATGTGTTGTTTCGGGGATTCACCATAAGTTAGACTGATGCCATCGATATAGTTGGAGTCTATTGTGGGAGAGCCTCTTATGGCACCTGTGATTATCATGTCGATTGCTCCTTTTTGATAAGCTCTGATCATCCCACAGACCCTGGAGATATTAGTCCATTGCTCCTTTTTGATAAACTGTGGTTTAATGTGCTCTTTGGATGATAAATGATGTAGCTACATACTGAAAATAAGCTACCAAATAAACAAGACACCTCTTTGAGTAGGGAGGAAACATACCGGTACGTAACACTGCAAAGAAGTTATGCATTGTGTATTATTGTTTACGTAACTATGCTGTAACTTCAGACATTAATTATGGCAACATGCAAGGGTATTCTTAACACTGACTGGCTAGTTAGACTGCACTGGAAACTGACTGCTCTTAGTCTATGTCAGCATGTACACCAGTGGTGGATCCAGGATTTTCAGAAAGGGGGGGCACATAGATGCAGGCTTATGGCCAAAATATCCGCGCGCTTGTGCGCGAAAAATTTTTTTACCCGGGTTTGGCTAACCACACCCTTTTTAGGGAAACTGCGCCCACTTGATGATTACCCAGTCTGCAGCTAACTTGCAAACTGTCATGCACCACTGTAATTCTTATAGGTGGCCACACCAAAAAGGGGGGGGGGGCATGTGCCTGAAATGCCCACTCCTAGATCCACCACTGTACACTGATAGTCCAAACTGCATGTGTATAGCTATCAAAATTTAACCGTAATGAAGTTATTACTAATAATGGCTTTCACTGGATGTAAATTTCATATGCTTGAATTGCAATATCTTCATCCCTACGTGGCTGATCACGACACACTCTCATCTCAATGTTGTCGGTTGTAATTGGAAGTTGCCTATAAAATCACGGAGGATTAGAGGAAGAGGCACAGTGAACACATTTTCCTTCATTCCACAGAGGCCTGTCACGTAATTATACACGTCTCATCACTACTGCTATTAATGCCGTCACAAAAGTAATGTGCTACGTATATTGATGAAACTCGGTGGCTGAGATGAACAACCTATATAAAATGATATAATTTTAAGTACCTGTGTAAACGTACGTATGTGTAGCTAGCTACGTACCTGTAGTACTACCAGCAGCAAAGGTCCAAATGTGTTGTTTTGAGGATTCTCCATATGTTAGACTGATCCCATCAACATAGTTGGAGTCCAGAGCACTTGTACGATCACTATGATCACCAAATGCATCAGTTGTCCCTTTTTGATAAGCTCTGATCATCCCACACACCCTAGAGTAGCTAAAACCATGTGAAGCAAAAGTGACCGAAGAACATTTTGAACCATCTGTGTTTATTATATATGTTGGTACGGGGCAATCTGTTCCCAGCCTGAGACCACTGGGACTCTCATCCACCCTCCAGTGACTCCACCACATGACCTGGTCATGTCACAGAATGTTAAGACGACAGAGCCGTTGGGGAACCTGATCCAGTATTGATTTGAAGGAGAGGAGGGAGCAAACTGGAGAATAGCAGTACAGGAAGTTGCAGGATGACTCGAATGTAAACCTGGGCTTTCAGATAACTGCTCAATTCTTCTTTCTACAGTACCTTGTAGAATAGACACATCAGATTTCAATCTTGAAATGTTAATAGAAGCAAATGCAAAACAGCCAGACACTGCACCCAACAAAATCATCACTGTGAATGCAGTGATAAAGACACAGAAGAAAATTTTTAATTTATTTCTGTTTTTGCTGTCCACTCTCACTATTCATACCAGACCTAAACATCGTTGTTTGGTGGTATCGATTCTTATACATATTTTGCATCTCACAGTCTTTAGCTATTTCATCCATTCCGACATACACAGCATTGGCATCATGTGTATTGCATGCTCATGACCACAACTGTACGTATGTTGTGATCTATAAAATTATAGCTAGAAGCTGCTACTTTTATACCTCACAAAACAACAAAAAATATGCATGATAATTATCACTATAATTATAGCTATTATGATAATACCTACGTATAGCTATAGCTCTCTGCATAATGCCACTATAGCTATGAAATTTAAGGACTGCATAAAATTAACTAAAACATGCATGAATCCATGCATTTCCCTTATATCTTAACCTCAAGGTTATTGGGGAAATGATGTAGCCACATAGAGCAAAACCTCAATAATTGACCACCACCAATCGCCGGACACTGCTGTGCAGAGACAAAACAACAGCGGAGGCTAACCTTGCCTTCTTTGGGTAGGCCTGTGCTATGCAAAGTGGCACACCGAGAGTTGGGCAGCTGGAGTCTACTGGCTGTCTGCAGCAGCAAAAACAACGACCGTCCGAAGATACTACCAAATCAGATGATCCACTCTAACTTCGACTCTTGCCTCCAAAAGCAGCACACTCTGCCGCTGCAATCTACTAACTAGCTAGGCGATATCTACCACTACTAGTCTACTTCCAAATAAAATTCCAGCAGCAGCAAGTAAAGCTGGCTGCAGAAACGTTGAGGTTAATTATGCTGACTCAGGGTTTCAATATTCGACATGTGCATGCACAGTATAGTGTTTTGCAGATCTGGAGTACAATCTATCTCTAAAGTCATAGAGATGAATTTCAGCTGTAAATATCATCAGTAATTTTTTTTTTTTTTTTTGGGGGGGGGGGGGGGGGGGGTACCAACAAACAATCAGAGTCACATACTCTTTACACAAAAACCACAGTATCAATTATGAAAAATAAGTTACATACTCTTCACAAAGCAACATACAAAATGCTCAGTAATCTCAGTCTTATTCACACAGTACATGTGGAACCACCGACCACACTCGCATCCAATCCATTTAGCTAGGAGTCAAATCCTCAGACTCAGAAATCACACATTTTCGGGCATCACAATCTCTGTCTTCCTCCATAGAACTGCTACCTACAACACACAATTGCATCTTTATTGGACATTGGGTGTTGAGAGGTTGGGAATTTACAGTCTACCCTATTATATATGGTCAAAGTACAACTTAACTTTCACTCTATTTCACTTACATTCTACTGGGCACTCATCCATGGAGTCTGCACACCCAGACCAATGCCCTCGTGCTGGACGACCACAGGAAACTGCTCGCTTGGAGACACGCCTTCCTCCATCCCTGTCAGATCTATCATCCATGGAGTTTGCACGCCCTCGTACTGGACGACCAAGGGAAGCAGCTCGCTTGGAGACACGCCTTCCTCCATCCTTGTCAGATCTATCATCCATGGAGTTTGCACGCCCTCGTACTGGACGACCACAAGAAGCAGTAGTCTGGCGTCGCCAGCCCAGCTTTTCTTCTTTTTTGGGGGGACGGGGAAGAAAAGTGGTCTGGTGGCTCTAGCATCAACTACTTGTGTCGCCCGCGCGCGCAGCTATAGCTGCGTCCCAATCAGATTGCTCTATTCAGTCACGTGAAGTAGTATTAATGTTGGCGAGACACACCCACTATTTATTCCAGGTTGGCAGAGCTAGAGCTATGGAGAGTAACCAAGAACTGTGTTTAAAGAGCTAGGAATACCTGGCCTGAAGCCTGAACGGCTGAAAGTTGTATCAGCGATTTTCAAGGGCGATGTGTTCGCAATTCTACCTACTGGCTTCGGAAAATTATTCAACACGCATGTATATTGCAATTTAAATTATTTTTGAGAGAGCGCGCGGGCGTCACAAGTAGTTTATGCTAGAGCTCCCAGACCACTTTTCTTCCCCGTCCCCCCAAAAAAGAAGAAAAGCTGGGCTGGCGACGCCAGACTAAAGAAGCAGCTCGCTTGGAGACACGCCTTCCTCCATCCTTGAGTTTGCATGCCCTCATACTGGATGACCACGGGAAGAAGCTCGCTTGGAGACACGCCTTCCTCCATCATTGTTAGATCCATCATCCACAGAGTTTGCACACTCTCGTACTGGATGACCATGGGAAGATATGCAGATGAAATTTAGATAGAGTACTTTCTAACAAATCATAATATTTATCAAGAACTTCCTTATTCGTAGCCAGATACCTTGCTTGGGATAATGAAGAAGGTGTTCGTGAGGATGACGATGAAGAATGAAGTCCACCAGCCATTGCTAACCCTTTTGTCTCTGCCTCGATAGAGCAGGTATCGCTCCACTAAACTGATTGCATCCTTACGACATATCCTATAGAAGCACAATGGAAGATGAATCCCTCCAGTTCTGATTCTTCATCGTCAGTGAGGAGCTTGGGAGGCCCACTGACACTTCCAGGCAATACCCGGCCACTGATGCAATCTCCAAGAGTAGTTCTGGGGATGCTTGTTAGTACCTTCATTTATACTAGCAAATACCTTGCTACTTGAAAGAGACAACCCCCCAAGTCTGAGCACACCCTAGCTACCCAAGCCTACACAATAGGATATCAGAGCCTGGCATCTAGCAGGTGGGCAAAAATTAGAAATACAGTAATTTTGGGCTCTTTTAACACAACTCTGGAATTTTATTACCCCTGCTACATAATAACTGGCTTTAGATAGGTAGCTAGCTACTCATGCTGCTATAACTACATGCAGTTGGTTATTCATGATTTAAACCACCACAAAACAAAAAGCATACCCCAATAACTACTCTTTAAAGCAACATTTATCTCACGTACAGAAGCTGCAACCCAGCAAACCGAAGCAGAAGGTTCTAGCCCAACACCACAGGCTCCAGGTTGTCGTTAATTGCTGAGATAAACTTGGTTGGTACACTTCTACACTGAGCATGCGCATGTCGAATATTGAAACCCTGAGTCAGCATAATTAACCTCAACGTTTCTGCAGCCAGCTTTACTTGCTGCTGCTGGAATTTTATTTGGAAGTAGACTAGTAGTGGTAGATGTCGCTTAGTAGATTGCAGCAGCAGAGTGTGCTGCTTTTGGAGGCAAGAATCGAAGTTAGAGTGGATCATCTGATTTGGTAGTATCTTCGGACGGTCGTTGTTTTTGCTGCTGCAGACAGCCAGTAGACTCCAGCTGCCCAACTCTCGGTGTGCCACTTTGCATAGCACAGGCCTACCCAAAGAAGGCAAGGTTAGCCTCCGCTGTTGTTTTATCTCTGCACAGCAGTGTCCGGCGATTGGTGGTGGTCAATTATTGAGGTTTTGCTCTAGCTACCTGAAAATAATCCTTAGGTGCCAAATAAACAAGACACCTCTTTGAATACGGAGGAAACATATGCAATATATAATTATATCGAAGAAGTTGTGCATTGTGTGTAGCTAGTGTTTATTTAGTAAGTATGCTTAGCTATGTAACACTATGTACATGAAGTTTCATTTTTACAGCCTACCTTTTTTTCCCCCTACCGTATCTCATGTGCAGACACATCGATCACTATTCTTACATTGAAAAGGCATTTTGGATCAAACATGAGGGGGAAAATCCCATTAGTTGTCTTGGGAAAGTGGTACATGACATATGTATGCATCATCATTGAACTTAGGGTCTGCAGTCTCTGATTTAAGTCACATAGGAGAGGAACTCAACTATAGTGAAACTCATATAGCTAGTGCATTAAGAAATTCACTGTTAAAAAAAAAAAAAATTGACTGGTTTTGGTTGTCTGAGTTGCATAATTGCTCAAGGAATATGTAACTCTGGTTGCCCTACATTCCAAACTGTAAACTACGTACTTACTGGATGATTAGTGACGGCAATTATATGCATGTAAATTGTGACCTTAGGGCTAGTGGGAGTGTGCCTACATGAAAATTGATACTCATGGCATGCCATTTTAACTCCAAGAGTGTAATTATATAGCTAGCCACGTAGAACAGTGGGAGTGTGCCTACATGAAAATTGATACCCATGGCATGCCATTTTAACTCCAAGAGTGTAATTATATAGCTAGCCACGTAGAACACTACTTACAATCTAGTGTGGGTTAAGACTTTATGTCAAGATCTACATAGCTAACTATAGTCTCTAATTTTGATAGCTATCGATTGCCATAATGTATGGGCTAAAGGTAGTTTGTTTGCTGGTTATCAGCTCTACAGCAGTCTTGGCCCAAACATCCTTCAATGGTTCACTTCCTATTCGCATCGATGCTGCCACAGTAAGTGGAGGAGCTAATAACCGTGGGTCTTGTCCTTTAAGTGATGTTATCGAGTCTGCTAGAAGGAATCTTGATGAGTCTGCTCGTTCGTCTTCACAAGGATTTGAAGCAGGTGAAGTGCTTCCTAATTGTGGCATTGGGAAATGGATTCAAGTGGCTCTCTTTAACATGTCCAATGCATCTCATTTTTGCCCTCCTTCTTGGACAGAAACTTCGATGCCTCTAAGGTCATGTTTTACTCGTTCACCTACAACCTGTCCAGGAACATTTTTCTCTACATCTGGACTGACATACAGTCGTGTTTGTGGGCGAGCTATAGGACTTGTGTCAGGACAAGCCAATGCTTTTGGTTATTTAGGCCCCCAAAGGAATCAAACCATTGATGGACCTTATGTGGATGGTATCAGTTTGACTCACGGATCACCTCGAAAACATATTTGGACTTTTGCTGGTAGTAGAAGTCGGCTTGGTACACAGGATGTAAGTCACTGTCCTTGTGATAATGGTAATCGTAATACCTATCAGGCACCCCTTCCTCCATCATTCGTTGCCAATGACTACTTTTGTGATGTGGAATATAATGGTGCTTTGTGGGATGCTACAGGCTGTTCCCGAGAGTGCTGCCGTGTCAACACTAATCCGTGGTTCAGTGTGTCCCTTCCTGCTCCCACCTCTGATGATATTGAAGTGAGGATCTGTGGTGATCAGGATTATGGTGCTGAGATTATACGACTCAGCTATCTGCAGTTGTATGTGCAGTAATTTACTTTCCAGTCACAATCGTACTTTGTCCTTTGATAAGCTGTAACTATACAGTAATAAAGATTAGATATTCCTACATTAGCATGTAAGACTAAATAATTAATACTGCAATAGTACAATGTGGGTGATGATTATCATCATGCAGTAGCTAGCTATATAATCCCAATATCATTATTGAATTTTGAGAATGTCTGGGCCAGAATTACATAGCTACATAGTTATATCATACGTTCTCCCAGTTATCTGATTCTGCAAATGATCAAGTTGTGATGAGAATTGTGAGGTACATGTATCCATCCATCCACAACCCGATTATGTATGGCCTGGACTGCCACGATGTCTACATGAATGCTATAAAGTTACAACTATGTATGCAATTTATGATGCCAAAAACCACTGTGATTATGTGGATCATGGTGTCAGGGCTAAATGTACAGATAGCAAATCAGGTTATAGCAAATTAATGTGCAATAAAAGTCAGCCAAAATACGTATTCCTCAGCCAAGTTACCTTGAACTCCAACTTCAATTGCTATGTAATTGTTTGCTGCTGGTTATCAGTGCTCCTCTGTTTACAGCAATCTTTTTTTTAATGCTTCACAATACTTTATTACATCATGACTTGCACAATGAGAAGGAATGAAAATGTTGAGTAGTATTGTCGGTCTGTCAGGGTGTGTGACAGCCATCCATGCAGTTTTAAAAAGTAGCTAGCTAATAAATGATTTAGTTAAAGAGAGGTGGTTGTGGAAAGTGGGAGCATTTAGCACACAAACAGATGAAGTGGAGAGTGCATAGGTTATTGGGGTCGTAAGTGATATAAAGTGATCTGTTAATTCTTTTGTTTTATAGAGGCAAGAGGTCTGTTTATATCCTGTGGGGGCAGCTTGTTCCAGATCCTAGCGACACGGTTAAAGTAGAAATTCCTACATATATTCTTTCTGGATCTTGTAATATTCATTTTCTTATGCAGGCCCGATCTTGTTTGCTGGTCATTGAACGAGATGTATTCACGAATGTTGAAGTCTGCAGTTGGCTCTTTTAAACTGTTCAACTTGGTCAGTCTCTTCTTATAATCCATCTCATGGTTGTTGAGTATAAATTTTGTTGACCGCCTCTGAACCTTTTCAAGTTTCTCGATATCCTTTCTATAGCAAGGCTTCCATATTTCTGAGCAGTAAACCAGCTGAGATCTGACCAGGGATATGCATAACATCTTCTTTTCGTGTATAGAGTTTGTTGAAGAAAAGGTACGTCTCAATAGACCCAAAATCTTGTATGCTCTTGCTATGATATGTCTTATAATTTATGTGATAGTACTTGAGAAAAGGGGTCTTATCGTGCAAAACATTAAAAGCTGTTAAACGCGTTTACAAGCTACATATAAAATGTACATGAGATGTAAATTCAATTAAGTATAACTCAGGAACAAAGTGGTGTATAAATTTGATTTAAAAGCAATGTACATCTCCAGTTCAAGAGCTTTAGAATGATACCAATTTTCAATCAATTAAATTATGAAATATGAAAAATTGTACCTCATATATCAAATATTCTATTGTGAATTGCACAGTCTATGATCAGGTGTGGAACATTCCACAATCACCCAACTACCCCTGGTCTTAATTACTTTCCCTTATTACTTATTCTGGTTTTTGAAATGCAGCTATGACAACATTGTGGTTAAATTCTAAGCACAGTCATATCACTTGGTTCTAGCTAGCAATAGCTAGAGTAGATAAAGATGAGTAGAGCAAAGTCAGTGTTCCTACTTTGTATGCTGCCACTAGTTGTGCTATTTCTGACAACGTTTGACACATATTTGACAGTGCTTCAGCATGGAGAGACTAAAGCTATGTCAAGAGTACCCCCTTCAAGGTTCAGGGCTTGGGATAGAGGCTATGTGACCTCTGTTCAACCTGAAGTAGCAGTGAATTGTAGTAGAGTGATGTCTGGAGATGAGAGAGAGATAAATAGAACAATGTCACTGGTGTCAGGATGGAGAAATGCCCTAACAGATGAAGCATTAATGAGAAAGATGCAGAACTGTTCCTGGCTTAGAGATTCTTTCAGCAACAACTTGTATAACTCTAAATTAGAGAGATCTTTCCCCATAGCATTTACCTTTGTAGTCCATGATAGTCCCCAACAGGTACTCAGATTGCTGCGTCTCCTCTACAGACCTCAAAACTCCTACTGCATCCACTGTGATGCCAAATCTCCACACAAAGCTTTCTTTCGAAAAATTGCTAGCTGTTTTGAGAATATCATCATTCCTTCAAAGTTGATCGACGTGGTGTGGGGAAAGGAGACCATTATGGAAGCTCAAATGAGCTGTATGACTGATCTTGTTAAATTTAGAGCCAAAGAGAAGTACAAATGGAAGTATGTGATCAACTTGTGTGGGAAAGAGCTTCCCATGATGACCAACAGGGAGATGGTGAAAAGACTCGTAAAACTAAATGGATCTTCATCCATAATGGCACACAAACTCACAGCACGAGAGTTCGAGTATCGAATGAAGGAAAGTGTTAAGAACTATTCCTTCATACTCTCACAGTTAGCACCCCCTTCATTTAATGACAGTGCATTTTATAAGAGTTCATCATACAATGCAATATCGATTCAATTTGCAAGATTTCTTGTGTTTAATAGAACCGTGAGGAAGTTTCGTGAATTCTTCAAACTGTGCAGATACTCAGAAGAGCATTTTTATGCAACTGTATATATGCTTCCTCATGTACCAGGAGGATACGACAAACACATTGATCACTATTTTTACATCGAAAAAGCGTTTTGGATCAAACCTGAGGGGGGAAATCCCATTAGTTGCCTTGGGAAAGTGGTACATGACATATGCATCATCACAGCAGTCGACCTGCCAAAGGTGGTGAAAGCACATGTACAGCATCCCGACTCTCTCTTTCACAATAAGTACTTTATGGAACTGGACCATACAATCATGAAGTGCATGGAGGAAAAGATAGTTGCTCAAAACAGGTTAGAATACGAGGAAGAAGAGAATTGTGACAGCTATTGAAACAAGTCAGAATACGAGAGTATGAGATTTTGACAGCTTTAGATTGTTCAAGAGTTTAGAATTTTGGTTAACCACTGGCTACAAAAGTCCAAAACACATTATTATAATGCATGGATGCTGTGTACATTAAGAGAACAGGGCATATCCATGGGGCATGTCATCCAGGCATGTAGCTACGTATAAACCAACAAACTAACTAACAAAAAAACCAGTGAGGAAATGGATATGGGTCCATCAACCTAAATAGATTTAAAATGGTTGTTCAGTAGCTAAAAAGGTTCATTGGCCTTTTTAGGAACACATCGGCATAAAAACTGTCTAGGACCAATGATCCAATCCCTCTGGTACAGGTTCTTTGTTACCATGAACTTAGAGGGTGATTTGAAAGTCAACCATGTCACATAGGTAATGAAGCTTCACCTGAGCATCGTAGTAGTGAAGAAGTACCTTACCCTTACCACTCAGACATTCTCATCATCAACAAACACAGCACTGCTGCGGTATTTTGTTGGATAACGTGAACATGTAGACTGTTAGAGGTGATGATTACATACTTACGTAGCTATCATTCAACATCCCCTTCTCCATACATATATCTATATCAGAGAAGATTTATGGGGAATAAAACAGCCTATAATTACATGAAAGGGAAAAAAATTAGGCCATGTAGGGTTAGTCTGACAAGTCTGCTTGCAACAATT
This sequence comes from Crambe crambe, assembly GCA_963924555.1. Taxonomy (NCBI): domain Eukaryota; kingdom Metazoa; phylum Porifera; class Demospongiae; order Poecilosclerida; family Crambeidae; genus Crambe; species Crambe crambe. Next base: position 1,504,550 of record OZ004584.1, on the reverse strand, counting down.
TGAGGCAGGTGAAGTGCCTAATTGTAGCATAGAAAACATTTGTGTAGGAAGATGATTCAGTTTCGGGGGGCCCAGCACTACAAATATTGCTTGCCAATTAGGGGGGCCATGGTCCCCCCTGTTCTTCATCAAGTGGGGAAATGGATGCATACTGGAGTTTTCAATGCCTTTAAGGTTGTGCGTGCACCTACCAAGACCGGCCAGAGAAGCCCATGTATAAGGCTGTTTATACTCTGAGGTACCCCTGTCTCACCCACTATGCAGTCCTTATGCAGGAAATGGATGTGTGCACTGTAAAAATGAAAGTATTTACTGCACACAATTTTGTCCCAATGTACACACTGTTTTGTTAGTGTATTGGGATAATTTAGCATGCAGTAAAACACTTTCATTTTTACCATGTACGTAAGTAAAGCCATAGGTGGTGGAACAGGTCAGGCCGGTCAGGCCCAGGCCTGACCAATATTTTGAGAAAAATAAGTTAATTAAAGTTACTTTATTATGTTAAATTCAGTGGCCATCAATCAATAACAAAAGAAAGTGTCTAATGATGCTTGAATGTGACAAATTGTACTTAGGGGATCTGGAGGATTATTTTAATTTCAGGCCTAATCAATTGAACCTTGCTTCCAACACCTCTGAAAGCACGAGTCAACCTTACGTGACATGGGTATATGGCTGCATGTGAGCCGATTGGCACTGAGAAGGCAATGAGGTCTTATAGAGCTGAAATTTTCACTTGTAGCTACAGGTACGTAGGAATTTAAAAATCTTCAACCGAATAGTACTATAATTATTACCCAGGCATACTGGTGCCTTGCCTTTACTGACCTAAGGAATCTAACCATTGATGGACCGAATATTATCATGCAGTTTGACTCATGGATCACCTCAAAAACCCATGGACTTTGTATGAGTCGGTAGGACATACTGCATGAAGGAGGGTGGAGTTCCTCTATGAATAAATATGAACCATCAAGCAGAGTTTTTGAAATACTCTCCAAACCCAAATCAAGAATATTTAGGGTGTACTTCCATAAATGCACCTCTTAATACAGTCTTGGACAAAATCACAGTGTTGGATTCTTGAGAGTGCATAGAATGCCAGAATGTTGTGTACTGTATACCAGAGCTCACTAAAGTTGTGTTACAGGACATTATTTTTTTTATGGCTCATTTTTCATTCATCCTGTCCCTTTTTGTCTGATTGACCATAACAGGTATTAGATAATCAATGAGAGAATGTTTATGTTAAAACTTGAGGGGAATCAAGATTTGCGAATCAAATGTTCCATCTTTTAAGCCTTCCTTTGAACCTTCCAAAAGTTGCCTATAAGATGCAACATTGAATACATATTAGGAATAAAAAAAAGAAGCCATTTTGTGTTATGCTAGTGTTTACTGAGCAATGGCTGAGAAAGAGATGATATGGCATATAATTTTTGGCTCTAATAATTATGATAGTATAGTCAGTACTGAGATGTGAAGAATGAAGCTCTAGAGTGCATGTACGTACCTATGTAAGAGCAGAAATATTATAAACTACTTGGTACGTATGTTATTAGCTAGTGTATAACTGTATCACCATAAAGTGAGACAGCACTGTACTAAAATGACACATCATTAATGCTGAGCTTAAGAGATGTTAAAGCCTGAAAGGGATACAGAATAATGAACAGAAGTGCAATAAATTAGGAATACAATGTCCAGTTCTGTGACATGGTGGTTGTGAGATATTTGATTTAAGAGTAGCTGTGACCTTAAATGTCTCTTCACAGGGATGAATTAGGAAGGCAATTAAGTTGTCCGATGCCCTGTGCAGATGTTCTTCCATTATATGTGAGGCTGAAGTTCTCTCTCACAAAAGTCTAGCTGCCCTAAATCGACTGAATCAAACTATGGGATGATGCTAGGGACCATGATGTACAGGATCAAGATCATTAATATCCGCCTTGAAGACCATCACCCCTCCTGTCCATGAAGAAAAGCTCTCTTGTCACATCTGTGGTTATGAGTATAACTATCCCTTTCCAGTCATAGGATTTGCTTTACTTGGACTTTCAGTGTCACTGTTTAGAATACCGGCATATTTTTTCTGTAGCAACAAGTATACCACACTCACTCTTCTCCATCCCAAAGAGTGCTAGTCCTGCAGGAACTCCATCACAGGAATGATCTTGCCCACACAGCTTGTAAGTATGTATTATTAATCAGCAAAGAGTGTACACACTAGCTTGCACATTATACCGATTTATAATCATACATGTAACGTATGTAAAAATGTCATAGCTAAATTAAAAATGGATCGAGATATTTCCATCCCTCCTGGTGATTACAATTACCACAACAGTAATTCCATTTAGCATCCAGAAATTAGCATACACAATTAATGTTTAGCATGAACAAGAATTAATGTTTAGCATGAACAAGAATTACTACAATGCCAATGATTCAAGTCAAACATACATTAGCTATTATTTTGTTGTTTTTATCGGAATTATGCAGTGAGTGCTAGCTAATAATATAAAAGTTCAAGTCTAAAAGGAAGGACTGAAATTACTGCACATACAACTGCAGAACGCTTAGAAGGATATTCTCATTCCCAGGATTCTCATCACCACAGATTCTCACTTCAATATCATCAAAAGTGGGGGCAGGGAGGGACACACTGAACCACGGAGGATTGTTGAAGGTGCAGCAGTTGGAGGTGCAGTCCATAGCATCCCACAATGCACCATTGTAGTCACCATCACAGAAGTAGTTATTGCCAACATAAGAAGGTGGAAAAGGAGCTCGATCAAGAGCATGATTATATAGCATTATCACAAGGACAGCGGAAGAGAACACCACCATGGCCAGCAGCAAAAGACCAAAATATGTTGTCGTGGTGAACCATGAGTAACACTGATACCATCCACGTATGGTTCATCAATGCTCGGAGAATTTCTGAAGTTGTATATTTCAGCAAAGGCATCTGGACTGCCAGTACTATATCCTACGGCTTGCCCACAAATGCGACTGTAAGTCAATCCAGGGGTAGGAAAAACTGTTTCTGGGCAAGATGTAGGTGTGGAAGCAAAGCACGACCTTGCAGGTGATGAAGTCATAGTCCAAGAGGAAAGACATTGCTGGGATGTGTTACTCATATCCAGCTCAACCACTCTAGTCCACCCTCCAGTGATGTTACCACATGACCTGGTCATGTCACAGTATACACGCACAGCAGAGCCATTGGAGGACCTGATCCAGTAGTGACCTGAGGGAGAGGAGGGAATAAACTGGAGAATAGCAGCACATGAAGCTGCAGGATAACTTGGATGCAATCTTGATAGTGAAATCTTTATTAATCGCTGGGTTTTGTTCTCCAGTGCAGAATATAACTTCTGATTTGACTGATCGAAAGAAGTATTCAACATTAAGTTTAGCTGAATAGTCTCATACTGATCACTTACCAGTGAAAACTGAGCAGTGGAAGCACTCTTCAAACTTGAAATCTCAATGAAGGCAAATACAAAGCAGATAATGACTGCAATAATAAACGCAATGACTGCAATTACAATCATTATAGTGAAGAACCATTTCTTCTTTCCTTTTTTTCTTCTCTATTAACACGAACTGAGGCACACATCGTAGTTGCATAGCATTCATTTTCATGAATGTTATATCTTATATCATCGTCAACATCCACTTTTTTACTCATTTTAAAGTTAAATGAGGGAATTGAAACCAGACCATGGCTGTTAACACTGCATGCATTCAGCTTTTTATTGGGCTGTACAAATAAGAATTAATTCCCTAACAAAAATGTGACACTTTTATGTTGTGGAAACACTTTCCATGATATAAACATTCAACTATAATAACTGAACAATCATGTGTCAGCACTATATGTAAGAGTACATAACTATAACAGATGCAAACAAAGGATACACACTCTGAAAAATGAAAGTGTGTATGTATACTGCACACTTTGTACTGTGTGTGTTATTGGAACTTTTCATTTTTAAATAGAGCTAGTTATTATAGTGTCCATTTTAAATTTGTAAATAATATGGCATGGAAACATAAACAGCTAACAGAGGATAGCAGCTATTATAGTCACAACTTTTAAATGGGGTAAATACCTTCTTTTAGACAGATGCTTAAAGTGTTTCCGCAATATGAACATTATATAGTTATCTCAACAGTGTGGCCATGCATTATAGCCCTGGCAAGGGTGAAGGGTGCAGGAAGGGGGTATACATTACTATATGAGCGCAAAAAATTTCTTCTAAATAAAAAGTGAAGTAGGGATAGCCATAAAATTCAGCTGTACTATGTGTATACATATTCCCTCTCATGCATGTGAAGCACAAATAAAAATCATGTGACTTGAATCGTTAGCTATAGTAGTTACACTGAAAGTGAATTTGCAGGGATAGTAATCATAATAATGTTACTGATTTACTCTCTTTCAAGTATGATGTGCATGCATGTCTAAACTTTGTGAACTTCAGATATTGTTCATGTGGCTTGCTGCACAGTAAGTTATTGCAGCCATGCACTGTATGACATTGGAAACCTTGCATGATTTTTGGATTATTGCTCTGTAAGGAATCCGGGTGACAGAGATATAGAGACTTGTAATTATTATTATTGATGAAGATATCACACACAGCCTCTAAAATGGTCCCTACTTACAGAGAACATTTTAGAACACGAAAAACCACATGCTGAATAAACCACATGCTGACAAGACATAAGAATAACAGGAATGCACAAATCAAGGACAGATATATACACCTACACATATAATATTACTAGGGCAATGTTCAACATTCAGTTGACAGCGAGCGAGCAAGCAAGTACATTCTTCAACGATTGCTGTTGAGTATCTGTAGCAATGTGCAGCATTTGATAGTGAGCAATTAAAGTAGCTGATAGGCTTCAGTGCTTGATATTGCTAGAGTCATGTAAGTGGTGGCAGGCAGCTGCATACATGCTTACCTCAAAGCACTTAGATAAGCCTAGTGCCTACAAGCCGCTTAGATAAGCCTCTTGTGCCTGCTGCCCAAAAGGCTGTAGAAATGTTGAGCTGATAGTTCATTTGTGCTTTGCTGTTGTGTTATGTAGCTAGCTAAGTGGCAGGCAGCTGCATGCATAGAAAGCTAAGTACTTACCACAAAGCACTTAGATATGTCTAGTGCCTACAATCCACTTAGATAAGCCTAGCCCTACTATCCACCGTGCTATAAACAAAGCGATGTAGAAATCAATCAAGCAATTACAACTGGAGCACGCGCATAAATGCACGCGCAGGGGCGCTACTATTGCACGACACGTACGTACGTACGTACGCCTGGGGCATTTTGGAGTGTAGACATAGATATATATATTTAAAATTTCAATGAGTCATGACCTGAGAGTCAGCTCACTCGCTTCGCTCGCTCGCTGCAATAATGTACATACATGTTCTGGTCCTTCACATGCTCGTAAATCTTGATATCTATAGCTAGAGGATTATTTCTGTAGCAATATATTCATCTCCTGCGTGACTCATTCCTGCAAAATAGCTATGTAGGACTCAAGAAATCTTGCCCATACGAGGAATGTGTTATTGCATGTACGTACATGTATTCCGACTAGTATGTACATATGTGTAGTATTTCGAGTGCCATATGAAATATATAGGAGCATAGGTTTTTTCCTCTAATGTAGCTATTTTCAATAGTATAGCTACGTATAAATTTGCATGCGCTACTTTCAGTGGTCAGCCTTCAAGCCCTCTTCGTATCCAAGTCTCATTGCATTTTTTGCTGTAGCCTCCAAACCACTTGTACTAGACAAGTGCAGTTTGCTGGAAGATATGCACAAGCAGGTGCAATTTAGCGAACGAACTTATAGGAACAATGCTTCAATCGCCACATCTTCATTACAAGCCCCTTCATCTCTGCAAACTCTCATCTCAATGTCATCAGTGGTATGGTCTTGCAGCTGCCTGTAGAACCATTTGTCAGAAGAAGTATACAGTTAATACAACTTCCTCCATTCCAAAGACGTCTGGTATGCAGGCAGGTATAACGGGCTTGTCAGTTCCATCACAGTAGAAATGAAAGAGAGCCCTGCTGCTGATGGTAATGCACAATAAGGTCTGGTTTCTAAGAAAGTATGCTCCATGAGTTAGACTATAATACCATCAACATATAGTTGGAGTCTAGAGTGGGATGATTCCTTAGTAAGTTTGGTTCACCATTATTACCAAATGATAAGGTGTCCCAACTTAATAAGCTCACAGACTTTGGAATAGCTAGTTGAAACCAGAATAGATCATACGTGTGCGTGTAGGATTGTAAGCAGTTCCCATACTGAAAGTATTGGGACATTGGCTACTGTTGTCTCTCATATCTACGTAGTTCAGCCACTCTCATCCACCCTCCAGTGATGTTATCACAATATGACCTGGTCATGTCACAGTACACGTGCACGTATACCAGAACCATTAGAAGACCTGATCCAGTAGTAGCCTGAAGGAGGGAGCAAAGTGAAGAATCGTCACACAAGAAGCTGCTGGATAATTCTTATAACTACAAGTGAGTGCAAAAAAGTTCTTTAAATAAAAAGTGAAGTAGGGATAGCCATAAAATTTAGCTGCATTCCTATCACTCCTAGCCCTCCTAATTTCAATAACCACGCCTATATATATCACCCAACTTAAATCCCTACTCTTCACTCCCCCTTCAGCAATAAGTGAGTCAAGTAACCCCTTACCCGTACCCATCACCAAACTCAAGAATCACAGCAATAATATTATTACAAAACTACTATTCCTACTTCACTCCTAAGGAGGCCTAGGAGTGAAGTAGGAATAGTAGTTTTGTAGCCATCCCTACTTAGAGAGTGCTAGCGTACTCTCTGATAAACCTGTGTAATTCTGAATTTGAGCATGGTCTGGCTTTCTATAGCATTATAAATTTTTGACTGAATTTCATTTCAATCATCCAAATAGAACTGTTTGTGAGAGCCAGAACTTGTTGAATAGTTTCATACTGATTGCTTAGCAGTGAAAACTGAGCAGTGGAAGTAGCTACTCTTCAAAGGCAAGTACAAAGCAGATAATGAGTGCAATAATAAATGCAATGACTGCATGCAACTGCATCATTAATGTGCAGAAGCATTTCTTCTTAGAGAACACTTACGTTTAATTAGCTATATGCTATTAGCAAAAGTTGTGACGTTTTGACTATAATAACTTAGCTATCCGTTTGCATCCATTACAGCCAGATGCATGGAGAGTTTTTTTAATTAGTGTGTCCATTTGGCAAGATATAAAATTTTGTAAATGATGACAGATTCATGGAAAGCATTTCTACTACATAATTAGCTATATACTGTGTCCATTTGGAAAAAAATATTATAAACAATGACAGATGTATGGAAAGTGTTTCTGCCAACATAAATTACAACAACAACAACAACAAAAATTACATCTTGTGCTGTGATACGTATCAGGACAATTTTCAATCACAATGAAATTATGAAATATGAAATATTGTACCTCATATCAAACATTCTATTAATGTGAATTGCACAGTCTATGATCAGGTGTGGAATTGTACATTCCACAATCATCCAGGTCTTAGTGTAGACTGTGCATAAATTAGAATTATAAGATTATCAAATTCAATATTTAGCATGTAAAGTGTTTGGACCAAAAAAGTATATACACAGATCAATTGGCCACACATCCTTCCTTCAGTCACATGTAGTTAAATGGTCTCTTTTTTTCTTTCACAGAATTGTTTTTTCCTTATTACTTATTCTGGTTTTTGAAATGCAGCTATGACAACATTGTGGTTAAATTCTAAACACAGTCATATATATATATCACTTGGTTTTGGCTAGCAATAGCTAATACAGCTAGCTAGAGTAGATAAAGATGAGTATAGCAAAAGAGTCAGTGTTCCTACTTTGTATGCTGCCACTAGTTGTGCTATTTCTGACAATGTTTGACACTTATTGGACAGTGCTTCAGTATGGAGAAACTAGAGCTATGTGTAGAGTACCCCCTGGAAGGTTCAGGGCTTGGGATAGAGGCTACGTGACCTCTGTTGAACCTGAAGTAGCAGTGAATTGTAGTAGAGTGATGTCTGGAGATGAGAGAGAGATAAATAGAACAATGTTGCTGGTGTCTGAATGGAGAAATGCCCTAACAGATGAAGTATTAGCTAATGAGGAAGATGCAGAATTGTTCCTGGCTTAGAGATTCTTTCAGCAACAACTTGTATAACTCTAAATTAGAGAGGTCTTTCCCAATAGCATTCACCTTTGTAGTGTACGATAATCCCCAACAGGTACTCAGATTGCTGCGTCTCCTCTACAGACCTCAAAACTCCTACTGCATCCACTGTGATGCCAAATCTCCACACAAAGCTTTCTTTCGAAAAATTGCTAGCTGTTTTGAGAATATCATCATTCCTTCAAAGTTGATCGACGTGGTGTGGGGAAAGGAGACCATTATGGAAGCTCAAATGAGCTGTATGACTGATCTTGTCAAGTTCAGAGCCAAAGAGAAGTACAAATGGAAGTATGTGATCAACTTGTGTGGGAAAGAGCTTCCCCTGATGACCAACAGGGAGATGGTGAAGAGACTCATAAACCTAAAAGGATCTTCATCCATAATGGCACGCAAACTCACAGCACGAGAGTTCGAGTATCGAATGAAGGAGAGTGTTAAGAACTATTCCCTCAAACTCTTACAGTTAGCACCCCCCTCATTTAATGACAGTGCATTTTATAAGAGTTCATCATACAATGCAATATCGATTCAATTTGCAAGATTTCTCGTGTTTAATAGAACCATGAGGAAGTTTCGTGAGTTCTTCAAAATGTGCAGATACTCAGAAGAGCATTTTTATGCAACTGTATACATGCTTCCTCATGTACCAGGAGGATACGATAAACACATTGATCACTATTTTTACATCGAAAAAGCGTTTTGGATCAAACCAAAGGGAAAAGGTTGCCTTGGGAAAGTGGTACACAATATATGCATCATCACAGCAGTCGACCTACCAAAGGTGGTGAAAGCACATGCGCAGCAGCCCAACTCTCTCTTTCATAATAAGTACTTCATGGAACTGGACCATACGGTCATGAAGTGCATGGAGGAAAGGATAGTTGCCCAAAACAGGTTAGAATATGAGGAAGAAGAAAATTGTGACAGCTATTGAAACAGGTCAGAATATGAGAGTAGCTATGAAGAATAAGACAAATATGACAGCTATATATAGATGATATTATAGTGGCCTTTATAACTTATAGTGCATGGATAGCTAGCATTCTGGTACTTACTATAGCTTCATAGAAAGATTGTTTAAGAGTATATAGTTTTGGTTAACCACTGACTACAAAAGTCCAAAACACATAGCTACAATGCATGGATGTTGATTGATAAGGGCATGTGGTGCATCTGGGGGTATGTCATCCAGGCATGTAGAAAACACATACATTGCATCCATGTATGTTGTGTGCATTAAGAGAACATGAAGTAAGGGCATGTGGTGCATCTGGGGGCATGTCATCCAGGCATGTAAAAACAAACGTACTAACAATCCAATCCAAAAAAAAAAAAATGGAGGGGAGGGGAGAGGAAATGGATATGGGTCCATGAACCTAAATAAAAAATGGTTAGCTAATTACTCCATTGAATGATATGATGTTATGCACATGTACAATCAAAATAACCACAAAAGTTACACAAAGTAAAAGAGTTCATCGGCCTTTGTAGCAGCAAGAACACATCAGCATAAGAACCATCTAGAACTAATGATCCGATCCCTCTGGTACGAGTTCTTGGTTACCATGAACTTAGGGTCTGCAGTCTCTGATTTGAACTTCAACCATGTCACATAGGAGAGGTAATGAAGCTTCACCTGAGTATCCACAATCACCTTACCACTCAGCCATTCTCATCATTGACAAACACAGCTTTCACTACACTGCTGCAGTCTGTTGGATTAAGGTGAACATGTAGACTGTTAGAGGGTGATGATTACATACTTAGCTAGCTATCACTCAACATCCCCTTCTTATATCAGAGAAGATTTAGAAATAAAACCACCCACCCAGCCTATATGGTGGCATCAACAAACTCATTCACCATATGGGGTCTTTGGTGGGCAGTGCTATGCCAGACTACCTTGCGTGTGATGGGATCAACCCAGACCATCAAAAGCAGATCATTACGGAATGGAAAAATATGATATAGCTACAGATAATTCTCTGGTAGCCATAATTATAGCTAGCTATAATGTATCATTATTAAAAGTCTATAATTATAGGTACGTATAAGTATAGCATGCTTGCTTACGTAGAGCTTTTATTTTAATGGCTTATAAACTCCCTCTAGAAATCATATATAGCTAGCAGTATTATATATAGCCAGTGACATCACAGTTGTCATAGTTATTTTTTTATCGTACGATAATATTCAATGATGCCTGTGTACTGTTGTGGATGTGGCTGTAATGTAAGGAATGAAAATATCCATCCCAGAATAAAAGCGACCATGCACTACTTTCAGCTGGTTAGCCTTCAAGCCCTCTTCGTATCCAAGTCTTATTGCAGCATTTGCTGCAGCCTCCAAATCAATTGTACTAGACATTTCAATATAAATGCAGTTTGCTGGAAGATGCACAAGCAGGTGAAATTTTTGCGCAGGAACTTATAGGAGAAAAGGTGCCAAGTATACTCCTCATCATAATTATGTCAACACAATTATTATTACAAAAATATTGTCAGTGGTCCTCTGCTTATAGAATAACTATAATGGAGGATTATTTCTGTAGCAATGAGTAATTATCACACTCTTCTCCATCCCAAAGAGTGCTATGTAGTCCTGCATGACACATCCAAGAAAAATAGGAACTTCATCACAAGAATAATCTTCCCCATGATACATATGTAGCTTAATTGTATTATTAATTAGCAAAGAGTGTTACTGATTTATTAATGTCATAGCTAATAAAATGGAGAGGCACTTTCCATCCCTCCTGATGATTGATTCTATTCCAACTGAAAAAACAGATTATAGCTATTGGTGATACAAATTTAATTTAGCATTCAAAAATAAAAATTTAGCACACAATTAATGGATAAGATTTGTCCGGCAAGAACAAGAATTCACTACAATAATGAGTAATACATACCAATGATTCAAGTCATGCACACACTAGCTATTTTAATTGTCTTTATAGTAATCATGCAGGAACTGGAGTTACTGCACATACAACTGCAGAAAGCTTAGCAGGACATTCTCATTAGAAGTATATTCATCACCACAGATTCTCACTTCAATATCATCAGAGGTGGGGGCAGGGAGGGACACACTGAACCATGGAGGATTGTTGAAAGTGCAGCAGTTGGTGGTGCAGTCCATAGCATCCCACAATGCACCATTGTAGTTACCATCACAGAAGTAGTTATTGCCAACATAAGAAGGTGGATAGGGAGCTTGATTAGGCCATGCAAACTAAATTCACTGTTTATCGTCACCGCCCGCATCCAAAAAAATTTTATCTTAAAAAAATTCAGAGTTCAGAGTTCATGTTTTTAATACAGCACGTGGACCGCAAACAGGCACATGTGTGCAATTGCACAGAGAGTCAGGCTCAACGCTTGCTAGTTTTATGGCGGAGAAACAGTTTCTGTGGTGAGCAACAACCATTGTCTTGTTCCTTGGTCAGTTATTTTGGTCGACCCAAGAGACAGTTTCGAAGATCTACTGAACGCAATGAGAGCTGGCAAGTATGGGACGATTCCTACAGAACCATTGCTTGACCGTGCTGACAGTATTGAACTGTTTTGGTCGGTAACATCAAACCATCTTTGTCCATTGTAGGCAAGGACATGAACGTCGTTCAGGTATGTCGTACCTTCGGTTTCTTCATAAAAATTTCAGTTGCACAACCAGAACCACCTAGACAAAATGCTTTTGATATTTTGATGGCCAATCAACGAAAATTAAGCAGGCCTGCACTTCCCAAGTATGTTGAAGAGCGAACCAAAAGAGATAAACTCTTTGATGATATTGTGAAGTTATTGGAAGGAATGGGAAAGAAATGGTGCAGTGGAGAAGTGTAGTCTGGAAAGTCTTTTCTAACGAATGTGATTTTGTATATAGATGGACATCATGAGAGCATTGAGATCCAAGCTTGTGGAGTACCAGAGCTTTTTATACTGTGTATACACTGTGGAGGCACTGAATTTTGAACATGGTGTTTATCTGATTGTACATGTATATAAGAGAGAATATTACTATAATTGCTTTACTTTTTTTGTGTTTATATTTAGCCAGCCATAGCTAGCTAGTGTGTTATTATTTGATCATAATTATATTGAATATTGAATATTGACCTCCCTCCCTCATGCAAATTTAGAAATCTTGTGACGATAAACAGTGAATTTAGTTTGCATGGCCTTGAGAGCATGGTTAGGATTATCACAAGGACAGCGGAAGAGGCGTGTTGTCGTGGTGATCCATGAGTCACACTGATACCGTCCACGTACGGCTCATCAATGCTCGGAGAATTTCTGAAGTTGAATATTTCAGCAAAGGCATCTGTAGTGCCAGTACAATATCCTATGGCTCGCCCACAGATGTGACTGTAGGTCAATCCAGGATTAGGAAAAACTGTTCCTGGGCAGGTTCTAGGTGTGGAAGCAAAGCACGATCTTGCAGGTGATGAAGTCATAGTCCAAGAAGAAGGACATTGCTGGGATGTGTTACTCATATCTAGCTCGACCACTCTAGTCCACCCTCCAGTGATGTTACCACATGACCTGGTCATGTCACAGTACACATGCACAGCAGAGCCATTGGAGGACCTGATCCAGTAGTGGCCTGAGGGAGAGAAAGGAACAAACTGGAGAATAGCAGCACATGAAGCTGCAGGATAATTTGGATATAAACCTGGGCTCTCTAAATTATTGATCAATTCCTGGGTTCTGTTCTCCAGCACAGAATAATCTTGCCTCAACTGGTTTAACTTAAGCATTGAAACATTGAGCATTCGTCCATTGGCTTCACACTTGTTGTTTAGTTTTGCTAATTCCTGATTTAACTGATCAAAAGAAGTGTTCAACATTTGTTGAACAGTGTCAAACTGATCATTTAGGATTAAAAAATAATCAGTGGTCTCAATCAATTCCTGGGTTCTGTTCTCCAGCATAGAGTAATCTTGCCTCAGCAGGTTTAACTTAAGCATTGAAACATTGAGCATTTGTCCATTGGCTTCACACTTGCTATTTAGTTTTGCTAATTCTTGATTCGACTGACCAAAAGAAACGTTCTTCAAATTTGAGATCTCAACAAAGGCAAATACAATGCTGATAAAGACTGCAATGATAAGCAAAATGACTGCAACTGCAATCATTAGAAAGCTTCTTTTTTTCCTTCTCCATTAACAACTGAAGTACACATCGTAGTTGCATAGCATTCATTTTCATGAATGTTATATCTTGTATCATCATCGACATTCACTTTTTTACTTATAGATAGCTATTGAAACTGCATAACACTGCATGCATTCAGCTATTTGCTTCAAAATTGCCTATGCCCAATTAGAACTATTTATGTTGCGGAAACACTTTCCATGATCTGTCATTATAAATTCATGCATGTGTTGGCAATGACAGCACTATGTAAGAGCAACTATAATTAAACAGATGCAAACAGAGGATATTATACATGGCTGTGTGCAGTTCAAAAAAGTTCAGCAACACCCCCAATATTACCAAACTATGAGTTAACTATTCCTACTTCACTCCATTTATGCCATCTTGGCCCATTACGGGAGTGAAGTAGGAATAGTTAGCTCATACTTTGGTAATATTGGTGATGGGTAAGGGATTACTTGATTGAAGTTCACTCCCTGCCTGGTTACTGAACGTTTTTGAACCATCCCTACTTCTCCTTTTTAATATTTTTTTCCTTTTGCTGTATAGCTACTATAAATGTTCATGTTGCAGAAACACTTTAAAATAAGCATATATGTAAGTTGCATACATGCCATATGTATTTATCCCAAACTAGATATAGCCACTATCGTCTTTTTTTTTATTTTTTATGTTGCAGAAACAATCATGCATCAGTCATTGTTTACTTTAATGTTTTGCCAAATGGACACTATAGAATATTAAAAGCTTCCATTTTTACTGCACGTACACCATTTATCCCAATAACATGTACACATGCACACACACTGTAGTGTGTGTATTGGGTGTGCAGTGCACTGTCCCTACTACTCCTTTTTAATATTTTTTTCCTTTACTTGTTCACCTTTTTTACAGATAGCCATAATGATAATATGGTGCATGTATCTAGGATAATATAGTCTCAGAGATACTTATTACTATTGTTTATTTTATTATAAACAACTGATGCTGAGATCCTCCCAGACATGTATTTCAGCTATGCAGTTCATCAGACCCAGGAAGGATAAATGCTGATGTAGCTCGTATTTATATAGTTGATTGTCATTTTCTTTTTACTGGTGTTGTACCTTATATACTTGATCAGAGCTGCATCAAGGTAATCAGACCAGTGCACAGTGCCAGTCAGATGTGAGGTCAAGGTCCAAGAATCACGTGCACGAGGGTGAGGCATTATCTGCCATGCACGTTGTAGCTAGCAGGTTGAACATGTCGAGTTAAAAGTGAAGGATTATAGCGCAGTCATTTCTGAGTAGATTGGTATAGCTAAGAATTATAGCATTTGAATGAACCATTTCTGAAATGAGTTGTTTGATGATAATTATGATGATAATGAAGATGATAATTAGCTACACATCTCAGATAAAAGTTATCTAGCTATTAGCTATCACAAAAAGGCAAAACAAATTTAAAAAGCCGATCGAATAATGTTAATTACAGTCATATGAAATAATATAGCTAGCTATAGTTTCATTGTTTGTACTAAGTTAAAATTTCAAACGAGCTTTATTAAAGTATATAATGGCTTTCACTGGATGTAAATTTCATATGCTTGAATTAAAGTGTCTTCGTCACCACGTGGCTGATCACGACACACTCTCATCTCAATATAGTGGGTTGTATGCACTGGAAGTAGCCTATAAAACCATGGAGGATTAGAGGAAGAGGAAGAGGCACATTGAGTACAACTTCCCCTGTTCCATAGAGGCCTATTAATTACACACGTCTGTGTAGCTCTATTGTGTATGTAAATGCCATCACAAAAGTAATGAGCTCTATTGATGAAACTTGGTGGCTGATCTGAACAACCTACGTATGTATAAAAGATGAATTAAGTAAGGTTAATAGACAGTTAGCTATAGATACCTCGAAGACCAACACCAAACGTCCAAATGTGTTGTCTTGGGGATTCACCATATGTTAGACTGATGCCATCAACATAGTTGGAGTCTATAGTGGGAGAACCTCTTATTCCACCATCATTAAATATTGAATCAGTTATTCCTTTTTGATAAGCTCTGATTATCCCACAGACCTTGGAGTAATTGAAACCATGTGAAGGAAAAATGACTGAAGAACAGTTTGGACTGTCAATGTTCATTATACATGATGGTATGGGGCAATCTGTTCCGTTCCTGAGAGCACTGGGACACTGGCTACTGCTGTCTCTCATGTCCAGTTCAGCCACTCTCATCCACCCTCCAGTGATGTTACCACATGACCTTGTCATGTCACAGTACACATGCACAGCAGAGCCATTGGAGGACCTGATCCAGTAGTGGCCTGAGGGAGAGGAGGGAATAAACTGCTGAATAGCAGTACATGAAGCTGCAGGATAACTTGGATGCAATCCTGATAGTGAAATCTTTATTAATTGCTGGGTTCTGTTCTCCAGTGCAGAATATAATAATTTCTGATTTGACAGATCGAAAGTAGTATTCAACATTAAATTTTGTTGAATAGTTTCATACTGATCATTTAGCAGTGAAAACTGAGCAGTGGAAGTACTCTTCAAACTTGAAATCTCAATGAAGGCAAACACAAAGCAGATAATGAGTGTAATAATAAACGCAATGACTGCAACTGCAATCATTGTAGTGCAGAACCATTTCTTTTTTGAGAAAACTTCCTTTATCTCTTCTCTATTAACAACTGAGGGAAACGTCGTAGTTGCATAGCATTCATTTTCATGAATATTATATCCTGTATCATCATCAACATTGACTTTTTTACTCATTTTTAAGTTATATAGCTAGATGAGGGAATTGAAACTGGAATGGCTTTTAACACTGCATTCAGCTTTTTATTCGCTTCAAAATCGGGCTAATAATTATTAGCAAACGTCATGACGTTGTAACTATAATAACTTAGCCATCCTCCGTTTGCATGAAGTGTTTGTTTTTATATTTTACTCTAAGCTGATGATGATAGCTGCCATTGCTAACACATATGTTTTGCTATTATACATATGTAGTTAAATACATCTATCATTGATGACGGATGCATATAGAAACTGTTTCTGCAACATGAATAGTGTATTCATTTGGCAAAACATTAAATTTTGTAAACAATAACATCAGATGCGAGAGTTTTTCTACAACATAAAGTCCATTTGAATTTTGTAAACGGTGACAGATTCATGGAAAGTGTTTCTATAACATAAATAGCTATTATAGTGTGTCCATTCGGAAGTAAATTTGTAAACAATGACAGATGCGTGGAAAAGTGTAAACAACTATAGCTATAGGTTTTAAACAGGTATGCAACTTATTTTTCAGATGCTTAAAATCTTTCTGCAACATGAACATTAGTTATATAACTCAATAATGTGCATCATATAACGTTGGAACATGAAGATTGATAATCTCTACAGTGTGGCCATTATAGCTATGCCAAGGGTGAAAGGGTGCACATTACTCAGTGCATTATTCCCTCTCATGTGAAAATCATGTGACTTGCTGTAGTTAATAAATTTCAGTTATTGTGTAGCTATATAATAGCTATATAATACTCAAAGTGAATTTTCAGGGATATTGTAATGTACTAGCTATCTTTCTAGCATGTAGGTTATGTATACTCAGCTAGCAAGGTATACATATTGTAGCCACTGTAGCTATGGCATATTTTTGAAAACCTGACATGACTTTTGCATTATAAATTTCAAAAATATAAACTGAGCAGTAGCAACAAGTATCATCACCATCTCCATCCCAATAAATGCTAGTCACATGACATGTCTCTGCAAAATAGGAACTCCGTCACCTTTACTCAGGTTCAAATGTTGCATGTATTCCATTCCCACATTTCAGAATAATAGCTACTGTCAACATGATTTGAATCTAGATTTACCACACCAGAAGTCTGACCACTAAATCCAAATCCATCATCCTCAATGGAAACACAGACTTTGGAATATTGGGAGGAATAGCAGGCCCATATTACCACCACACTCTTCTCCATCCCAAAGCATGCTATAGTCTTGCATGACACATCCAGGCAATTATAGGAACTCCATCACAAGAATAATCTTGCCCACATAGCTTGTACAATAATATTCTTATTAAGAGTGTACCTACTGGTTTACTAATATCATAATAAAAATGGAGAGGCACTTTCCATCCTTCCTGATGATTGTACAACAATAGTATTGTTTTATTCCATTCCAACTATTGGTGATACAAAATATCCAGAAACAAAAATTAGCTATAGCACACACAATTAATGGATAAGATTTAGCTATGTCCATGCATGAACAAGAATTTACTACAATACCAAGGATTCAAGTCACATATTATAGCTACACAAGTTAATCATGCAGTGAATGCCAGTTATTATAGCTAGGTCTAAAAGGAAGGTCTGAAATTACTGCACATACAACTGCAGAACGCTTAGCAGGACATTCTCATTACTAGGATTCTCATCGCCACAGATTCTCACTTCAATATCATCAGAGGTGGGGGCAGGGAGGGACACACTGAACCACGGAGGATTGTTGAAGGTGCAGCAGTTGGTGGTGCAGTTCATAGCATCCCACAATGCACCATTGTAGTCACCATCACAGAAGTAGTTATTGCCAACATAAGAAGGTGGAAAAGGAGCTCGATCAAGTGCATGATTAGCATTATCACAAGGACAGCGGAAACTACCACCATGGCCAGCAGCAAAAGACCAAATATGTTGTTGTGGTGATCCATGAGTCACACTGATACCATCCACGTATGGTTCATCAATGCTCGGAGAATTTCTGAAGTTGTATATTTCAGCAAAGGCATCTGGACTGCCAGTACTATATCCTATGGCTCGCCCACAAATGCGACTGTAAGTCAATCCAAGTGTAGGAAAAACTGTTCCTGGGCAGGATGTAGGTGTGGAAGCAAAGCACGACCTTGCAGGCGATGAAGTCATTGTCCAAGAGGAAGGACATTGCTGGGATGTGTTACTCATATCCAGCTCAACCACTCTAGTCCACCCTCCAGTGATGTTACCACATGACCTGGTCATGTCACAGTATACACGCACAGCAGAGCCATTGGATGACCTGATCCAGTAGTGGCCTGAGGGAGAGAAAGGAATAAACTGGAGAATAGCAGCACATGAAACTGCAGGATAACTTGGATGCAAACCTAGGTTCTCTAAATTATCGATCAATTCCTGGGTTTCGTTCTCCAGCATAGAATAATCTTGCCTCAACTGGTTTAACTTAAGCATTGAAATATTGAGCATTCGTCCATTGGCTTCACACTTGCTATTTAGTTTTGCTAATTCATCTGACTGACCAAAAGAAATGTTCTTCAAATTTGAGATCTCAACGAAGGCAAAGACTGCAATGATAAGCAAAATGACTGCAACTGCAATCATTAAAATGCAGAAGAATTCCTTCTTTGAGAAAGCTTCTTTTTTTCCTTAACTATTAACAACTGAGGCATGCACTGTAGTTGCATAGCATTCATTTTCATGAATGTTGTATCTTGTATCATCATCAACATTTCTACTCATTTTTATTATAGACAGCTAACCATCAGCTATAGATGAGGGAATTGAAACTGGACTCTACATTCAACTTTCGTTTGCTTCAAAATTACTATTTAGCTATGTTGCGGAAACACTTTCCATGATTGGTCATATATTAATCATGTGTTGGCAATGCCAGCATTATGTAAGAGTATAACTATACCAAAGGATACACACAGTATACTGCACACCCAATACACACACTGTAAAAATGAAAGTGTGTATTGCACACTAAATTGTTCCAATACAACCAAAAACACATATTAAATTTGTAAACATGATGGATGCATCAACATAAACAGTTAGCTAACAGAGGATAGTGGCTGTTGTAGTCACAGCTTATAAATAAATATACAGGTAGCTATGCTTAGACGGAATGATGCTGAAAGTGTTTCTTCAACATAAACAGCTAACAGAGGATAGTGCTATATAGCTATAATAGCTAAGATTTATGGGGTAGATACATAATGTATGCAACTTATGGCTAAAGTGTTAGTTTCTGCAACATGAACGTTACGTAGTTATCT
Source organism: Crambe crambe (assembly GCA_963924555.1). NCBI lineage: Eukaryota > Metazoa > Porifera > Demospongiae > Poecilosclerida > Crambeidae > Crambe > Crambe crambe. The sequence continues at coordinate 1,485,042 of OZ004584.1, read as the reverse complement.
CAACAATGTGGCCATTAAATCATTGCATCATGAACATTTATAGTTATCTCAACAGTGTGGCCATTATAATTGTTGCAGCATGAACATTATCTCAGTGTGGCCGTTCATAGATAAAGTAGAAGGAGGGATTGGCAACGCGCATAGCTTCAATTGAAAACACTCCGTGTTTCCATACAGGAAACCACACCCACCAGACTAGAGATGGCATCGGCAAGTGCTGCTTGTTCTGCTCGTGCTGCTGGCCATGTTTTGCAACCAGATGAGGTTGAAAGGCTGTCAAAACAAGCTATAACATTGACATTGACAAAAAGAGAGTTTTTAACTGGAACTTCTCGTACTCAGAGTATACAGTCTGTTGGCAAAACTCTCCTATCTTTGTCAGGTGCAAATGAAAGAGTTTTTAAGAAATTCAACCAAGATCTAGTGAAGCTGTTGAAGAAGCCTCTAATGAATAAGGTCACTGACAAGTGTAGATCATCTTCTGCTAAGAGGGCACGTTTATGGACAGCATTTCATAAACTGTCTGTGAAAGATCTTCCCCATCTGTGGAGTAAATTGTATGAGTCACTTCAAATAGACTGTAAGGAACCACTTTTCTACCAAACTGTGAACTTACTAGTATTTGAGGAGTTACTGAAAGAGCACTTTAAATGTACTTTTGAAAGTCGAAAAGATCCAAGAGAAGAAATTTTACTGTCAAAAGATGAGCTGAATACATTGCGATATTCATGTGGTTATGTTGCCCTTAAAATATTGAAAAAAGTAACAAATATCCAGACTGTGAAATGTGCTTGGGTAACATGGCTGTTCAAGGAGATACTACTGACTTCACGACATACACAAGTGAAAGGTTCAAAAAGACTAACTGAGGAGGGTTATTTCCTGTGAATGATGAGACCCTTACTTTCTTTATAGCTGTTGAAAAAGTGACACGTACATATTTGCCAAAATATTGCAGCAATAATTATGAAAACACCAAGGATGTACTCATTAAAGTTATTACTGAAGATATTGATGTACAATTCTACTGGACCCTTATCTCTCAGGATATTGATGAGGAAGAAGATGCAGTTAGACTGCTGAAAGAGATTGTAACCTTGTGGATAACAATTCGAGGATTCTCACAAGCTTCAACCTGGCTAGAGGAGTACAAGAAAGCCAAACAATTAACCATTTCAAAGATAGAGCACTGAGAAAAAAGTTTAAAAAGGACACTGAAGAAACTGATGACTAAACAAAACACAAACATAATTATCATGATGTTTGTCTTTTTTTCTTTTCTTTTTTTTTTTGAGTTTGTTTGCAGATCTATTTCGACTGCGTTTAGGCAATGGTAAGCTACTAGCCTCAGCAACAATTGTTTCTTGGTCTTTATCATCAAATAATCGTCGTCTGCCTCCCCTGGCCCTTTGTTGGCCAAAATAATTCTCAAGTGGGTCTTGGCTAAATCTTTCACTGAGAAGGAAGAGATCATCTTTGTTAGAAGATAACAGAAACTTTGCAACTTCCACAAATGAATGCACTGTAAAGAAAAATAACATGCATACTTGACATAACTATAGAAATTATATAAAGCTTCTAACCAGTAATTTTCAGTCCTTCCAATGTCTCCCTGCTCAGTGTCATAGCTTTCTTTTCCTCTGCTGAAATTCCAGGAAGTTTAGAAACAGTCTCCTCCCACTTTGTCAAGTAGACTAGGAAATCATCCTTTAACCACTAAAAGAAAACAAAGTTCAGTTTCGCAAATAGTTCTCTGAATGGTTCCTCACCTTAAACTGGTGAAGTATATGGCTTCCTATCTGGTTTACGGCTAGTCTTCCACTCTGATAAACTCCTAACATTTAAACAGTCGAATAGCTTGTCAAAGTAGCGAATGAACCTCTCAGTTTCTTTGGTTTGTGGATCCCCAAAATATGCCAAAGCATCAGCTACAGACTTGCTTAAGACCTACAAAAATTACAGTATAAGTGTCAGCAAGAAAGTGAGCATGTACATGCCCAGACATTATCACCTGAGCTGCCAAATCCACTCTCATACGGGGAGTACGATGTCAAGTTTATATGCTCTTGTTTAAGCTTTGGCACGAGAGATAAGCCATGGGAAGCTACAGCAGTGCTGCTAATTTTATCAACCAAATCACGGATATGCTGCCAGGTAATACACTGCCCATCTGCAATGCATGTACATTATAATTATGCACATTGTATATCAGGGTATTAACTTACTTTCATGAGCCTACTGGTGCTTGAATGACTAGAATGAGAAAGGCAGTTTTGAGTAGTTTTAATTAAATGAGGGGGGTCTGAAAAAAAGAAAATATCACGGTCGTCAGAGGCATACACGTTTTTTGTCTTGTATACTAAATGGCTTTTCGATGTCTTGTGCATCCTAAAGAATTTCCTATTAGGGCTAGCTCCGTCTGCAGTAACAGCAATTACTTTGAGGCCTGTGCTCTCTATTGCTGCAATTCCTTCCCACACGATAGGAAATAGTAGGTCTGCTGTGATCCCCTCAGTTGAAAAATGTGCAAGTGGAAAGTCAAATTTGAAAAAAATCCCACGAACCATCACAGCTAAAATTTGCTTTGAGACAGGAGGATGAGCATCGGCATCACGTTCAGCTTTTAATAAGTCATCATTGATACTTCCAAGATTGCAAAACCCTATGATGTTTCCCGAGTGTTTATCAAAAATGATATCTTCCTTGATTTTCATCTCATCTAGTACTATGGTCACATACCACCTGCTCTCAGATAACTCATTACAATTAGATTCATGCCTCATCATGTCAATCAATTCCTGCTGATAGCCAGGAACAGACTTGATGTAGTTAGTGTAATCTCTCAGCGTTCGTTCTGATGGAAGGGTTATGAAACCACTGGATCGCATAGCATGATAGGCAGCACTAGAGATTAGTTTGAGATTCAGACACCATTTAATCATTACTGGGTGCCATCTATATTACCTAGCATTTGACTTCTTAGAATTTTCAATTTGTTGGTCCCAGAAAACTCTTCGAAACGTTCCCTCAGGAAAAGCTGCTTGCACATCCTTCGTCTTCTCTTGTGCAATTGACAAAAGATCTCCATGTAGACCATGATCAATATCATCTCCATTCTCTTGAATTAAATTAAGCACCTTTTCTTTGAGTTTGACTATCTCAGTCTCAGCATTCTTCACTCGCTTCCTCAAATCTGAAATTTTGGCTAATTTCTCTGGTGTATTTAGGTAGCGTACATTGGTGTGGCTACTTGAACTGCTCAAGTCATCCTTACGACTGGACCATCTACTATACAATATTCTTAGTGTTCTTCTATAGTAAGTGCAAGACTTACATTTTTGGCCACGAACAAGTAACTTGATGTACGAACCGTCTTTGAGAAAAGTTCACCATTGGTACTAACAGGTGCATAATGGTCAAGAAATGCAGCAATACTTCCATCTTTACCAATAAATTTCCCTTTTCGAGAGTCAGCAAACACTATGAAATCACTATCTGGGTGTCCAACACAGACATTGAGTTGATCAACATTTTGTATAAGTTCCTTGAAACAGGCTCTATTAAGCTGCAAAGGGATATTACTTAAAGCTGAACACTTCTTTATTTCATGACTATGAATAAACACTCTCCATTTCCGATCAGATATTGAACGTGTTATAAGCAATGGCTGACTTGAACCTGTAATAATCTTACAGAGCAGAATTGAGTCCACCCCCTTAGAAGTGTGATCATGCCACATTGAAGGCAATTCCAATGACTCATGCAGTGACGACAAAGTCAGATTTTCTACTTCAGCACACTATCAAATAATATGATCAATGAGGCTTTATCCTAAACACAATATCATATCATACATACCTGGACAGCTTGCTTTACAGTCACTTTCTTCTTCCAGTCACGATACTTTCTAGAGCACAGTCTCAATTTACGACCCATGGCTGAATAATAAGAATATGTACACTATCAGGAGATGGCTCTATAATTTGATTTATGTGTGATTTCAATGCTATAGCATCTTAGTAGTCATAATATTGAAATTGATGACAGAAGGAAGTACCAAAGAAGCACCAGAGGTACATAGCATAGCTACCTTCATACAAGATCCCAGCGTTACATTATTGTAAATAAAACGCTTTGGATGACCTGAAAAACCAAGGTCTGCATATCATTCAGTCATATTTTTCTTGTTTAGCTATGTGATCTTCTGAACAGACACAAAATCAAACTATTTATGAAGTTAAAGGTAATCTAGCATTGCTAACAAACATTAGCCTTAACTCACCAACTTTTTCTCCAAAAAGTCTCTCTCCAGCCAGCCAGGTGCTGTAGTTAGCTCTTCTATATAGTCCTCAGCATTACATCATTGTGAGGGGAAAACCAAGCTTGCTGTTCATGAATAACACACTTCGCCGGATACAACACGGATAGACATCAAAGAAAATGCCGACCTATAGCCCTGGCAAGGGTGAAGGGTGCAGGAAGGGGTACATTACGTGTATACGTATAATATTCCCTCTCATGTCAAGCAATAAATCAAAATCATGCGACTTGTATGATGAATACAATACTGTTGCTATAATAGCTAATACTCAAAGTGAATTTGCAGGGATGTTAATGTTTCTCTTTCTATAGCTAGTTAACATGCATGCTTATAAGTTTGTGAACTATGGGTTATATAAGCTTACTAGCAAGTTATTTGCAGCTACTGTATGACATGCATACTTTTGAAAACCTTGCATGACTTTTGCATTACGTATTGCACATACGTAGCTACATAAACCTCAATAATCTCAAATGCTATTATTTCTGTAGTAACAAGCAGCTATTAGCTACTATCACACTCTTTTCTCTTGCATGACATGTCCCTGCTAATAGGAACTCCATCACAAAAGTAGCTAATCTTGCCCATACTTTTACAGCAGCAGCAAAGGTCCAAAATGTGTTGTTGCATGTACGTACATGTAGTATTTCAAGTGCATTTGTTGTTGCATGTATAGCTATTTCCAATAGTGTGTAAATCTGCATGCAAGCAATTTTAGCACAAGGTTTCTGTGTTCCTGTGTCTTTTCCCATCCCACACAAGTTTAATAGTCTTTTAAAAGATTAGAACATCTTGGTATACAATAATCTCAAGATTTGTTGTAACTTCATCACCACTGATCCTCACTTCAATATCATCAGAGGTAGGAGGGAGAGACACACATACTAGCTAAACCATGCATGCATGGATAAAAGTTGCCATTGCAGCAATTAACACAGGTACGTAGCTACAGTCCTTATCATCCCACAATACACCATATTGCAGTCATCATCACAGAATTAATTCATGACAGAACGAAGGCATACTATTACCATTATCACAGGCACATTCCTATGAGAATCCAGCACTAATATCATTCATTCACGTGCATATGGTCAATCAATGATTAGCTTTAAGTTCCTTTATCAGCAAAGACAATTAATTGCTGCATGTCCCAGAAGCATCGCTATCCCACAAAAGACAATTCTGGGATGTCTTGTTCATGTTATACCTAAAATACTTAGTGTAACAGTATAATATCAGTTATGACGTCTCATGTAAACATTTTTGATGTTTGACTTATCATCCCTATGACTTTCGTTTAATAATTTTTTTAAGCTAAAGTTATCTACATAATATTATTAAGTTATCTTTATAAAAAAAAAGCCATATGTTACATAATTACAGTCATAAAATAATACTGAGAAAGTTAGTTTGTTTTTTGTGAGTTCAAATTTCAAATGAGCCCTAAAAAATAATGGCTTTCACTGGATGTATATTTCATATAAAAAAATAATGGCTTTCACTGGATGTATATTTCATATAAAAAAATAATGGCTTTCACTGGATGTATATTTCATATAAAAAAATAATGGATGTATATTCCATATGCTTGAATTGCAACATCTTCATCACTACGTGGCTGATCACGACACAGTCTCATCTCAATGTTGTCAGTTGTATACACTGGAAGTTGCCTATAAAACCATGGAGGATTAGAGAAAGAGGAAGAGGCACAGTGAGTAGAGCTTCCTCCATTCCATAAAGGCCTGTTAATTGCACACATCTGTGTACTTGTGTGAATGCCATCACAAAAGTAATGAGCTCTATTGATGAAACTTGGTGGCCGAATTGGTGGCTGAAATGAACAACCTACATAATAAAATGAATTAAGTACGTAGCTATACGGTTAATAGACAGCTACATTAATATCCCTGCAAATCACTTTGAGCATTATATAGCTACACTATAACTGAAATTCATTATATACAGCAAGTCACATGATTTCCACATGAGAGAGAATAATGCACTAGTAATGCACCCCTTCCTACACTCTTCACCCTTGCCATAGCTATAATGGCCACACTGTTGAGATAACCGATCTTCATGCATTACGATGCACATTGTTGAGTTATATACAGTATATGTAGTGTGCAAAACTTACGTAAGAAAAAAATATTTCAGATAAAAATTAAGTACTAACTACTGGTATGCTAGTTAGCTATTACAGTTAATTATAATATTGTAAATGATTCTCACTATAGCTACCTTGACTTTAGAACAGCTGCCACAAATCAATAATTTTCATGTTGGAAGTACATAGCTATCACTAATAAAGGGTTGAATATTCTAATTAATGTCACACACTTTATGCTACTGCAGCACAAGCTTTTAATGGTGTGTGTTTTGTTTGTTTGTTTGTTTGTTTCTATTGTATATATAAATTGATAACTTCTATTGGAGTGTCTTCATTATCACTGCCTTCATCAGAATATAGCCTCATTTCGATATCATCTGGAGGATTGTTCAAGGAACAGCAGGTGTTTAGGGGTCCACAACCAGCCCCATCCCACAGGGGGTCATTAGGGTAGAATGTGTTGCATTGAAAACGACCTTTACTTGCTGTAGCTATCACAGAAGTAATCGTTTCCCACAAATGCTGGAGGTCGATTTAGGGGTATATAGTGGGGGTGAAGGATGAGGGCAAGAGAGGGGATGCAAGATGGAATTAATCATATAAGAGCAAGAGAAAACATTAATTTTGGAACAGGACAATTACCCCAGGTTCTATTGGGTGCTGGAAGAGCATCCCATGGACGTCTATATCCCCCACAGCACACGCGTTCAAGTCCACTCCTTTCGTACATCGCGTCACAATGACTTGGTATGGCTACGATGCCATGGAAACTGGGGTACTTGGAGTCAGGGTCTCTCTGTCCATCTCTGTTGGAGTCCAGAACTGAACCGACTACGATGTTGAGGGTCCCATAAGCATGCAGCTATTTGTTCAGGGCACCTGCCAACTCCAACCGAACACCTGAAACCAAACAGAATTACTGAGCATATGTACTTGTCATGGTCACAGACATAAACCAATCTAAAATTTCTGAAAAGATCCTTTTTTGTAACCACATGGTCTATCTACGTAGGTATCATGCTGAATGGTTAAATTCATATTTGTGTGTTATTCGTCTCATTTAGGAAATGGCCATTTCCCCTATGTGTATTATAACCTTGGTAGCTATACGATGACAGATGCATATATTGAAACTGTTTCTGCAACATGCCATTTGGAAAAACATTAAATTTTATCAGAGAGTGCGTTAGGGATGGCGGGTCAAAGGTCATAAGACTGTACAAACTAAAAATTTTTCTTCCTCTTCTACCTTCATTCTGCAGGTTCTCAGAACCCCTGGTTCAAGCCCTACATCTACACAGAAGAGAGAAGAACGTTTAAAAACTCCAAATTCATTCTATGACAGTCATATGAAAAAAAAATGATTTATAAGTTCTTTTTTTTTATATACATAGCTAAATTTTTTGTGCTTACTTTAAACAATAACATCAATAACATTTAGGAAATGGCCATTTCCCCTATGTGTATTATAACCTTGGTAGCTATATGATGACAGATGCATATAAAGAAACTGTTTCTGCAACATGCCATTTGGCAAAATATTAAATTTTATAAACAATAACATCAGATGCGAGAGTTTTTCTACAACATAGCTAAAGTCCATTTGAATTTTATAAACAGTAACAGATTCATGGAAAGTGTTTCTATAACATAAATAGTTCCCCAATTCGGAAGTAAATTTGTAAACAATGACAGATTGTAAACAACTGGCTCATTATATAATCACAGCTTTTTAATAGGTATGCAATTTATTTTTCAGATGCTTAAAGTCTTTCTGCAACATGAACATTAGTTATAATATAACTCAACAATGTGAATCGTATATAACGTTGTTGGAACATGAAGATTGGTTAATCTCAACAGTGTGGTATAGCTATGGCAAGGGTGAAGGGTGCAGGAAGGGGTGCATTACTCAGTGCATTATTCCCTCTCATGTGAAAATCATAGTTAATGAATTTGAGTTATTGTGTAGCTAATACTCAAAGTGATTTTGAAGTATTAATGTACTAGCTATCTTTCTAGCATGTAGGTTATGTATGCACAGCTAGCAAGTTATATTGGAGCCACTGTATGGCATATTTTTGAAAACCTTACATGACTTTTGCATTATATAAATTTCAAAAAACTAAACTGATGATTCTAGAATTATTAGTGGTAGCTACTTATACGTAGAACAGCGGAGGATTATTTCAGTAGCAACAAGTATCATCACCATCTTCATCCCAAAAAGTGCTAGTCACGTGACATGTCTCGCCAATAGGAACTCTGTCACCTTTACTCAGCAGCAAAGGTCCAAATGTGATGTTGCATGTATTCTATTCCCACATTTCAGAATAATAGCTACTGTCAACATGATTTGAATCTTTAGATTTACCACACCAGAAGTCTGACCACTAAATCTAAATCCATCATCCTCTGTGGAACCACAGACTTTGGGATATTGGAAGCATGCATGGAGATAATAAAAATGGAGAGGTACTTTCCATCCCTCCTGATGATACAATAATAGTATTGTTTTATTCCATTCCAACTGAAAAAACAGATTATATATAGCTACTGATGATACAAAATATCCAGAAACAAAAATTATGTGTACACACAATTAATGGACAAGATTTAGCTAGCTATGTCCATGCAAGAACAAGAATTCACTACAATACCAAGGATTCAAGTCACACATACACGAGCTATTTTAATTGTCTTTATAGTATGTAATCATGTAGTGAATGCCAGTATAGTAATAGTTATTATAGCTAGGTCTAAAAGGAAGGACTGAAATTACTGCACATACAACTGCAGAACGCTTAGAAGGGTATTCTCATTCCCAGGATTCTCATCACCACAGATTCTCACTTCAATATTATCAGAGGTGGGGGCAGGGAGGGACACACTGAACCATGGAGGATTGTTGAAAGTGCAGCAGTTGGTGGTGCAGTTCATAGCATCCCACAATGCACCATTGTAGTTACCATCACAGAAGTAGTTACTGCCAACATAAGAAGGCGGAAAGGGAGCTGCATCAAGAGCATGGTTAGGACTATCACAGGGGCAGCGATATTGAATGTAGTGATTAATACCATGACCTACGCCAAAAGTCCAAATGTGTTGCCGAGGAGATCCATGAGTCACACTGATACCATCCACGTAAGGCTCATCAATGCTCGGAGAATTTCTGAAGTTGAATATTTCAGCAAAAGCATCTGAACTGCCAGTACTATATCCTATGGCTCGCCCACAGATGTGATTGTAAGTCAATCCAGGGGCAGGAAAAAATGTTCCTGTGCAGTTTCTAGGCATGGAAGCAAAGCATGACCTTGCAGGTGATGTAGTCATTGTCCAAGAGGAAGGACATCGCTGGAATGTGTTACTCATATCCAGCTCAACCACTCTAGTCCACCCTCCAGTGATGTTACCACATGACCTGGTCATGTCACAGTATGCATGCACAGCAGAGCCATTGGAGGACCTGATCCAGTAGTGGCCTGATAGAGAGGAGGAAATAAACTGGAGAATAGCAGCACATGAAGCTGCAGGATAACTTGGATGCAAACCTGGGTTCTCTAAATCATTGATCAATTCCTGGGTTCTGTTCTCCAGCATAGAATGATCTTTGCTCAACTGTTTTAACTTAAGCATTGAAACATTGAGCATTCGTCCATTGGCTTCGCACTTGCTATTTAGTTTTGCTAATTCCTGATTTGACTGACCAAAAGAAGTGTTCTTCAAATTTGAGATCTCAATGAAGGCAAATACAATGCTGATAAAGACTGCAATGATAAGCAAAATGACTGCAACTGCAATCATTAAAATGCAGAAGAATTTCTTCTTTGAGAACACCTCCTTTTTTTCTTCTCTACTAACAACTGAGGCATGCATCGTAGTTGCATAGCATTCATTTTTATGAATGTTGTATCTTGTATCGTCATCAACATTCACTTTTTTATTCATTTTCATTATTATAGATAGCTATAACCACTAGCTATGATGAGGGAATTGAAACTGGATGCTGCATTCAGCTTTTTATTTGCTTCAATGCCCTACAAAACTATTTGTTGCGGAAACACTTTCCACGATCTGTCATTAATAATAAACATGTGTTGCCAATGGCAGCACTATGTAAGAGTATAACTATAACAGATCAGTGGATATACACAGTGTACTATACACCCGATGCACACACTAAAAAAACAAAACGGTGTGTGAGTGTATTATTGGGATAAAAATTAATGGTGTGTAGTAAACACTGAATTCTGTGTGTAACTAGCTACGCAGCTAGTTATTATAGTGTCCATTTGGCAAAACATTAAATTTGTAAACATATATGCATGGAAAAGTGTTTCTTCAAGCTAACAGAGGATAGTGGCTGTTGTAGTCACAGCTTATAAATATGTGTAGCTATTTTAGACAGATGCTGAAAGTGTTTCGTTAACATAGCTAAACAGCTAACAGAGGACAGTGGGCTGTACATGCAGCTTTTAAATTCGTGTATATAGCTATGCAAATTATTTTAGACAGATGCTGAAAGTGTTTCTTCAACATAAATAGCTAACAGAGGATAGTGCTACGTATATAGCTATAGCTAGCTATACTGATTTATGGGGTAAATATTATACATATGCATGAAACTTATATGCTTACAGTGTTCGTTTCTGCAACATGAACATTAGTTATCTCAACGATGTGGCCATGAACATTAGTTATCTCAACAATGTGGCCATGAACATTAGTTATCTCAACAATGTGGCTATTATAGCTACAATCATATTATTCCCTTTCATGTGAAGCACAAATCAAAATCATGTGACTTGTGTACATATAGCTTATGAGTATACGTTACTCACAGTGTAGCTACCTGCAAATAGGAACTCCATCACAAAAGTAATCTTGAGTTCTAGTATTTCAAGTGCATTTATTGTTGCATGTATAGCTACTTTCAATATAGAGCATAAATCTGCATGCAAGCATTTTGTAGCGCAAAGTTCCTGTGTTCTTGTGTATTTTCCCATCCCACACAAGTTAGTCTTTCAAAAGATAAGAACATCTCGGCGTAAAATCTCAAGATTTGTTGTAACTTCATAACCATAGATCCTCACTTCAGTAGGGGCAGGGAGAGATACATTGAACCATGCATGAATAAAAGTTGCTATAATATTGTGGCAATTAACACAGGTACGTAGCTACGTATATAGTCCATGCATAATCCACCATTGCATTCATCATCACAGAATTATTTTTTACGACAGGACAAGGGCATATTATCACAGGGACATGCCTATAAGAATCCAGCACTGATACCATGATAGCCTAGATAGTACAGTGGCCGGTAAGGGCCATTCAAACTTGATATTTCCATTTCCAAACTTCATTTCCAAACTCTTAGTCAGTTTAATCATCAGAGGGAAACTGAAGTGGTATAAGGCCACATGTACTCAGTGCCTCCAACCTGTGAACTCTGATTTCAGTATAAAGTGCTCCCATTTTCAGTATTTTACCATGAATTTCAGTATTTCAGCCATTTTCATAGTAGCTAATGCTAATATAAAATGTGTATGAATTTCAGTATTTTTGAAAATTCTGGTCAAAATACTGATGAATCAGTATGGTTGGAGTCTCTGCTAGCTATACACATGGCAGTGCACAAAGTGCATCATTTAGGGGGCATGCCCCCTTCGAGTCTGGCTACGTGAGACTAGGAATCATCCAAAACAAAGAGACATTCAAATGTGTGCATGCATAGGAGAGGTGTGATTGGTGCATCTTAGGCATGAATGACTGTTGCCAGGCATGTAAAAATACAAAAAAAAATTTTTTTTAAGACTTCTGGCAGAACCAGCCAGCGTTACTAACAGAACCAGCCAGCGTTACTGATCATAAGGATGGGGTAAGTCTTATAATAATAATTATGGTGACTTTCTCGTACTAGCTAGTAGCTATCTTATGGCATCACTAAAGTTTGACAGAAGAATCAAGATTAGAAATTTTAAACTTTGACAGTTAGGATATTGAAGTTAGGCTGTGCACACTCCGCGAATGTCCATTACGAACCAGATTTGATTTGGGAGTCGAACTCCCACTGCCATCGGGGGAAATATCCTCTCTGAGTTCAGTCATAAATTCCAAATTAGAAGTTTTTAACTTTGATTGTTTCATAGATTATAAGGGGCCAAAATTATATAGAAATTCGAAAAAAATTATTAAAAGTCAAAGTGGAAGATGTTGGGAAAACTTGAGTAATGAGTATTCAACCTTAGTTAGAGACGTATGGAAGCAACTAGCTATTAGCTTGCTGTTATGACTGATGGCTAAGAGAATTAATGATACGATTCATTTTATTGATTTAAAACAGTGTTAAGGCGACATGAAAATTTGGGGCATGGAGAATAGTAGGTCAACTGGTAGCTAGATGGCTAAAATTTCTATCATCTCATCCATAGATTTTTCTCCTCAGTATGTCCATCAAAGTACTGTAACAGTAGCTACGTATGTCTTTCAGGTATATGTTTCAGTAGCTAGCTAGCTATGATGCTCTAACTTTTGATGGAGACATGGAACAAGATTTTTTTTGAGTACTCCATCAGAATCTTCAGTTTGTAAGGATAATCCTTGCCATTCTGATACCACTGTAATACTTTGAAAATTAAGTTTGGAAATGACAAACATCAAGTTTGGAAATGATAAACATGAAGTTTGAAAATGGAATTTGGAAATGGAAAATATCAAGTTTGAATGGCCCTTATCAGCCACTGTATGATAGCCTGCAGTATAGAATTGCTGATCTTTTAGTTACTTAATTTTATCAGCAAAGGCAATTCCTGCATGTCCCAGAAACATATGGTCATCCCACAAAACACAATTCTGGAATGTCTTGAACGTTCATGTTAATTAGCTAGCATCCTAAAATATTTAGCATACATAACTGCATGTATATCAGTTGACGTCTCATGTAAACTTTTTGATGTTTGATTTCTCATCCCTATAACTTTCATTTAATTTTTTTAGCTATTAGCTAGTTATCATTACAAAGAAAAAGCATATTAATGTTACAATAGTTAGCTAATTAGTCAAAACTGGTGTTACACACTGTGGTAACTTAGTAATAGCACACAGAAGCAGGTATCAAATTGACAACAGATGATAACTGACAAATGCTATTTACATGAATTAAAAGAACTAGTTCAGGATGAACAAATTATTATTATTATACACCAAGTAATTAGAGAGTAATATTAAAGTAATGCATATGAGTTTGTAAAGAGTACCACAGTTTACCACACTTCCCCCCTTTCAAGATTCACAAACCAAAACGATCGGGTGGATGTCTGACTCTTGTTGAACGACGTGGAGTGGGGTTGGGTGGTGGATCGTGTGAACGTTCAGGTGGAGGTGCTGCTGGCGTTGGATTTGGAACACAAGGATAAGGAAATGCAAGTGGATCAACCGTACTTGACTTATCTGAACTATCAGGAGAAGTGCGTTTCCTGATGGAATCGACAGTTGTTCCATCGGAGAATTTGACAGTATAGGAGAGAGGTCCTGTTACCTCAGCAATAACACCAGAAATCCATTTTGGTGACTTCCCTGTGAAGTTTTCTGCGAAGACAGCATCTCCAATTTGGAAGGTTCAAAGTGGTGCATTTGAATCATGTGACAGTTTTTGTTTTGCTTGCTTATGCTCCACTTTTTGGGATACATCAGGGTGTAAATTGTCTAGTGCTGTACGAGGCCTGCATCCTATTAGGAGTTCAGCTGGAGCAATTCCAGTTGTTGTATGAGGGGTTAACCGGTACGTGAAAAGAAATTTTGACAGTCTTTCTTGGATCGGAAGATCTGACAATCTTTCAATCGCTTGTTTGAATGTTTGCACGGCCCTTTCGGTAAGACCATTAGTAGAGGGGTGATATCGTGCCGATGTGATATGTCGAATGCCATTCTGTTCCATGAATTTACGGAATTCTTGACTTGTAAATGCGGATCCATTGTCTGTTATAATTTTGAGAGGGAGACCATGTGTGGAGAAAATTTCATGAAGTTTCTCGATGGTTTTGGCGGACGTTGTAGAGGACATAACTTGTACATCCATCTATTCGGTGTGAGCATCTACCAGGACTAGGTAGTTGTGACCAAGGAAAGGTCCGGCAAAATCCAAGTGTAACCTAGACCATGAGGCTCGCTAGGCCATTCCCATGGATGGAGAGGTGCTGTCGGTGGTGATGTCCATTTTGGGCCACCAGACATAGCTCCGTGCCAGTGACTTCATCTTGCTACATCCTGGATGACTATCATGAAGTTCATTGAGGACTGCTTGTCTGCCTTGGGGTGGAACGACTACCCTTACTCCCCAAAGAATGCAACCATCTATCACGCTCAATTCTTGTGCTTTTGATTTGTATGGAGTGAGTTCATCATCCAGTTTGATTGTTGGAAATCCTTGCAAGACATACTGTTTGAGTTTTGAGAGAACTGGATCTCTGTTGGTCCATTTGCGAATGTGAGAACAACTGATAACAGAGATGATTGATCAATTGAATTATGTCTCCAGGTAGACCATTGTCAGAGGAAATGTCAGCTTGAGGGAGTCGACTCAGTGCATCTGCATTATTCAGTGACTTTCCAGCTTTGTACTTGATTGAATACTGGTATGCAATGAGAGTTAAGGCCCATCTCTGGATGCGAGATGATGCCATTGCCGGAATGCCTTTCAGTTCACTGAATAGAAAGGATAGTGGTTGATGGTCCGATTGTATTGTGAAGTGTTTGCCATAGATATAATTATGGAACTTTTTCCTGCAAAAATGATTGCCAGTGCCTCTTTTTCAAGCTGAGAGTACTTTTTCTCGGCAGGGTTGAGTGTCCTTGAGGCAAAAGCTATGGGACGTTCTCGACCATCATCCATTAGATGAGATAAGACGGCGCCGATTCCATACTGTGAAGCGTCGCATGCAAGGAGGAGTGGTTTTGCCGGATCAAAGTGCACAAGGAGAGAGTCAGCTTAAAGTGCATGCTTGTTTTGCAGATGTAAAAGCTATACACTTCCTGTTCCTTGCCCCATGACCATTTGGTGTGCTTACGTAGTAAGGAGTAGAGAGGAGCAAGCTGAGCTGAGAGTGTGGGCAAGAACTTAGTAATTTATAATACCAGAAATGAGCGGAGTTCCGTGATATTCTTGGGAGAAGGAGCAGCTTTGATTGCTTTGATCTTCTCTTCAGAAGGATGGAGGCCCTGAGCATCAATGACATATCCAAGATACTCAATCTGTTTGAGCATTTTTCTTTATTCAGTTTTAGACCAGCTTCTTCTAGCTTTCTTAGAACTTGTTGCAAGTTTTTGAGCAGGGGCGGATTTAGAGGGGGGTCTAGGGGGGTCAGGACCCCCCCCCCCCTCCCCTCCAACCTCTTATGAAGCGCCTAGTAGCAGTAGCTCCAGTTTATGTCTATCTATGGTTCCACATACCACAGTCAGTGCTAGTGCATGCAATCAATTGGAAAGCGTGCGATTCGATTACAATTTCTTTCGATGACGACCATTGGGTAAACTGAGCATGCGCACATGCACTTTCTGAGTTTATAGCAATGAAGAGAGCGGCCATCGAACCACTGACCAAGTATTTCAAAAGGTATACGATTTTAGCATAACAATTTATGATTTTATTAATTAACTCGTTGGACACGGTCAAGCACAGTGGCAGATGTGGAATGCCATCTGCATCGAGTACCCGCTTATCCGTGTGGATATGCCTAATACTATACAACTGACCCCCCCTTCTAAATATTCCTGGATCCGCCCCTGTTGAGGTGTTCGTCCAGGGTTTTCCCAGTTACAAGAATATCATCCAGATATACGGATATGCCTGGGAGACCACGTAAGAGTGTCTCAATCGACCTTTGGAAGATGGCAGAGCAGAGTTGACTCCAAAATCTGTTAAACTGATACAAACCCTTATGGGTATTAATGGTGAGGAATTCTTTGGAGGAATCTGCTAAAGGTAACTGTAGATAAGCATTTGACATGTCTAATTTAGTTTCCCTCCTGACAAATTGGTGAAAAGCTCTTCAACTCTCGGAAGGGGGTATGATTCAATATCGGACACTTGATTAAACGTAGTTTTAAAATCACCACAAATTCTGAGGGAACCATTAGTTTAAGTACAGGTACAATAAGTGCAGCCCATTTAGAGGTCTTCACTGGTGCAATTATTCCCAGATCAGATACTGTATAGGCGGAGGAACATAAATTTACCTGGGGGGGGGCCAACACCAAACCCCTGCCTACCCGACAATAGTTATGATTCAATTAAAAACAAGAGTCAAATAGGTTGAAAATGTTTCACTTTGCACATGCAGTCATGTATAATTGTCTCCTACAATGACATAAATAGTTGAATGAAATCTGGGGGGGGGGGGGGGGGCCATGGCCCCCTGGCCCCCCTGGTTCCTCCGCCTATGGATAGTCTATCCAATTCTTCTTCAACCTTCAATTTTAATATGTATGGGACTTTACGAGGCCTCAAAAATTTGGGCTTGACCTCTGTCTTCACTTGGGGTGACCTCTACATCTTTCATGCATCCTAGATTACCATCAAAAACAGCTGCATGCTTGTCTAAGATCTTTTGAAGTGTTGGTGGTTGTTCCACCTGATCAATCACATCAAAGGTTATGTTAAAATGGCTTAGCCAATCTCTTCCTATCAAGTCTGGACAACAACATGAATAGTAAGTACCGCCTGTTGGTTACCATACCTCACATTGACAGAAGTGACACCAAGTACTTTGATGTCCTCACCAGTATAGGTCCTTAGATGCACAGTGGAGTCCTGACTTCAGTCTGCTCAGAAATATTACAGTAAGTTGCTGCACTGAGGATGGTGAGCGAGGCTCCTGTGTCCAGCTCCATCTTGACTGGAATGTTATTGAGAAAAACCTCCCGTACTATAGGACCCAATGAATTCGTTCGTATTGTACAATAAACTATAAGTTGGATTAGTTTCAGGTTGCTCTGACTCTGCCTGGTCGTCTTGAACATAATGACTTGTATTAGAAGGGGAATTGTTAGGAGCATGCTTGGTAGGCTTGTCAGATTTGGACCTACATACTTTTGCAAGGTGGCCCTTTTTCCTACAAAAATGGCAAGTTACCTCTTTGAATTTACACACTGGTGCTAAATGCGGGCCTCCACAGCAGTAGCAGGTTGGAATGGTGGTCTTGGAAGTTGGTGGCTTCTTGAGCCTGCCTGCACCCGTCGTATCAGATTTGGAAAAGAGTAATACAGTGGAATTGCTGGAGCCATTCTTGAGGATTTTAGAATTAGTCTCTGCAGCTTCGACTGCTTGAGCAATTTCAAGTGCCTCTTTGTAAGGAGGCGAGTCTGAATTGTATTGTGGTTCACTCCACAAACAAGTCTACGTATCTCGAATCATTTCGTTGAGCCTGTCGCCGTAACTGCAGTGCTCGGCTAGCTTCCTCAAGGCCGCAACGTATGAGGCGATAGATTCTCCTGGTGCTCTCATCCTCGAGTGGAACCTGGTAACAATGACTGATGGCTTGGGGTCATAGAACTTCTTTGCTTCGGCGACCAGATCGTCGTAGCCGATCTCGTCCAAACGCTCTGTCGTAAAAAGGCCGTGAAAGCTGAAGAACCGCAGGCAGTGAGCAGGATAGACTTCTTTTTGCCTGCGTCAGTGACCCCATTTGCATCAAAGTAGAACTTTATTCGGAGGACGTACGATGTCCAGTCTTCTTTGCCTGGATCAAATGCCGTTAAAGTACCATGAGTTGCCATCTGCAAAGTTTTATCCTCGTCGCCAAATGTGGTAACTTAGTAATAGCACGCAGAAGCAGGTATCAAATTGACAACTGACACATACCACCAAAATACCATAGGCAGAGGAACATAAATTTACCTGGGGGGGGGGGGGGGGGGGGCCAACCCCAAACCCCCATTTCACCATGTATACCAACAATAGTTGTGATTTAATTAAAAAACAAGAGTCAAAATTCAGTCGACACAAACAAGTTATATACGTAACAGTAAGTTCTAATAGATACCAAAATAATATCTTCCAGCAATTAGCAATCAAGCTGCTGCAACAGTTTAAGTGACTAACTTAGCCTCATGTGTGAATGATTTTCATGTTTTGTCAATAGAGTTGAAAATGCTTCACTTTGCACATGCAGTCATGCATAACTGTCTCCTACAATGACTTAATAGTTGAATGAAATCTGGGGGGGCCAAAACCATAAGTTTAAACATCTGGGGGCCATGGCCCCCTGGCCCCCCTGGTTCCTCCGCCTATGCTAACTAGTTCAGGATGAACATAAAACCACAAATTATTATTATTATACACCAAGTAATTAGAGAGTAATATTAAAGTAATGCATATGAGTTTGTAATGAGATCACACTTTACAGTCATAAAAATAAATAATACTGAGAAAATTAGTTCATTTTTTGTCAGCTCAAATTTCAAATGAGCTTTAATAAATTAAAGTAATTAATGGCTTTCACTGGATATAAATTTCATATGCTTGAATTGCAACATCTTCATCACTACGTGGCTGATCACGACACACTCTCATCTCAATGTTGTCAGTTGTATGCACTGGAAGTTGCCTATAAAACCATGGAGGATTAGAGGAAGAGGAAGAGGCACAGTGAGTACAGCTTCCTCCATTCCATAAAGGCCTGTTAATTACACACATCCGTGTACTTGTGTGAATGCCATCACAAAAGTAATGAGCTCTATTGATGAAACTTGGTGGCCGAGATGAACAACCTACATTAATAAAATGAATTAAGTAAGGTTAATAGAGAGCTAACTATTGTACCTCGAATACCAACACCAAGCGTCCAAATGTGTTGTCTTGGGGATTCACCATAAGTTAGACTGATGCCATCCACATAGTTGGAGTCTATAGTGGGAGAACCTCTTATTTGACCATCATTAAGTATTGAGTCAATCACTCCTTTTTGATAAGCTCTGATCATCCCACAGACTCTGGAGTAGTTGAAACCGTGTGAAGCAAAAATGACTGAAGAACAGTTTGGACCATCAGTGTTTATTATACATGTTTGTACAGGGCAATCTGTTCCATTCCTGAGAGCACTGGGACACTGGCTACTGCTGTCTCTCATGTCCAATTCAGCCACTCTCATCCACCCTCCAGCGATGTTATTACATGACCTGGTCATGTCACAGTATACACGCACAGCAGAGCCTTTGGAGGACCAGATCCAGTAGTGACCTGAAGGAGAGGAGGGAACTAACTGGAGAATCTCAACACAAGAAGCTGGTGAATGCCTTTGGTGCAATCCTTGGAGCTGCTGATTCAGCTGGTTCACAGATTTATTAAGAATGCGTTGATTGAATTCATACTGGTTTAACTTATCAATCGATCTGCGTTGATTAAATTCATACCGGTTTAACTTATCAATCAATCTGCGTTGATTAAATTCATATTGGTTTAACTTGTCAGTTAATTGATTGAGATTGCGTTGATTTTCTTCATATTGATCATTTAATGCAGCAAATTTCTGATTTGATATATTAGTGGAAGTATTCAACATTTCTTGGATGATTTCATATTGATCATTCAGTACTGAAGAAGTCATTTGTATCAATTCCATGCTCCTTTGAGAGGAATTGGCCAAATTAATTCCTATAACGGATGATGTTTCTTGCATAGTGGCTATTGCAGATTTCAATCTCGTAATATTAATAGAAGCAAATACAAAACAAGCAGAAACTCCACCAGCAAGCAAAATCATCACTGCAAATGCAATACAAATGCAAATAACTTTAGGTTTACTTTTATTTTGACTGGTAGATACTTCTGAATCAGCTTCTTCACTCTTACTGTTCATAGTCCTAGAATTTTGGTAGCATGGATTCTCATGCGTCTTGCATTTTGCTTCAAAATTTACTTCATCCAGTTCAACATATATTCCAATATCAGTATTAAGTGTATTGCTCATGATTAGGTTTATCTCTTTTGGATGATAGCTAATCGTGATCTGGTGCCAGTGCTAGCTTTTATACCTACATATGACCACTTCATAATAGTCCCTTTTTGTATGCAATGTGATAATAATTTTTTATGTAATAATTCATCACTGCATAAGAAATATCAACAGTGAACGAGTTGTGCATGCAGTGTCAAAGACTCATTTTGAATTGAGTGGTCCTAAGTGAAATATGTTTAGACTCTAAATTAAAACATACTAGCTAAGTGTCTTTATTATCACATGACTTAGCAATGGATTTTGCACTGTGTTTGCAACATATATCGAGTGTACATACGTAGTGGCGATTGAAGCATTGTTCCTATAAGTTCGCTTGCTAAAATTGCACCTGCTTGTGCATCCTGCATTTATATTGAAATGTTTAGTACGAGTGGTTCGGAGGCTACAGCAAAAAATGCTGCAATGAGACTTGGATTCAGCCAACAATCCCTACATATATGCACTATTATCTGAAGCTACCCGATGTATATGTAGGGATATATACAGAACAAAGATTGATCCCATTTCCATCCTTTATCCCTACCCTTGTTTCCTTACTTTTTCGAGCAATGGTCATTCCTACATTTTTTTTTCAGTTCACAGAGATGCCATTTTATTCCAATAACACACATTCACACACTGCTTTTTTAGGGTGTGCAGTACACTGTGGATATCCTCTGTTTGCACTGCTCTTATAGCTACATAGTGCTGCCATTGGCAACACATGATTGTTCATGTTTATTATTAATGACAGATCGTGGAAAGTGCTTCCGCAACATGAATAGTTTTGCTAGGGCATACAATTATGAGCCAATTTTGAAGCAAATAAAAAGCTGAATGCATGCAGTGTCATAACAGTTTCAATTCCCTCATATACGTATAACCAGTGGTTAACTATCTAATAAAAATGAGTAAAAAAGTGAATGTTGATGATGATACAAGATACAACATTCGTGAAAATGAATGTTATGCAACTACGACATGTGCCTCAGTTGTTAATAGAGGTTTTCTCAAAGAAGAAATGCTTCTGCATTTTAATGATTGCAGTTGCAGTCATTTTGCTTATCATTGCAGTCTTTATCAGCATTGTATTTGCCTTTATCAAGATTTCAAGTTTGAATCAGCAAAAGTTGAGCACTTCTTTTGGTCAGTCAAATCAGGAATTAAAATTAATAGTAAGTGTGAAGCAAATGGATAAATGTTTAATGCTTCAGTGCTCAAGTTAAACCAGCTTAGTCAAGGACACACTATACTGAAGAACACAACACAGCAATTAATAAATGATTTGGAGAGTTTAGGATTGCTTCCAAGTTATCCTGCAGCTTCATGTGCTGTTATTCTCCATTTTGCTCCCTCCCTCTATCAGGCCACTATTGGATCAGGTCCTCCAATGGCTCTGCTGTGCGTGTGTACTGTGACATGACCAGGTCATGTGGTAACATCACTGGAGGGTGGATGAGAGTGGCTCAACTGGACATGAGAGACAACAGTGCCCAGTGTCCCAGTACTCTCATACTGCTCACAAATCTGAATAAACGTGTATGTGCAACAGGCTTAGAAAATGTAGGCTGTTCTTCAGTGATTTTTCCCACTACAATATTCAAAAGTGTGTGGGATGATCAAAGCTTTTCAAAATGCCACTGGAGATACATTGATTTTGGTGACTCTTTATAACTATGGTGATATTGAACACCCAGAAGATATCAACCTTCCCTATGTGGATGGCATTAGTCTCACTCACGGTTATCCAAGACAACATATTTGGACATTTGCTGCAGGTCTTGATGAAATTGGTAGTCATCCTCGTTGTCCCTGCACTAACACTAACTTTGCAAGTCGTGCAAGTCAACCTCCAGCATTTGTGGGAAACGATTACTTCTGTGATACAGCAAGTGAAGGTCGCTTTCAAAACATATTCTACCCAGATGACCCTGTGGGGCTGATTGTGGAGCACTAAACATATTATGCTGCTCCTTTAACAATCCTCCATGGTTCTATAAACAGCTGCCACAGCACACCACTGATGATATTGAGATGAGGCGATGTAAAGATGAGGGCAGTGTTAATGAAGACACTCCTATAGAAATAATCGACTTCTACATTCAGTGATAGCCACTGGTATTCACTGCACTTGAATCATTGATATGTTCATTGTTGTGCTTTATTCTCATTCATGCTGGACATAGCTAGCTAGCTAAATAATTAAATTTTATTGTGCTGAATTTTTATTTCTGGGTGGTCTGCTTTTCAGTTGGAATATAATGCTATTGTGGTAACCATGGCAATCATCAGGCAGGAGGGATGGGAAGTGCCCCTCCCCATGCATATAGCTACATGCATAATATTGAGATAGCCACTTTACAAGGAACACCATTGATTGCGGAAAATGATTCAGATGAAACGTCCAATTCGTCATACAAAAGGAGCATGGAATTGAATTCTTCAGTATTGAATGAAATTGTTAGAGAAACATTGAAGATGCGTAATTCCATTGATAGGTTGAATCAGAAATTTGCAGTGCAATATGAAGAAAATCAATGCCTTCTCAACAGATCAATTGATAAGTCAAACCGGTATGAATTTAATCAACATATTCTGTATAGCTATAGCTATAGTTATCATAGGGCAAAACATTGAATTCGTAAACAATGACAGATGCATGGAGAAGTGTTTCTACATAGCTATAGCAGAGTGGCTGTTGTAGTCACAGCTTATAGATACATGTAGCTAGCGTGCTATGCAGATTATTTTAGACAGATGCTGAAAGTATTTCTTCAACATAAGCAGCTGTGGGCTGTTGTAGTCACATGCAGGTTTATAGCTATGTAGATTATTTCTTCAAGCTACGTACTGTATGTAACAGAGGATAGTGATATATCTATATCTACAGATTTATGGGGTAAATACATATGCATGCAACATAATTATGCTTAAAGTGTTAGTTTCTGCAACATGAACATTAGTTTATCTCAACAATGTGGCCATTAAATCACTGCAACATGAACATTATAGTTATCTCAACAATGTGACCATTAGCTAAATCACGAACATTAGTTATCTCAACAATGTGCATTCAACATGAACATTAACAGTGTGGCCATTACAGCCCTGGCATGGGTGAGGGGTGCAGGAAGGGGGTATACATTACTATGTGTAATACACTATTCCCTCTCATGTGAACAGTACTCACAGTGTGTGCATTGCTAAATACTCAAAATGAATTTGTACTGATTTACTCTCTTTCTAGTATAACATACATCTAACTTTGTGATAATTTATTATTGTTCATATTTTGGGTTATTCTAGCAATAAGTTATTGCACTGTATGACATGCAAAAACCTTGCATGTCTTTTGCATGCATTATTGCACATATAGCTATATAAATCTCAATAGACTCAATATTCTCATCGTGTGATTATGACACAGTGTCATGCACCTCAATATTGTCAGTAGCTATAGAGAATTATTTCTGTAGTAACAAGTATAGCTATTAGCTACGATCACACTCTTTTCTCTTGCATGACATGTCCCTGCAAATAGGAACTCCATCCCAAAAGTAGCTAATCTTGCCCATACTTTTTTCTCAGCAGCAGCAAAGGTCCAAATGTGTTATTGCATGTACGTACATGTAGTATTTCAAGTGCATTTGTTGTTGCATGTACAATAGTGCGTAAATCTGTATGCAAGCAATTTTAGCACAAGGTTCCTGTGTTCCTGTGTCTTTTCCCATCCCATATAAGTTTAATAGTCTTTAAAAGATTAGCTAGAATATCTTGGTATACAATCTCAAGATTTGTTGTAACTTCATCACCATACACAGATCCTCGCTTCAGTATTATCAGAGGTATAGGAGCAGGGAGAGATACACTGAACCATGCATGGATAAAAGTTGCCATTGCAGCAATTAACACAGGTAGCTACAGTCCTTATCATCCCACAATGCACCATATTGCATTTATCATCACAGAATTAATTTATGACAGAACAGGGGCATATACTATTACCATTATCACAGGGACATTCCTATGAGAATCCAGCACTGATACCATTCATCCATGTATGTATGGTCAATGAATGATTAGCTTTCAGTTGCTTTTATCAGCAAAGGCAATTAATTGCTGCATGTCCCAGAAGCATGGCTATCCCACAAAAGACAATTCTGGGATCGATGTCTTGTTCATGTTATACCTACGTAAAATACTTAGTGTAACAGTATACTATCAGTTGTGACGTCTCATGTAAACATTTTTGATGTTTGACTTATCATCCCTATGACTTTCGTTCAATTTTTTTTTTTAAGCTGAAGTTATCTACATATTAAGTTATCTTTACAAAAAAAAAGCTGATTAATTTAATAGTAAAACTGATACTAGCCTCGTACCCAGGCCCGCTTTTTTCGCAGGGTGGTGGAAAAGCCCTGCGAAAAAAGCGGGCCTGGGTACGAGGCTAAACTGGTACATATGTTACACAATTACGGTCATAAAATAATACTGAGAAAATTAGTTCGTTTTTTGTGAGTTTGAATTTCAAATGAGCCCTAAAATAATAATGACTTTCACTGGATGTATATTTCATATACTTGAATTGCAACATCTTCATCACTACGTGGCTGATCACGACACACTCTCATCTCAATGTTGTCAGTTGTATGCACTGGAAGTTGCCTATAAAATCATGGAGATTAGAGGAAGAGGAAGAGGCACAGTGAGTACAGTTTCCTCCATTCCATAAAGGCATGTTAATTACACACATCCGTGTACTTGTGTGAATGCCATCACAAAAAGAATGACCTCTATTGATGAAACTTGGTGGCCGAGATGAACAACCTACATTAACAAAATGAATTAAGTAAGGTTAATAGAGAGCTAACTATTATACTTCGAATACCAACACCAAGCGTCCAAATGTGTTGTCTTGGGGATTCACCATAAGTTAGACTGATGCCATCCACATAGTTGGAGTCTATAGTGGGAGAACCTCTTATTTGACCATCATTCAGTATTGAGTCCACTCCTTTTTGATAAGTTCTGATGATCCCACAGACCCTGGAGTAGTTGAAACCATGTGAAACAAAAATGACTGAAGAACAGTTTGGAACATCAGTGTTTATTATGCATGTTGATATGAGGCAATCTGTTCCATTCCTGAGAGCACTGGGACACTGACTACTGCTGTCCCTCATGTCCAGTTCAGCTACTCTCATCCACCCTCCAGTGATGTTACCACATGACCTGGTCATGTCACAGTATACACGCACAGCAGAGCCATCGGATGACCTGATCCAGTAGTGGCCTGAGGGAGAGGAGGGAATAAACCGGAGAATATAGCAGCACATGAAGCAGGATAACTTGGATGCAAACCTAGGTTCTCTAAATTATCGATCAATTTCCTAGGTTCTGTTCTTCAGCATAGAATAATCTTGCCTCGACTGGTTTAACTTAAGCATTGAAATATTGAGCATTCGTCCATTGTCGTCACACTAGCTATTCAGTCTTGCTAATTCCTAATTTGATTGACCAAAAGAAATGTTCTTCAAATTCGAGATCTCACGAAGGCAAATACAATGCTGATAAAGACTGCAATGATAAGCAAAATGACTGGAACTGTAATCATTAAAATGCAGAAGAATTCTTCTTTGAGAAAACTTCATCTCTATTAACAACTGAGGCACGCATTGTAGTTGCATAGCATTCATTTTCATGAATGCTGTATCTTGTATCATCATCAATATTACTCATTTTTATTCTAACACTAGCTATTGATGAGGAAATTGAAACCTGTTAACATTACATTCAGCTTTTTATTTGCTTCGATAATATAATTGTATGCCCTATAGCAAAACTATTTATGTTGCAGAAACACTTTCCATGATAGCTAACTGAACTATCATGTTATAGCAATGGCAAGTATAACTATAACAGATGCAAACAGAGGATACACAGTGTACTGCAGTGACTGCACACCCATACACACACTAAAAAAATGGTGTGTGAGTGAGTGTGTTATCAAAACAGTGTGTGTTATTGGGATAAAATGGTGTGCAGTAAAAGCTTCCATTCTTATAGTGTATAGCTAGTTATTATAGTATCCATTTTGGCAAGACTGTAAACGATGACAGATGCATGCATGTTTCTGCAACAGAAACAGCTAACAGAGGATAATGGCCGATGTATCTCGTCACAGCTTTTAAATACATGTATTCAAATTATTTTAGACAGATGTCGAAAGTGTTTCTGCAACATAAACAACCACATAACAGACGATAGTGGCTGTTGTAGTCACAGCTTTTAAATAGCTACGTATACATGTATGCAAATTCTTTTAGACAGATGTTGATTGCTGAAAGTGTTTCTGCAACATAAACAGCTGGCTATAATAGCTATAGTCACAGATTTATCAAGTATATATACATATAGCTAATGTAGCTGATGCAACTTATATATGCTTAAAGTGTTTCTGCAACATGAACATAGCTAGTTATCTCAACAGTGTTTGCCATAATAATCGTTGCAACATGATTTCAACAGTGTGGCCCTGGCAAGGGTGAAGGGGTATATACATTAATTACTATGTGTAGCTACATGTATTCCCTCTCATGTGAAGCACAAATCAAAAATCATGTATAATTAACTTGTGTCTATACGTAGCTAATGAATTGTTACAGTAGCCAGCCAGCTACTCACAGTGTAGCTATAATAATAGCTAGCTAATACTCAAAGTGAATTCACTGGGATAGTAATATTACTGATTACTCTCTTCCTAGTAGTAGCTATAACATAATAGTTAGCTACATAGCTACATGTACATATCTGACAATATTAATCAATTGTTCATAATTAGCTATAATGGGTTATACACTACTGTGTATGCTAGCTATCAGTTTAATTTGTGGTGTTTCGGTCATTATATCACTCCTTATTGCACTACAGTAGCTACAGCTGCTCATCTAATTTAGCTACGTATCTACTCTCCTCCCTCAAGACATGCTCAAGATGCTCAAGACAACAAAACATTAGCTATAGTTATTTATAGCTATAATCACCAGCTGAGCCATACAGTACTTGGCTGCAGTCTAAAAAATAAAGTGTACTATGGTGTTTGAAAAGTGTCCATATTGGGACAAAATGTCCCAATACGGACACCAATGGTGTCCACAGCACACTTTCGTTTCCCAGTATATAGCTACGGACACCAATGGTGTCCACAGTATATCAGCTGCAGGTAAACTGCTCTCTCTTCACCATGCTATGCTGCATATGTTAGTTACATTGCTGCTGCTGTAGAGGGAGGCTGGCTATAGTTGGCTTTAATAATTGCAACACTTAAAACTATACAGTATTATAATTAGCACTGGATATAGTTTTATATGCTTGAATTCCAACGTCTTCATGTACATGCATGACTGATAACGACACACTCTCATATGTTACAACATTGTGGATAAGGCAGTTCCAAATAAATCACTTGTTTAACGGATTTTTTCTCCTTTCTTATAGGCAGGCAGGACGAAATAAACTTAAACAAAAACTACCTCAGTATACTATACATCATGTTTATATGGTCATGTGTTCTAGTATACAGAGAAACAGGAGTATACTGGGATCTAGTATACAAAGATAAACAGCAGTATACTGAGAATATACAAGTTTAAATTTATTTCAACTCTGTAAAAACAGGGCAGGGAAATCCGTTAAACAAGTAATTTATTTCGAACTGCCTAATGGATAAATACATGCGTCCAGAGTGACTATAATCATACGTATATTGCTGACACAATCACGTGTTAGCTATACGTAAACTGTAAACTGTTTGGAAAGCTGGAGATCACGATGAGATCTAGTGCTAGCTATTAGCTATGAAAAGAAATGTAGTTTTGATATGTAGCTACATGGAGTGCCACTCTGATAGCTAATTACTGAAAATTATTTTAATGCATCTGTGGACTACTGATAATCATAATAGTTGTTACAATATGTGAATCTGATACACTGCTGGCTATAGCTATATACTATGATTTAGGCCTAAGCAAAAATCATACCGGTAGCTAATCATGTTTTTTTTATAACTATATTTATGTTTGTGTTGATTTATCACTCTAAAAATGAAAGTGTATACTGCACATTGAATGGTCCCCTAAAAACAAATATTGGGACAAAAATTTAATGGTGTGCAGTAAACACTTTCATTTTTACAGAGTTATGAAGTGTATGTAAATAAACTGTGATTTTGGATACTGCATGGAGACTAAAACACTTAATGCTCAGTATGCTACGTGTGCATTATTGAGCAAAGCTATGATTATAGCTATATATCTTCTTAGCTATAGCTGACACTATAGATTGTGCCTCATGCTACATAAGCCATAAATTAAGTACATGCACAAACAGCTAGCAGCACATTTTATAGCTGCATGTTTACAGCTTTTCTGCATCAACTCTGTAGAAATGCATGTTCTTACTAACATCTGATGACTGCTGTGATTCTTGACTAATATCTATAATAATTTAGTGTGCATATTACATGTACGTATAAACACTTAGTTTTTAGCTATATCGAGCTCTCCTTTTTCCTTTTTGGAGGGCGGGGGAAAAGAGAGCCTAGCTGGTATCCACTGTTTGTGCATACGCCAATTTTTTGATAATAAAAGCTCATGTGATGACAAGTTTGATGAGCAGTATGTATGTAAGATCTCTTGCATGATGTCGTACTATACTATTCTATGAATTTCTGAGGCTTGATGCTTAAAGTAACCAGGGCTTCAGGGGCACAGCTGACTGGCAGACATATACGCAGCGAGGTTAGCCTCGGCCCCAGGCACCCTTTTGCCTTTTGCAACCTGTCTAAAAGAGAGCCTGGTATCTTATGTTCGAGTTAACCTCGGAATTCTGAGGCTTCCGTATAGCTATTCCTCGTATACTCTCCATAAATGAAATAATCTGAGCACCAAACAATAAAACCAGCCTAAAGACAGTCTTTTGGAGCATAAGTACAGCAGTAGCAAATAGTATGGAAAAACTGGACAAAAACAATCTCACTCAGTAAACCAACGCATGCGCAAACAATTGATACCGGTGTCGGAGTGTAGAATGTCCCCCAGTGCAGAATGTCCCCCCGGACATTCTACACTAGTGCAGAGAGCCTCCGGGGGACATTCTACACTAGTGTAGGATGTCCTTTCTAGTGTGAAATGTCCCACCTCCAAAGCGATAGCGAAGACAAAAGCAAAAGAAAGTAAGAGCATAATAAGGTTGTAGGTATGTAGCTAGCTACGTAATACATAACTGTAACGCTGGCTTGCGAGACTATAATTCTAGTGCCTATGATTATGAATAGAGTAAGAATAAATTATTAGCTAGCTAGCTAGCTAGCTAGTTCAAAGAACAGAGAGTGCAAAAATCAAGTCCAGTGTTGTGAGCCAAAAGGTAGCTATAAGTTATCACATAGCTAAATAAATAATTGTTTTTGTTGACAAAAAGGATCGTGAAAATTTAGTGTTGGATAAAACATTTGGATCTAGATAACAGTAGTCTAGCTAGCTACTGATTCCATTGTCACTGCTGAACAACAGAGCATGATGTTGGAGGTTCAGAGCCTACGTATGTACATATGACACTGATATACAGTCGCATACAAACAACAGAAATGAATATCTGTTAGTTTCGTTGATAACTGAAATCCAGAGTTCTAGTGATCTCCATTTTTGCAGCTCCACTTTAAATTTGTGCAGGTGAGCCCGAGGTCATTCTAAATATAATTGCCAGCTCTTCTTGTCAGGTGCAGGTGCATGAAAATCCACTTACCAACTTGGCCAAACCAGTTTTTGGAATTCTTTACTTGTAGCTAGCTATAGGCTGCCTGCATAGCTAATTATGGTAAAACATGTACATAGTTGTTCTAGCACCAACCGATTATACAAAATAATAATTATAGCATAACCCTCATAGCCAATCTTTCCCTCTTTGTATTCCATGCAACACAGCTACACGTACACTTAAGCTAGCTCACTATAGTTGCCACCTATCAATCATTCCATCTTATAACAGTGACAAAATTATTGATTTGACTATTATTTTTAACAACACTGACAAGTTGTTTCATTGTTGTTGTTTTAGTTTCATTGTTGATGTTTTAGTTGTATTTTGTTTTGTTGTCGTTTTTTTTTTGTTTTTTTTTTAGGGGGGGGGGGAGGTTTGAACCACATATAATATAGCTAGCTATAAATAGTTAGAACATGCATGAAGGATAGTGAAACATAGTCGGGCTTCTTACTAGCTATACGTAAAAATTGAATCCATGAGACATTTGCGTAAATATTCTAGCTACAGTGTTCATACAGTGGTAGTTATACGTATAACAGATATTTAACAAATATAAGGTTAGGTTCAACTATTGAAGAGCCCTAGGGGACACTCTGCCCT
This sequence comes from Crambe crambe, assembly GCA_963924555.1. NCBI lineage: Eukaryota > Metazoa > Porifera > Demospongiae > Poecilosclerida > Crambeidae > Crambe > Crambe crambe. Next base: position 1,454,192 of record OZ004584.1, on the reverse strand, counting down.
AGTGTAGAATGTCCTAGGGGGGACATTCTACTCTAGGATAGAGTGTCCGGGGGACAGTCTACACTAGGGTATAGTGTCTGGTGGGACAATTTATAGAGGGGACGATCTACACTATGACATCGGACGAGGCTAGTATAGCGCGAGGTATACTATTCAGCAACGTTGGTCGATCATCAGAGCAACGATCCACGAGTGGAGAGGCAACCAGTACTGCACTACGTTTACCAGCATCATCATGAAGGGTAGATGGAGTCTGGTAACCGAGACTCTTTGTAGACAAACAAAAAGTAAACATCCTTTCCATCGTCAGGGCTGGCTCGTGAGGGTGGGCCAGGGGGGCCATGGCCCACCCAATATTTTACTTCTCACATTTTATTTAGAAAACCCATAATAAGAAACTATTCATTTGTCACACCCCATTGATCATGTAAAATATAGCTAAACCACAAGCATGTCATGTGCTCAGCTGCTGTTATCATGTCAGTGATGGCTACTTCCATGCATGATAGAGGTAGCACTCTTTCACCTCAAAGTGGCCCACCCAATATCAAATTGGATGAGCCAGCCCTGATCGTAGACTGCCTTGACAGCTGTGCGAGGAACAGCAAGCTAGCCGCGCCTATGACGATCGTGTATAGCGGAAACATCCGAGTGAATATCCTGATTCCGGGAAAAATTAGCGCATGCGCAAACAGCAAAATTTTCCGCCCCCCAAAAAGGAAAAATAGCTAATACAGCAGAGTAGATAAAGATGAGTATAACAAAGTCATTGTTCCTAATTTGTATGCTGCCACTAGTTGTGCTATTTCTGACAACGTTTGGCAATAATTATAGGACAGTGGTTCAGTATGGAGAAACTAGAACTATGTGTAGAGTACCCCCTGGAAGATTCAGGGCTTGGGATAGAGGTTATGTAACCTCTGTTGAACCTGAAGTAGCAGTGAATTGTAGTAGAGTGATGTCTGGAGATAAGAGGGAGATAAATAGAACAATGTCGCTGGTGTCTGGATGGAGAAATGCCCTAACAGATGAAGCATTAATTGGGAAGATGCAGAACTGTTCCTGGCTTAGAGATTCTTTCAGCAATAACTTGTATAACTCTGAGTTAGAGAGGTCTTTCCCAATAGCATTCACCTTTGTAGTGTACGATAATCCCCAACAGGTACTCAGATTGATGCGTCTCCTCTACAGACCTCAAAACTCCTACTGTATCCACTGTGATGCCAAATCTCCACACAAAGCTTTCTTTCAAAAAATTGCTAGCTGTTTTGAGAATATCATCATTCCTTCAAAATTGATTGACGTGGTGTGGGGGAAGGAGACCATTATGGAAGCTCAAATGAGCTGTATGACTGATCTTGTCAAGTTCAGAGCCAAAGAGAAGTACAAATGGAAGTATGTGATCAACTTGTGTGGGAAAGAGCTTCCCCTGATGACCAACAGGGAGATGGTGGAAAGACTCATAAAGCTAAATGGATCTTCATCCATTAAAGCACACAAACTCACAGCACGAGAGTTTGAATATCGAATGAAGGAGAGTGTTAAGAATTATTCCCTCAAGCTCTCACAGTTAGCACCCCCTTCATTTAATGACAGTGCATTTTATAAGAGTTCATCATACAATGCAATATCAGTTGAATTTGCAAGATTTCTCTTGTTTAATAGAACCATGAGGAAGTTTCGTGAGTTCTTTAAACTGTGCAGACACTCAGAAGAGCACTTTTATGCAACTGTCTACATGCTTCCTCATGTACCAGGAGGATACAACAAACACGTTCCTTACTTTTTCATTGAAAAGGGATTTTGGATTAATCCCAAGGTAAAAAATCCCAATAGTTGCCTTGGGACAGTGGTACATGACATATGCATCATCACAGCAGTCGATCTGCCAAAGGTGGTGAAAGCACATGCGCAGCAGCCTGACTCTTTCTTTCACAATAAGTACTTTATGGAACTGGACCATACAGTCATGAAGTGCATGGAAGAATGGATAGTTGCCGAAAACAGGTTAGAATATGACAAAGAAGAAAATTGTGGTAGGTATAGTGGAATATATATTTTCGGCTGTTAGAATCAGTATCATATGTGTGTGATGTATGCTGCATTATCAGTATAAAAAATCTCAATAATTATGATGGTTATAATTATAGCTATCAGATTATTTTATACACAAAGAGGTATGTCACTACTTAATAGTATAATAGAGCAGCATATACACATGAGCATATATACCCTCCAAGTGTCCCGGAACCTCTGGGACTGTCCCTGATTTGCACTCCCGCAAAGGCTGTCTGAACATAGAATAGCTCATTGAAGCACTGTGCTTGAACAGCTACAGTATACACAGTACAAGTACAATTCCAGGCTAATCTGTATCCTTATCCTTCATCTTATCACTGGCTGAGCCTGAAGGCACTGAAATACCACCAAATTTGTAGCCAAAACAATTCATATTCATTGATTTTAATGATATGGTTGGTGGGTGTGATTTGTCCCTGATTTAGGTTTTGCAAACTTGGAGGGTATGCATGAGTGCATATTTCACACAGTGCTATACCCTTCGGTGATCAGTGGTGGATCCAGGATTTTCTAAAGGGTACTTCTTTCCATTTTATACTTTCATTGCTAATGCTGTCAGGGCTGGATCCAGGGGTGGGGTTGAGGGGGTTGCAACCCCCCCCCCCCTTTTTATTCCCAAGCTAAGCTGTAGATAAAATGATACACTATATAGCTAACACTATATATAGCTAATGCAATTTGACCATGCCTACTTGCTTAGCTGTATCTATTTTTCTTGTGTTTCTGCTCTAATTAGAGGAACATATTATGAGCTAACTTAACTAATGTGGTTACTACAGCCATCATCATCTAAAGCTATGGTCAAGAAAGAAACGGTCTATGTAGCTATATAATACATGTTTGGCTTGTGTGGTAACGTGTGATACTCATTACAAACTCATATGCATTACTTTAATATTACTCTCTAATTACTTGTGTATAATAATAATAATTTGTGGTTTTATGTTCATCCTGAACTAGTTCTTTTAATTCGTGTAAATAGTTAGTATTTGTTAGTTGTCATCTGTTGTCAATTTAATACAATACTATTGCTGCTTCTGTGTGCTATCACTAAGTTACCACAGCTTCAGTGCACTTTCAAGGTCATAACTCAGTGCATACTAACTGAGACTTCCTTATATCACACCTGCGATCTTGCACTTTAAAGATATCTTTTGGAGCACTTTCATTTTCAAGGTCACACATTAGATAACTCAGTGCATACTAACTGTGATTTCCTTCATGAACACCTGTGACCTTGCATATGTCACTTCAGAGTTTGAGTGTAATAGCTAGCTAGCTATAATTTTTGAGATGCTTCACCCTTTGCCTATACTCATGCTGTCATAATTAATGCACACAATTATGTGCCATTTAGGGAGATTTGGGGGAAATTTTGGACTTCTTGGATCCAATTTGTGCATTAAGAAGCAAATGCTCAAAAAATGGCAGCCTGCAAGTGAAGCCAACATGGATACTCCAAATAACTTGCTCTTTCCTGCACCCTTCCCATGGCCCAGTGTGTGTGCTCCTAGTCCTGCAACCCCACCTATCAAAAAATCCTGGATCCGGCCCTGGCTGTGTAATTAAGATGGGTACTTCTTAAGAAGTAAAAGAAACTCCTAAATCCACCACTGGGTGATGCTTGTATACAGAACGAGTGCCTCACAGTATCTAAGTGTACACATTAGAGCTTCACAGTGCTTACCCTTTTTAGAACCATTCTTCAGTGCAATGTGTCTCCCTTCAATGCACTATGCTATAGCTATACGTAGGAAGATAAAATTAATTTGGATAGGGAGTGACATTCTGCAAGCATGGTCTTACAGAGTTTCAAGGCTTAGGATCCATTTTTCTGGGTAGGCCTTGGAAGCCAGCCGGCCACATAGCTATCTCCTACAGCTTTTTACCCAATGCTACTAACCGGTGTCACGTAAATTTAGGGACCCCATAAATTTGGGGACCCCCGACCCCAAAATTATCGTAAAATCAGGGTCCCCCCTGTAAAATTAGGGACCCCATGCATGCTCACCGTGCGCCCATTCACGCATGCGTATGCCAGCTTTGAAGGCTTTGAAAAGAGTGACAAACTATATAGCCCTAAGAAAAAAGTGCAAGTTTTTCATGCTGAAGGAGGCTGATCTGTACTGGTGGGCTAACTGGGCATAATAGTTGTACACTCTAGTCTACTATAATAAAGCAATAATATTAAACAACAGTTGCATGCTAGCCTTGTTTTATAGTAATATAGCTAGCTATGAGCCCTTAGGCTTATATTGATCATCCATGCATGGAGAGAGAGAGAGAGAGAGAGAGAGAGAGAGAGAGAGAGAGAGAGAGAGAGAGAGAGAGAGAGAGAGAGAGAGAGAGAGAGAGAGAGAGAGAGAGAGAGAGAGAGAGAGAGAGAGAGAGAGAGAGAGGGGGGGGGGGGGGGGAGGGGGGGGGGAGAGGGGGGGAGGGGGGGGGGAGGGAACCCTTTAATAAAGTCATGAGACCCTGGGTGCATTAACAACCCAACTCGAATTGGTGCACAACATAGCCCTATAACTATGAGGGTAGAGTTTATAGCCATGTGCAGGGCATTTATGTCTATAGGCGATTATATGACTGTATTTGAGTAGGTAAAGCAAATTCTTGAGCCAAATCCAAGCTTGTGGTAGGTTGAAGATGCTGCAACTATTCATGATGATAGCCGCACCGAACCAATGATCTAGTCTATAAAAAATATTATTGGCCTGGTTATATAATCAACTTATGTAGCTATAATAGCTATCGTAAGCAATTCATTTGTTTTCCACAGGTTATTAATTGAAGTGAAAGTGTTAACTGCATAGCTTTTGAATGCTCTCTGTAAACAGTAAGGTATTTTTTTACTGTTTAGTAAACAGTAAGTGTTTACTGGGTATGAAGTACACACTCTTGTTTTTGTAGTGCATCAGAAGCAGTGGCGGATTTAGAGTGGTTTCTGTGTGAAACCCCCTTTGCTGCGTGCTAGCGCGTGCGATAGATGGCCAGTCTATATAGCGCGCACTATTTTAATACCCACCTGTCAGTACTGAGCATGCAGCGCTCAGAGTCTTTTCAAAGAGCCTTCAGTCGTCCAGAATTACGGCTAGCTAGCTGAAGCTTACCACACGTATAAACAATCCAAAAAGGTGTGGGTACGGGAAAGTGGGCGTGGTCAGACAAAATTTGGCCATGAAAAAAGTGCCTTCAGCCACCCCTTTTCTAAAATCCTGGCTACAGCCCTGGGACCTAAGTTAATTATAGCTTGTTTGCTGGTTAACATGCATAGATCCCCTCGGTAACACATTTGGACTTTTGGTGTAGGTCATGGTATTGGTCACTACAGTGCATATCGCTGTCCTTATGATAATTCTAATCATGGTCAAGCTCCTTTTCCACCTTCTTATGTTGGCAATAACTACTTCTGTGATGGTGACTACAATGGATGCTATGGACTGCACCTCCAACTGCTGCACTTTCAACAATCCTCTGTGGTTCAGTGTGTCTCCATCCAGATATTGAAGTGAGGATGTGTGGCAATGAGAATATTGGTAATGAAAATGTGTTCCGCAGTAAATGACTTTGAAATTCTCTAAATAATTCACATAAAATTTTTAAACTGGCTTTGTTTGTCTGAATTTCATGATTGCATCATTGATTTCAATGAATAGCTAGCTACATGTATACTACTGACTGCTCTACATTCTAAACTCTAAACAACTTTAATGGATGATCAGTGACAGCAATTGAAGAGCAAAAATGCTTTAGCTATAGTTGATCATGGCTACGTATATTAGTGACAACAATGACAGTTGCAGGGGTAGCTAGCTATAGAGTTGTCTGACTTAATTGTTAAATTTTAGTTATCATAGTCAAAGTGTTGCTAGCTAATACTCCATGGATTAGTTTTAATATCTTTCTAGTATGTCTAAACTTTGTGAACTTCTGCTAAAATTTTTAAGAATATGTACATGTAGCTAGGTCATAGCTAGCTAGCAAGTTATTGACAGCCACTGTATAATTGTGATATGCATACTTTTGAAAAACCTTGAATGAATTTGCATTAAGCAATAATTATTGTCATGATGATCATGACACTCAATATTGTGAATGTCAGTACACAATGGTTTTCTGGTGGCTATTTATAGAACTAATGTTTGTGTATATACCACATGCACTCTTCTCCCAAAGAGTGCATGACATGTCCCCCATACCTTCACTCAGCAGCAGCAAAGGTCCAAATATGTCGTGTTTTGTGTCAAAATATATAATTATAGCTAGCTATAGTGAAAACTGTCTCCTCCAAAAATAATGTCCCCAGATAGCTAGCTATTATTCATAGTGAATGTTCCCCATGGAAGGGACAAACTCACTGCTAAATAATGCCCTCTCTCCCCCATTAATAAAAACGGTAGATGGCAGTATCCATTATGTTATACGTATGAATATTATTATTAATATAACAATATAATCTAGCAGCTAGAGTGTCTATAGTGTTTATGGTGTCTCAGTGTCTTCAGTGACTATAGAGTATCTTCAGTGACTATGGTGTCTTTACTCAGTGTCTACAGTGTCTTACTTTCCACAGTGTCTCAGTGACTATCGTTTCTTCAGTGTCTATACGGTGTCTTCAGTGACAGCACATGTATAGCTACACCCCCTATTGGCATTATTACATCCACAGGCACACTGAAGTCATTGAAGACGAAGACACCATAATTCACTGAAGACACTGTAGCACCACAGACACTGAAGACACTCTAGTCACTGCATGAAGACACCGTAGTCACGAAGACCGGTGTAGACATTGTAGCATTGTAGACACTGCATGTAGACAATGAAGACACTGTAATCACTAGATACCGTGTCATGTAGTCACTAAGTAGCAGCTAGGTTATGTCTATGGATACAGTTTATATCCGCATCTAGCTATATACCATAAAGACCCCCTCACTAGATCTCCCCCCCCCCCCCCCCCCCCCCCCCCCAATATCTCTGCCAATGATGTTCTGCAGAACAGTTGCACACCAAGTATATGACTGTTAGCACCTCTACAGAACTGTACCTATGCATGGGTAGCTTGGCATGCAGTCACATGGCAGGTATTAACTCCTCATCTCTCATGATTCATACCCATGTCTCACCTCATCTCTAATAATCACTCAATGATGTGCAATAGCAATTAACAACAACAACAACAAAGTGCTAAGCTATACTTTAAGCCATAGTCTCTATATAAATTAACTAGCATCATAATTGTACACAAGATTAGAGTTCAGCAATAAAGAACATGCACAATACAATTAGCTATTAATACTAAATAAAAATGGGTACATCCATTCCAATGCAAAGAAAACCTGCCCAGTTATACCAATGTTCATAGCAATCTTCTTCACGTAATTTCTTTTTAGCTGCCTGAAGAGCCAGTGATGGAAGCATACCTTGCTTGGCATAAGTATAAAAATTAAGAGCTATTTTATGTCCCACCTCATCAGACACAGGCCACAGTGTTGCTATAACAGTCTTCGAACCAGCAATACGAAATCCCTGAGCCAAGCTGCTAAGAGCTTCTCCACGGCCAATAAAGCCATATGAAGATCTACAGGTGGATAGGTACACTAAACGTGTACCAATCAACTTCATTCCACAAGCAGCTAAAGCAGTTAATTCACCTGTTCCAGCATTATTAGCTATAGAATTATACTTTTGAAGACGATAAGTATTCGCTCCAGCCAAAAGAAGTCCAGATCTAGTGTCGGACCAAAAATTATGATATTGATAGTGGAAATCTGGACTCGAAAATCCATGAGTAGCAAAGTGCAAGACCAATGGAGAATTTACTTGAAGCGCATTGTAAAGAGTAGCATCATCATCAATAGCCACATCGACACAATATGATGACTCATCATCAACTTGAGAAGTTAATAAATGCTTGATATCATAAGCTTCACTCTCAGAACCTGGAAGAGAATGGGCTTTGCTTATAGTCCCTTGATCTTCTATAGTGAAAAAAGATGACAGTAAAGACCCCAACAAGTTCCAATGGCTTCCACCTTGAAGATTTGATTTTTCCATGTCAAAATTAGGATTTGCAAATATTATACATTTATTTGTGGGGGCATGTACCATTGGATCTGAGCATATGAGAGAGAGTGTGGATTCCCGTAACAATTCCCTGGCTGATGAAAGGTATGTGATACTAACATTATCTCCAAGATATTTTCCGTCTCTGAAAGGAAGAATTTCAATTGGAAATTTTGCTAAAACTTGATCGGGACAAAAATAAATGCTTTCAACAGCTGCACTGGATATGAAAGATTGAATATCCCTGGGAAACATGACCTGTAATAAATCAGAAGCTTTTTTATCAGCTTCAACCTGTAGATCTCTCCAGGGCCTTCTTGCATGTTTGGCAGCTACAGCTTTCATGGCTTTGTTGTGTGTTTCCACTGCAAGGTCTTGAATTTTTCTGAAGTCAAGGGTTTTCACAACAGGAGGGCCATCATTCATGATGGCAATTACAACTCCTGTAAGACTTGTTACCTTTGGAGGGATAGGAACAGGATAGCAGCTAGTATCATATAATGGGACCATACAATATTGAAGAAGCATCTGTTTAGGCTGAATCATCTTTTGAACATCTTCCCAAGACTGATCTAAAAGCAAACTAATCACCTTCTTTCCCCATTTCTGCACTATGTCATCTACTTCTTTCTTATGCTGGCTGGCAATCTCAACGAGTATTTTACCTTCGTTACCTTTCTCTTCACTATCAAGCTTGAAATCTTCTATTTTTTGAAACACACTCAAAAGACTATCACTCAGTCCTACTCGAGCAAGTATAGCATAAAGCTCAGTGGAAAGGCACTTCCATCGAATGTGCACATTAGCTAAGAAGATATCATCGATACCAGCAAAAAAGACGGCATTGGATAGCATCATTGCCTGTGGATGAAAGAAGCACTCAGCAGCATCATTTAAGGCAAGTAGTTTGTTTTCCAATAACTTTATAATAACTCCCATATAAAATGATTCACTTTTCTTCAGAGCCATTTCAGCACATCCAATTTCATTTATATGTGTGAATCCACCTATTATTTAAAAATAATATATATAAGGATACAGCTCAATTTATGTGGATTTTTTTAAATTGGGGTTCACAGTCCAATTCTTGTGCAGTCATAATAGATACTCCATGCAAAGTATATCAGAGAGTGCGGTAGCACTCTCTATGTAGGGATGACTCGGACGGCCGCGCGCGCCGCCTATAGACTAATACTAAAGTGAAATTCTAGTTCCCCCACTTAGACCTAACAAAAGCTACTGAGAATGATTATCCAGCCTACTAGAGCCTACTACAATGTGCAGACTAAGTTTCAGGACCAGGGAGCTTACCGTTTCAGAAATACGGCAAGCAGGTAAATCGCTATATTCTTATTATTATTATTCTTAGACAACCATATCTCTCGAACCACTCAAGCTACAGCCATAATTTCTGGACAAATCCACTCCAAATTCTACCAACTACGATCTTTTCTACTCATTGATCCTCGAAAGAGTCGATGAAAAAGGAGACACTACGGAGCACAGCACTCTGACTAATTCAATTAGGAAGCCATCTTTTCTATAATACGCATGCGCATGTATTTGAATATCCAATTATTCGAAATCATAATATTACTCAGCTGTCTCTAGCTAGCTAGCTCTAGCTCTGGATAATGATGATAGACTACTGTATCGATTCGGGGATTTAGATTCACCACGGTAGATTCTATTTCAGCATCTTCGACCTCCAAGTATGGCTCAATAAAACACAACACCTTGACTCGATAATGATTGGGCTGGTATGCTATTGGAGAACTATTGGAGAACTTCTTTCATCTGTCCCTGCATACACATAGAAGAATGAACTCTATACATAGCTAAAACCATAAAAGAGAGGAAAAAAGACCGGGAACAAGTAAGGGAAAAAGCATTTCCTGAAATGAAAAAGATGTAGGGATGACCACTGCTCAAAAAAGTAAGGAAACAAGAAGGATGAAATGGGATCAATCTTTGTTCTGTATATCCAGCCAACATTCCCTACATATACGTCGGGTAGCTTCAGATTATAATGTAGTAATGTACGTATATGTAGGGATTGTTGGCTGGATGTACAGAACAAAGATTGATCCCATTTCATCCTTCTTGTTTCCTTACTTTTTTGAGCAGTGGTCATCCCTACATCTTTTTTCATTTCAAGAAATGCTTTTTTCCCTTATATAAAGTGAAGTGTTGATGCATAGCTAGTGAATTTTAATTACCTGTTGCCAGCACAAGAGAATCCATATCTCTAAAATGGAGATCATCAATATTGGATTCTAATCTTTCAATTTCTGTCGTAATTTGATCTTTCAGCATTTCTGCATCTGCTTTTGTTAATCGCTTGAAAGGCTGATCTTTTGAAGAAATTAAAAAAGTAGCATTTTCAATAACAAGATCTGTGCTTTTTTTGACATCGACATAATCTTCATTAGATGGATCATAATGGCTAAGTAGGGATTTAAGCTCCTTTGTAAGACTTTTTATGTCATTTGATTCGTCCTGCCCTCTTTCTCTGTTATGACCAGTCTCCATGCAAAATGAATTCAATAAATGCTGCAGTGCATGAATATGGAGCCTGAGGTATTGCTTGCTTGAGAGAATAGAGTCCTTATATAACATCAAGCAGGCTTTAGTAATAACCTGTATACGAGTACGAGAAGAAACTATTCGATTAAGAGTAGAAACACATGTAAGCATAGAGAGAGTAAGAAGGCCAAACACTGGTCGAATTATCGGATATAATAGGTGATCTACTTCTGAGTCAAGCCATAAAACTAACTCTGCTGATTTCTGTTTGAATAACTCAGTTGTTGCTGGAGGAGCAGCATGTGTACGAGGATCTTCTTTAAGAACTCGCATTAGTACCTCGATCCACTGACCCATACAGGGTTTCATGCTATGACCAAACTTTTGTAATATACATTCAAGCTCTTCAGCAATTTTAAACATGTGGTCCTGGAGAATTTCAGGAGTCAAATTTTTGTCCTGCTTCTCAATTTCATGCAAAATTTCAAAACATTTCTTGGTTAAGGGAGAAACCCCTGGAATATCATCTTGGAGCATTGCTACATCTTTCTCAAGCATTGCTTTAGATGCTTTCAGCCACTGAGTAACACAATCTTTGCAGATTTGATCACTGCCACGGAGATAATATCCCTGTTCTGCAGGTAGCAAAGCTTCAGTGTATTTCTCAAGTCCATTAAGAGCTGTAGCTTTTCTCAGATAACCTCGAGCAAATTTAGGTGCTACTTTTATACACTGAACAGCATCATCATAAGCTTTCTGATAGAGATTCAATTTGATGTAAGCAGCACTTCTATTACTAAGAGCCAAGTGATTCTGTGGCTGAAATGTTAAAGCTTCTGAGTAGCATTTTACTGCCTTTTCATAATCAGCTTTAGCGAAGTACTCATTACCTTTTGCTTTTGAACTGTCAAAAGTCATTGCTCCCTTTGTGTCGGAACCACTCTATCTTCGGATCGGTAACATGACCTGCATGTGATCAGATCATGCACCTAGTCTGGCGTAGCCGACCCTTTACCATATGATAATCCATGCAAGGGGTGGGGCTAAATGTTTGATGGACCGCCAGAAGATAGCTTCTAAGTTCGAAATCCGCCCACTATCCAGAAATGCAACAGCATGTGCCTGATAAAACCTCTAGCTACAGTGTGACTGTGTTAGAATTCACATTCTAGCTACTGTCATGAATATTATAGTTGTACCAAGACTGTCTTGAGGCCTTGAGTCCACAGTAGTTACTTTTAATAGTAAACAGAGATCAGACCTGATGGTGCATTACATCAGCAGCAGGACTCTCTTCCATTCACATTCATTCTTCTGCGATGGAACGATGACACAAGCCCGTTATGCCTGCCTGCATAATTATGGAATGGAGGAAGTTTTACTAGCTACATAACTGTACCTCTTCTGACAAGCCTCCATGGCTGCAAGATAGCTACAACCACTCTCATATTGAGATGAGAGTCTGCATGCAGAGATGAAGGAGGCAATGTAGCGATTCAAAATTTAGCATTCGTTGCTTACAGACATATAGCTATAAACTAGCTGTATGTACTTCCATATAATTGGAATTGGAACTGTATTTTAACATACTAACTTTAACTCAGTATGTGAATAGCTAGCTACAGTAGCTATAGTTAACCTGACCTCTCCTGCCTGTGATGGAATTTATGATTATGCTAGTGGATCAAATAAAGAAAGTAGTGTGTCTGATAAAATAAATGATTGAGCCAGTATCTAATTGTTTGTAGTTCATACATATTATCCCAAGAGCTTTAGTTATTCCACAATGGACTCCTTTAGCTAAGCAAATCATGCTAATATGGTATAAAAAAGACAAAACCAAGCAACTAGTAGACAACATAATGGGCTATACAGGTAGCTCTACCATTCCATATTATGTCTTCCTTGAAATACTCCAATGCCACACAAAGAAATTATGATTGGCATCGTGAGATAATCAGCTGTACATGCATAGCTAGACACATTAACGATATGTCTGAATCCACAATGTGTTATGCACTAGCTAGCTATAATTATTATTATAACATGAGTCATTCTGCAACATAAACATTAGTTATAAAATCTTATATTTTTGAAGCCTTAGACTTATAGCTAGCTATAGGTGGCAAAGAGCAGCTGCCTGGTAGGCCATGGCTGTTCCACCTTCTGGTGTTTGTTACAAATTCCAATCAACACCTTTAAAGTGCACTTGGCACCTATAGCTACCAGGGGGTGTATACGTAGGCATAAAAATGTTTGGCCATGCCCATTTATTACTCTCTTATGGAATAGGAAGAAAGGAATAGCATATATATACGTAGGCTAGTGTGAATGCTTGGAGCCAATGTGGTTACTATAGCGATGCCGCAGCTATTTGTGAAAGTTGGAAAGAAATTCACCATCCAGCTATAAATGATACAATCCGTCTTGCACTGTTTTTTTTTTTGTTGTTGTTGTTGTTGTTTTTTGTTTGCTTGGGTTGTAGCTAGCTAACTACTTTTAAGATCATGCACATGTGTGAGTGTGCACTAGCATTGATTTGCTGTGAATACCCATCTAACACTATGCCACCAGTCCTGGGTCCCAGCTGAAAATGGGTACCTGGAATTTCCAGGTTGCAAATCAAACTGGCTATCTCTCCAATATCAGTTGTGGTCCAGATGGGACTTTGGTGTATATGTTTGTGTTATCTAGTTTAGTTGTTATAACACCCCCAATATTTCAAGATGCCCCCAATTATCAGAGAGTGCGGTAGCACTCTCTAACTTCTAAGTAGGGATGTCTAAGTAGGGATGGCAGGTCAAAGTACATAGGACAGTATAAACTAAAAACTCTTCTTTCTCTTCTACCCTTACTCCACAGATTCTCACAAGTCATGGCCCTATCCCTACATCTACACAGAAGACAGGACAATGTATAATAATCTAAAATTCATTCTATAACATTAACAAAAAACGATTTCAAAAATTGACTTTTGTTCTAGTTTTCAACATAATAATAATAATCAGATCGGCGTACTGACTAACTGGCTATAGTCATCAGAATTCTGTTCGGGCCATCTGTTAGAGCGGCACCTAGAGGCTGATCTTTTGCTATTAGTTTTCACTACAGTTCCATTTCACAATTCAGTGATTATGGAACACTAGCTAATCTTTCTTCGCCATTTTAAGGGCGGGGCCACATAGGTGCGCGCTAGCTAGAGCTGTTCAGCTTCGATATCTATACTTCAGCTAGTATTTCAGTCATTCCTCAGTACAGATTCTCATCCTACACATAATCAGTACTTAGCTCTGTGCAGTTTGCTCACTTCACCATGCCAGTGCCACCTCCAGCTGCGCACCCCCTCCCAGAAGGTAAGGAACTATCGAAATTTCTCCACTCTCACAATTACATCATCCAGTCCCACCTCCAGCTGTGCGCCCCATCCCAGAAGGTGAGCAACTACATGTATGTATAATTATCACATTCACTGCTCTTACAATTATTCTTCAATGGATTTAAAATGCAACACTGAAAAGGACAAGAACAGGATTCACCATCGCACAGCAGGTATATGCATAATGGTTAATTATGCACCATATTAGGCATTCATTAATCAGCGAAAGATAATTCAGATCAAGAGGTATGTTACACTCCATACCTCTTGATCTGAATTGAATGCTTGGCATTTAGGATGAAAAAATGGAGACATTTGAGAGAGAGAACATGATCCTCATTAATCTTGAGATATGGCCCTCTTTTCTTAGATATTGAATTTGTAATGGAACCCCAGAGAGGTTAAAAGTGTCATTTCAAGCTAACTTACTCCTGACACAAATAATCAAAAGTACTATACCAGGCTCACTTGAATACACATAGATGAATGGTGTCTTTATTTAGAAATTTGAATAGTACAATTTAGACTATAGAGTCTCATCGAAAATTACTGATATGGCTGTAGGAATTGTGGCTGGAATTAGACCTTGTGGTGTAATTGTGCTGCTAGCTGAACTATTTTCTTCTGACTCAAAGTCACAGGTGTATGCATGTTTACATGAATATATGAGGAAACACCCATGTGTATCAGCTGATATTGGTAAGCAAACATATACATTGTAAGTGCTTCAGCATGGCAGTAATTGTATGTGCGTAGATTTCATTTGCTATGACGATGGATGTCATTTACGCAAGTATGCCAAAAATGATGTAAGGAAGGATTTGACTCCAGCCACCAAGTTGTTAGCAAAAACTGAAATTGTCATTGCATCTTGCTGGGCATATTGACAAATGGTGTTTAGCCAATTGTAATCCACATCACTTTCCTCAGCTTGAAAAAGTAAAGGTCAAGTTCAACTTGTACTGCTTAGCAAGCTATTATTATAATACTATAGGTCAATACTGAAGTTTGTGAACAGTACTTCTCATGGCTCTCAAGATATGCTGTGATGACAAGAAGAATGAAGAGAAGTACATTTCTTTTCTTCCTGTTATATATGTGTGATTTACACAATGAAAGGGAAGAAAGAAAGCTGCAGCGTAGCCATTTTATGTGACTCGATCATTAGCTACTGATTTATTATCTTAAATTAAGACACACATTCCCTCAGACATGAAGTCCCATAGGTATAGGCCCATTGGCCACAATGTAAGATATCTCTGGGCTGTTCTTGGTATACTTGGTACACTTGGAAGTATGGAGTTCATGCCACTACGTGGAACAGTTCTGGGATGTCCTGGGGCAGTGGTGGACTATGTGGGACATCCCCAGATAGTCCAGGGATGTCCAGGGTATCCTAACATGCATGGGTATGTGGAACATCCCTAGACAGTCCTGGGATGTCCTGGGTATCTTAGGACACTTGGACATGGGACTGGTATAGAGGTCCACATCCCTGGACTGTCCTGGGATGTCCTGGGTATCTTAGGACACTTGGACATGGACCGGTATAGAGGTCCACATCCCTGGACTGTCCTGGGATGTCCTGGGTATCTTAGGACACTTGGACATGGGACCGGTATAGAGGTCCACATCCCTGGACTGTCCTGGGATGTCCTGGGTATCTTAGGACACTTGGACATGGGACCGGTATAGAGGTCCACATCCCTGGACTGTCCTGGGATGTCCTGGGTATCTTAGGACACTTGGACATGGGACCGGTATAAAGGTCCACTATGTGGGACATCCCTGGACTGTCCTGGGATGTCCTGGGTATCTTAGGATACTTGGACAGGCACATCCCTGGACAGTCCTGGGATATCCTGGGTATCCTTGGACATGGGACTGGTATAGAGGTCCACTCTGAGCCTGACATCTCTTAATGAGGACAGTCCATGGCAGTCCTAGCCAACACTCCCTTCTGAGGACTTCTCCCACTGCGATGGGGCGGTGGCCCCCGCCCTTCTTCTTGATGGCAAGCAAAGTAGCACCACAAAGGTGCGGGACAACCGGAGGGGGAGCCAGACCCTCGATCAGTTGGTTGACTGTGATGGTGAGAGCTTTTTAAGGGCTTTGTTGCCTATGTCTGGAGAGGGACAAAAAACTGCTTCCTTAAAATGATTTGCTCTAAGGAGCGAAGGCCCCGGGGCGGAGTCCCCTGGGAAGGAGCAAAGAGCCCTGATGATGCTCTCCTCACATATCTTCAATGAGGGAGGAGCAGGAGAGGGAGGAGTGGTAGTGTAAACTAGTTATTCAGTACAGCAAGTTTCCTCACGCTTGCCACACTTTTGTGCTCAAAGAAATCACTTAAGACCTCTGGCAAAGGTGAGGAAACTTGCTGTAACAAAAAAACTTGAAAATGAATTACGTACCATGTATAAAAAAGTGTAAAAGCTACAACAGTGAAAATAAATCAACATAATCATGAGAATCATATAGACCTGTCTGAATAGCTAAATCAACATGAAAATCGTAAAGTGAATTATTATCTAATGGAACATTTACAATATGAGTTCGACCAGAGCTGTGCCATTATAAATGTGTAGCTACTGCACCATTATGTTTTATGAGGCAGTCCGCTGACTGCCTCTAACTGCCTCCAGTAGGTGCCTACTCTAAATCTCTCCTAGAAATCAGCATAATAAGACTTGGTTAGCTTCCTGCCTGGATAGAGCGAGGTAGGCCCATAGCCACCCTGCAATCTTCATAGCATCATAGACTACCTGGAAACACCTATTAAATTAATATTAACAAGCACTTCCAGTCGTGTGTGATATTCGTGTTGTTGCGCCTATTGTGCTGCAGCTAGGAAAGATCACTTTAGTGGTTAACCATACAAGCTTGTAAGTGGCTATGAAGAGGCTGAACTCTGCATGCCAGGGAGACTATACTACAAGATGCCAAGACCTTGGGATTATTGTCATAGCAATACTCGAGTTAAAGTGTGCTCTAGCAGTTAAAATTGCATATAAATACTTTGTGTAATTTTATCTCCTGAAGTAGTTCTATCATCTATAGTTAATGTGGTTGAGGACTTGAAGTACATGTTAGTAAATTGTTTTAAAAGATAGCTACATATCAACTTTCTACTACATTGTTACTAACTACTACACCTTTCTTTGTCAAATAGTATACCTGCTTTGTGTAATTTTCTAGGACCAAGTTTAACCAATCCAGCTCATACTGTAATATAAGCAGTTCATATAAAGTTTGCAGTGTTGTATGGTATTATTTTTATCCATTTTGGGTACAAATTTCGGTTGTAGAAATTCACTAGACAGTTAATTGATGGAAACAGCCGGCCCAGAATACAATATCTGGTAAGTATTACCATAAATATATGGGAACACCACAAGGGGTAAGTATTATCATAAATATACGGGAACACCACAAGGCGGATGTAATCTTAAGATATGATGTAATTAATCATTTCCAGACATTCCAGTCCATTCTGGAACCTCTATAACATTCGCTAACCCGCAGGGAAAAAACCACAACTTTGTTAAAACTGTCCGTTCACTACCTCCATACTCGAAAAGACATGAACGCTTAGCTTGTTCATACACAACAGTAGCTCTAGCAAATCTGGCTTCTAGGTCGCAACTGTTGTTATAAACTCTGACCCTGGTTGAAAAAATGTGGGTGGGGTAACTTCGGGAATTTAGAGAAATAGAGAAGGACAGCCACAGCACCGCTCAAAACTGAGAGCAGGGTCTTTTTTCGATGGCTACTCACTATTTACTTGCGTGAAGGACTGTTGGATGGCCTCCATAGCGCTTTTTACTTCTTCCATTCGAATGATGGTATTTAAAAGTGCTGGAAGTTTACTGCAGCCCTATTATTCTTCCCCCATGGCCAACTCTGGATGCTCATCTTACCACTTACAGTGTACCAGTATTCCATTTTTCTTTCCATTTCAAATTTCGCGGGTAAAATGCGCAATGCACTTTGACCTTTGGTTATTGTGTTGCCTATTATCCATCCGGCCAGTCGTTCCCAGGGGGGTCGGACAAGGTCAATTATTGCTGAGTAGGCACTTTTTATTCACATAGAATTTCAATACATTTTTGGAAGTTGCTATTCCTCGAGATATGTACGCTTTGAATGAACTTGAATTGGACTGTAGATAGATCTAACAGGTAGATTTCTGAAAATCGACTGAACCTAATCCATCCCCGTCCTGTTTTGGAGATTCAGAAAAAGGTTAATTGCTAACTGAATTTCAAAGCCCAGCTAAAACTGATTTGCTTTCTAGCAACTAGCTTACTAGATCTTTCTTGTGCCCAGGTAAAATCATCTACAAAGCTGGAGAAACAGCCTATCAAACATCAGGTTAATTACATTCCAACCATTCTTTACTGCGCGTCTATTCTTGCAAAGCTTTGCGACCTAATTTCGCGAAAAGCTTGTCCGACCCCCCCTGAGTCGTTCCGCCAGATTCAGAATTCACGTGATCCCCGGAATTTTCAACACCCGTACCCGGTACCCACACATGTATCAATAATGGCTGCAGCTGTAGCCAGTTTCAACTTAGCGCTAGAAATTCACGTTGCTATATGAACTGCATTCATGCGCACTATCGTAACGGAGCAATAATTTATGCAATGAAATTGTAATTCAGCAAATCCATAGCTCCGATTCAGATACTAATCTCTTCACTTTTTTCCGAACTCAATAAACTCCGCCTCCACTTCATCACCTCTGACGCCTACTTGACTCTTTCGTCGGGTTCTTTTTTATTATGGTATCCATTACCGAACATTCAGGTACAATCCCATTCAATGTTGGACTTTAGTTTTGTGGCGGGACAAAATTAGCACCATGATTATAGACAGTATGTAATATGGCATGTTTGATAAACCACAACTACAATGATAAAATGAATAACTTTGCAACTAAGTAGTATGGGTAGCTATGGCAACTGCTATGAATTCTTCTGAAGACGAATACAGGAGTGCCTTCATCTGTGTGTGTGTGTGGTGTGTGTGTGTGTGTGTGTGTTGGGGGGGGGGGGGGGGGGGGGGAGAGAATACATTATGGAATATCAATATTACTAAATTACACAGGAAACACTCTCACTTACAATGGTAAAACACCCAGGTCCACTTACACCAGTAAAACACCCGGGTCCATGTGGACCATGTGGCTTATGTAAGAGAAATACATACAGCTATTCCCATCCATCAGACTGGAAGGATGATGCTCAGAAAAAATTATTGGAAATTTCCACAATTTCGCTGAACGAGTAAGTTAGGGAGTACAACAAATTGAATAGTGGCTACATAATTAACTTGAAATAGCAGACCTCATTAGCTAAGATGTGTACATGTCACACACTATAGATAGTGTGCATCATTTAGAAGGCCGCTCAAAACAATTTAGCTAATAATAATGTACAGAACAGCATATTACAGATCTTGCATAGTATTTTATCAATTTGTACACTCTGCTCTTGCAAGTTTTACAAAATATAGTAGACTCCCAGCCACCTTTAGGGCTGTGGAGTCACTTTAGGGAACCCTGGATATATATTCATTAAAGTGCCCAGAACATCAAAAGGCATTTAGGTACTTCACAGTACACACCAAGGTGGTTCAAAAAAGATAAAAAATGTGCAGTACCATTGTGCAACTCACAAGAACGCATCACTGCCTGTAATCTCGAAGTCCCTACCAAGGTATATTTACAACTGAACATTACAACACAAAACACAGCTCCAATAAAATTATGCCACCAACATTATAACAAAGTCCATCGCCTAATCCATCAGGAAGATTATGTACATAAGAAGTGCACTGCATGTACCAAACAAATCACTGGTGAATGCAGGCGATTTCAAGATATTGAACTTTTAAGCACATGTTTAAGCAATACGCACAACATTCATCTTGATACGAATAGCAACACATTTTGTATGAAATGCTACAATTCTTTCAATTCGATCATGCAAGACACACCAAGTACCGATGCCAACTTGAAAAAAATTATCGACAAACTGAGAGAGACTGAGTGCAGAGTACAGCCTATTGATTCAAGCACATGCTTGGAACTTGCACTGATACAAAGCACCCTTGTTGTTGCCAACCATATATTAACTCAACATGCATGTCTTTTATCTGAAATATATGAACATTTGAACCACCTTTATCTGAAGTATTTAAAAAATCTATCAAATCAAACTTTTCAAAAACAGTCCAAAAAAATCATCCACAACTACCTCATCATTACACTGAAAGAACACCTCATCTGCACAACCAAACACCAATCCACAGGTACCATTCTGTTGAGAAGAGGAGGCGATGTTCTGGCCTCACTGAGTTATGCATTGAAACAAAATACACACAGCAATCCTCCAAAAATAGTGCAAACAGATACCACAACTGAGAATTCTATTTATAACACACTAACAGACATTATTCACAAACATATCACTACTATCCTTCAAGAAGATTCAAAGTCCCCATTTGATATATCAACTCTAAACATTGATGAATGGATAGAGAAGTACGATCCGAAACTTTGGAAGATGATTGTGATGTTGACCAGAAACCAGCAAGAGAGGAAGAAATCTGAAAGTGTTGAGTGAATACCACCCTTGAGAAAGTTGAGATGTTTTTACATCCTGTGCATTATACTGTACACAGTTGATAACAGGTGCAGCATGCCAATACACACACTGCTGACTGATATAGTGTAAAGCCATGGAGGAAACTCAGAACTCATAATGATTTTGAATCATTTGGGTGCAATTGCTTCTGCAGACACACACAGGAGATTTGTAAAATTCGCAGTAGAAAATTCTACAGAAATTCTGCACAAGTTTGACGTTAATGATTTGCTTGCAGCATCAATTGACAATCTTGACTGGCAACAAAGCTGCTCTCAAGTGTACTGTGGGGATATGCAAAGAAGTACTCACTGCACCACCATTCAGATCTGCCAACAAAGAGAGGCTTTACAAGAAGGCCAAAGCAGGAAAAGGACATCTCCGATTGTGTTTCCACCAGCTACCAAGAAACAGAGAAGAATGAGAACGCTAACAGAACAAGTGAGTGAACAATACACCAACGAAATGACACTTTTAGACAATGATCCAACTTCTGGCACCTATGATGTCACAGCTCCGACTAGCAAAGAACCAAACCTTCAAGATTTTGTTGTATCCCACTCAGAGAAAAAAGAACTGCAGGCATTTGACATCATTGCTTTTAAGTATGTCCAAAAGCATGCCACTATTACAGACGAAACTGCAGTTCACACCCCAGGGATACAAGAATTTTTGAAAGAAGACAAATCCTTCCGATCACATGTGCAACAGCCATCTATATACAGATACGTGGACATTCTTGACATGCATGCAGATTCAGAGGAAGCAATTTCATTGTCATTGGATGTGCTACACAAAAAAACCAAGATAGGAGAGAAGATCAAGCACTTACTTGTAACTGGTGATGCTACAACCTACAACCACTTAACAGAAGTGAAAAAGCAACAGCCCAATCGCTTTGACTGGGTCATACCCTTTATTGGAGACTTTCACCTGCTCTACAACTACCAGAAAACATTGATGAAGATCTATTGGGACGCAGGGCTCAAGCAAATAGCTGCAGCCAGTGGCTTTCGTTCAGAAACACTCACTATGCTGCAAAATTGTTCAAAGTACATCACTACAACTGAATTTCTATTTCAGGCCTGGGAACCACTGTTGCTAGATATGTACCAGAAATATCAACAGGAAGCACAAGAAACACAACAAGCCAGCCACAGTTCAATTGATGTTATTACTAGTGCCAACCAGCAACAAATTAGAGGAGATAATGCTAAAGAAAAAGCATGGAAACTTTTCACTGCTTATGTGAGAAACAAAGGAGATGTTGATGAAAACTGGAAATTCTGGTCTAGATTTGTGCTTGAGGATGGGCATTGCTTCATCACTCTGTATTTAGCCGTGAGATCTTCAAATTGGATGCTGCGACTAGCCAGCATCAAAGAGATGGTTGCAATATTCGTAGCTTGCGATAGACAGAACTATCACAGGGTAATTCCACAACATTTGGCCAATCTGCTGTCCTTGCCTCCAAACATTCTACAGCAACTACAACAAGGCAAGTTTTCAAAGGCAGAGAAATGCATGACATTGCTTTCGATGAAGCACATGAAATGCTGAGGGATGAAGCAGGCTATTGTAAGACCATCAGCACCACACTTGAAACTGACAGGTCAATTTTGTCAGTATAGACAAAATGCTCTATCTAATTTTATGACACAGATCTGTGTCAAAATACCACAAGAATCGGACTCCATCAAAAAGAGATCGATCAAAGACTGGGAAAATATACAGAGCATGTTACACACTATCCAAGAAACAGATCTTTTGCCTATCTCACGCACAGAAAAGTCTCTCAGAAATTCATTCAGTGGAAAAGTTGCTACTGCACTTCAGCAGTACCATTTATTAAATCTCAGAACCATTGGGCAGTCAACATTCGAAACCTACATTAAACACACATTTCTTGGCACAAGCAGTACCAAACTGACTATACACAGGGTTAACCTCAAGACATTTGCAGAATTAAAACCCTCAAAACAAAGACTAAAAACATCAGAAAGAGACAAAAAGGTGGTGATTCAATGCCTAAAGAAAAAAATGCAAGCTGTAACACATGGCTTGATGGCTATGGATGGACAACAGTACCTTGAGCTTCCCAGATCCCTTGCAGACTCACAAGGACTACCCAACACAGGAAACAAAGCAGGTGCTCGAGACTACCTCGAAGAAAGGTACACTTCAAACAATGTTGTGGTACCTAAACTTCCTCAGGAGTGGCATGCAAAAATCATAGTGTTAGATGCAATGTTTCCACTGCATTCTAGTCCAAGAGCTGGCATGACAATGAAACAATATGCCCAAAATTTTCAGGAAAAGAATCTATTCCATCACATCAAAAACAATGTGGAAGAAATTCACATTATTTTTGATAAACCTACTGGCTTTGCAAACCACCCCAAAAGTATCGAGCATCTTCACAGATACCACAATTTCTCTTGCCCTTACAAAGAACATAAATTGTTTTCTGATGATATGAAGGCCCCAGACAGAAAAAAAATGGGAACAAGTAATGATTTGTCAGAATTGCAAAGCTTCACTGGTGGAGTACATGGCAAAAAGCATCCACAACCACATCAGACCACACCTGAGAGCAGGTCAAAGGGTATACATCAGTGGAAACGAGGAACGCACAGGATACTCCACATTTCACCATGAAAACATTCCCGATCCACGGCTGAGGAGCAATGCTCCTGAAGCTGATACCCTAGTGTGGTTACATGCTTATTCAAGACTCGGCAAAAATGTTTTAGTGATCTCCCCTGACACAGACACTATATTCATTGGATTACCACTACTATTCCCAGAAAAAACGGTATTCATCAAAATTAATGCTTTGGGGAAGTCCCCCAAGTACCTTGACCTTACTGCATTGCAAAGGGCAATAAACTCAGACAGTGATCTTTCCTTAGTGCCAACTAACTAAAGATGCAAAATCATCAGATCAGTGTACGCACTGACTGGGTGTGATTTTGTATCATTCTTCAGTGGGTTTGGCAAGAAAATGCTCCTGAAAATCTTTACATTCAATTCAAGTTTTATATGTGGCACAACTTCACTACCAGGAAGTCTGGCAGAGGAAAAACCTACAGATGATGGATTCCTAGCATTTCTATGGCTAGTAGGGTCAGCCTATTTCAAGAAAGTCCGTTCTGCTTTTGATACAAAAGAGACCCCTCATTCGTACTACCTCTCTCTTATTAAGGACACTGTAGATGCACAAACACAACATGAGCAATGGATAGCAGCAATTAGGGATGCTACATGGGAGAGAACATACTTTGAAGAAAGTTCAGTTGCATCTCTTGATGCACTTCGTTACCATTTCAAAAGAGGTTTATGGACAGTTAACTATTGGAGTCAGGCTATTTCTGCTGAAATGAATACATTACCAGTAACAGAATGTGGATGGGAAGTGAATGGAAGTCAACTGCAAGTAAAGTGGGATTCGGCTCAAAACATAGCTGAGGTGAAGAAACGTGTTCATTACCTCTTGAAAGGTTGCAATTGTAAAAAATCACAATGCCTCAATGGAAGATCTAAGTGCTACAGCAATGACAACATTTGCGGACCAGGGTGCAACTGCACTGACTGCAAAAATATTCCTCAAGGTACATACCATTGTATACTCAGTCTATCCATTATTATGATGTTTCATTATACACAGAGAAAATTGAAACTGAAATTATAACTATGGCCGACATATTGGACAATACTTCACCAATTTCTTCTCCATAATAGACAGTGAATTGTATGTATTATACTTGCCTCATATACTTGCTCAAATCTGTCACCCAGAGAGGTCCAATCTCTGCCACCACAGATTATCTATGCTGCCACACTGTACCCTACACAAGCCAAAAAAATACACCCTGTTTCAGGCATCCTATTGCAGCAAGGAAAAGTCTGTCTGGAACTATATTTATTCAAACAATACTCCAGGGCAAGCTCACTCAAAGAGCAAGCTGGCTAAGCCGTAAATTCTGGCTGGACAAAATGAGCATAAGTATCCCATACCAATTTACCACGTGGTCCATCTTTATATCTCTCTCCATCCAGCTTCTGGTAAATGATATCCACTAACATTTATCATGTACTTATTCTATCATAGTTCCTTTTAAATGTGTGGTAGTTTAAGAGTCTTCTTGGCCTCTAACAGAAAGTTATACAGTCGTTACGCCAGCGGAACCGGAAGTCATAGGGCCCCATACAATTTTATTTGCACTGGAAGTTCTTCATTTGGAATATTTTCCTGTTTAGTTAACTTATAATTCCTGCTATAACTCTTACACTTTATACGTGTAGTAAGTAAAACACTTCACACAAACAGATCACACATAGACCTATCTAACTATGTGAAAAAGTTGTTACTTCCAGATACACGAAGTCACGATCACTTGGAAACAAGTGCCTTGACGGTAGAGGTGCAACTGGATTTTCTGTAAGTGGCCACGACTTAAATTCTGCACCATCTTTGAGACCATGAACTGAAGTTACACTCACGCAAAATACATTTCAGCTGTTATCAATCAAGGCGGTAGACTAGACATGCGTCTCTACCTTTTTTGTATGAACATCCATACCTGACCACAAGGTAATCAGTTGTTAATGAATTATTAAAAGAGTCATTATGAGTAGAGATACAAGGCAAATATGTAATAGCTATCACAGCCACACAAGATAATAGGTATGTGAGCCAGTTTGGGAGTATGCCCTGTCTCTCCAGAGTTGCCTCTTGATGCAGCCATCTGCGCTGCCGGCCCTGTAGGGTGGATATCAATAAAGTTATGAATATGCAAACATATACCCGAAGGGCTCATTGGGTTAGAAATGCTAAGTACCAGGGTGTGAAGACACTTCATTTGTAGCCACAAACATGAATCCACAAAGCATAGCTAGAGCTATACAGAGCAATAGATGTACCTTCACCAACCCCCATGTGCAAGTCAAACTATCATAATATGGTGTATAACACCCTAACACCAATATACAGTTGGTATTTATACATTTAATTGGAACTGCATATGACAAGAAATATGCCACTGGCTTTGCTAATGTATCACCGACAGCCCATTTTCTAAAATTTAGAAAGCCAAAATCAAACAAACAAACAACATTCTGAATGGTTGGAGGATATACAACAAAACACCTGGCTACACCCTCAGATGACATTGGCAAAGAACATGTTGACAGGTGGCAACAAGCCGACCAAATTCTATGATTCTGGAACCACATGGGTGGGAAGTAAAGCTTACCATTGTAAGGGTTAACTAGCCTCTTGCTGGGTGTTGTCATCAGAGGGGGGATAGAGATTGTCACAATTCTGGCACTGGCACTCTTCGCCACACTGGGTCTGTTTCCTGAGACAGCTGCAGCGTCTGGTGGAGCAGCCTGTGATGCACTTGTAACCACTCAGAAGAAATCATGGACATGATATTTGGAGAAGAGGACAATCAAGGTAATCTGGAGTTGGATGCAAATGAGTTCAATTAGTGTGAAACAGAGCTAGCTAATGGTGGACACGTGCAAACAAATTTTCTGTTTTCTCCTAGGTTATGAAACTTGGTAGTTACAGTCTTTACTCACACCTCCGTTGTAATATCCAATTTAGAGTTGTTCTGTCCAGCCAATGCTGCATAGCATCCTATTCTGTTCGATCATCTTTGTTTCTAATTGTAGCACATCCACAAAAACTAGTAGTGGTACTTAGGAAAGGCTTAGTCCTGGCATCTAAAACTGGTGATAAAAGATAGAAAGCTTCCTTCGAAGGAGCTACAAACTATTCAAATAATCGTAGCAATAAGCATCACACCAACAGCATCAGCCAAACACGGACACCTTCCACGCGGTCGAATAGCCATTTTTAATAAAATTATGACGTAATCGTGCAAATAAAAGTGGGCATAAATTACCGCTGGCGTAACGACTGTATAGGAGATAGAAAACAGAGTCAAAATTTTGAAAAAAAATTTTCCAGTTGATTTCAGGAGTTTTGTATTACGGTCAATACGAAGTTGATGACGTCACGGAACGTGGCGGAACGACTGCATCTCTGAAATTGAGATTTGTAACAAACTTAATGTAGAAAATACAATAACAAAGTAATAGGTGAGTACGGAGCTAGAGCTGAGTAGAAGCAAATTTTTTTCCGCAAAGTTCGCCATATTAGCTATAAATTAGCTCTTCAATCTTCGTTGTGAAACAGCGAGGCGGCCCTTCATTTTTGCAGGTGTTTCCCATATAGCAGTAGTCCTCAGGTATGAAGTATATCAAAATAGCTGTGAAGTAAGTTTAAATTCCCGAAGTTACGAAGTTACCCCAACTTACCTTACACTTACAGGTCATATCTGGAACAGACAAACGAAAGTTTCAAGACAAACGAAAGTTTCAAGACACTTGCGCGTAATTAGCGCGCTGCAATGCGCAAATGGAATACAGGACTAGGAAGTGGTGCATTAAGTAGCTCGCCGTTTCCAATCCGGTCTCCTATCGCTGTACCGGGAGACAAAAATGAATATTACTTTAGTGTCATTGCTCCTACTTACTATGCTGCCTCTAGTTATGCTATTTCTGACAATGTACGACACTTATTGGGCTGTGCTTCAGCATGGAGAGACTAAAGCTATGTCAAAGGTACGTACTTCAAAGTTCAGGGCTTGGGATAGAGGCTACGTGACCTCTGTTGAACCTGAAGTAGAAGTGAATTGTAGCAGAGTGATGTCTGGAGATACGAGGGAGAGAATTAAAATAATGTCGCTGGTGTCAGGATGGAGAAATGCCCTAACAGATGAAGCATTAATGAAGAAGATGCAAAACTGTTTTTGGCTTAGAGATTCTTTCAGCAACAACTTGTATAACTCTAAATTAGAGAAGTCCTTTCCAATAGCATTTACCTTTGTAGTGAACGATAGTCCCCAACAGGTACTCAGATTGCTACGTCTCCTCTACAGACCTCAAAACTCCTACTGTATCCACTGTGATGCCAAATCTCCACACAATGCTTTTTTTCAAAAAATTGCTAGCTGTTTTGAGAATATCATCATTCCTTCAAAGTTGATTGACGTGGTGTGGGGAAAGGAGACCATTATGGAAGCTCAAATGAGCTGTATGACTGATCTTGTCAAGTTGAGAGCCAAAGAGAAGTACAAATGGAAGTATGTGATCAACTTGTGTGGGAAAGAGCTTCCCCTGATGACCAACAGGGAGATGGTGGAAAGACTCATAAAGCTAAATGGATCTTCATCTATAATGGCACACAAACTCACAGCGCGAGAGTTCGAGTATCGAATGAAGGAGAGTATGAAGAACTATTCCCTCATACTCTCACAGTTAGCACCCCCTTCATTTAATGACAGTGCATTTTATAAGAGTTCATCATACAATGCAATATCAATTCAATTTGCAAGATTTCTCGTGTTTAATAGAACCATGATGAAGTTACGTGAGTTCTTCAAACTGTGCAGATACTCAGAAGAGCATTTTTATGCAACTGTATATATGCTTCCTCACGTACCAGGAGGATACAACAAACACATTGATCACTATTTTTACGTCGAAAAGGCATTTTGGATCAAACCTGGATGGGGAAATCCCATTTTTTGCCTTGGGGAAGTGGTACATGATATATGCATCATCACAGCATTGGACCTCCCAAAGGTGATGAAAGTACATATGCAGCATCCCAACTCTCTCTTTCACAATAAGTACTTTATGGAACTGGACCATACAGTCATGAGGTGCATGGAGGAAAGGATAGTTGCCCAAAACAGGTTAGAATACGAGGAAGAAGAAAATTGTGACAGCTATCAAAACAGGTCAGAGTGTGAGGAATAAGACAAATGTGACAGCTATAGCTATATAGATAATATTTTTTTTGGCCGTTATGACTAATAGTGGATAGCAACATCATGCTGGCTTTATATCAATAGTTACAATATTAAAGATAAAGCTTCATAGGATGAAGTGATTTAATTTTTTAAGCATCCTATACTCCCAGGTTACCACATTTGATTGATGTAGCCAGATGACCTTGTAACTTGTAGTTTTGGTTTTCCTGCTTACTTAGGAGCCTGGTGGTGTATTTTTGATGTTTCAGTGTAGTGCATACTCAGATACAAGAATGACATTTTCCCCTGGCACTTTACATTTATATTGGTGAACCGACTGGTCAGGTTAGTCAGGTTTCAACCTGATAACTTTTTTCACTCTGAATGTTAATTTTGCTAATATAATTTTGCTAATGTAAGGTGTGACCCCCTGGAATGCACCATAAAGCTAAGACATTTGCTGGATAGCATGCCCCCCAGACCCACTGTATAGTCACAATAATGCCTGACCACCTGTCACTTCACCTCTAGCTCTAATCGAGACTATTTACCTTGATTTCTGTAGTGTTTACATTAGCTATGCTACACCTGATCTGTGGATTTTCATAATGCAAGCTTATGTTTAAAGTGAAGGGGGAAAAATTATGCTAAGGCCATGTGGGGTTAGTCTGTACTTTTATCTACAGCAATTTCTGTGAACAAACATCAAAATTATGCTGCCTTCAATAATAATCCCTATACATCACTGCCTCCCACCAAGCTGCTTTAATCGTTCATGTCAGTGTAAAAGTGTTCTGCTAGGTTTAGGCAGTGATGCAGGGATTATTATAAGTTTGGATAGATGAATTGGCTCTGACAGAAGAAACCAACTCGGAAAGTTTGGGTTGCGGAATATACCAAAGGAACGTTCCCTATTAACAGTATTGTGATGCCCTTAGATTTTCTGGGCCGCAGGAAACACCAAGTCAAAATTTACATAGCCTCCTTTCAACTGACATAATTGTGGCGGGAAGCTATATAATTTTGGTTTGGTGTTCTCAGGTCCTTGTAAGCCACTACCTATTTCTCATTCCTTGCAACCATCTGGAAATATAACTGGGTATCTTGATTCGGTGGAATGGACGGAATACTGGAATGGTGGAATGCTCTAAAACTCATCATGATCGTCCAGCATGTTCAACTTTGGATGTACACTAACAGTGATAGACTTCAATGCTTTGGTCGATTTGCATGTGCTGACTGCATGCATAGCCCCATTCCCTGGCACGTACATGCATGCACTTTGCAGGCGGATCGAAAAAGGTAAAATACCACGCGTGGGAGGAAGAGAAGAAGAAGAAGAAAATTTAAGAACATGGCATTTGGTTGTGTGAATTTTGGCATTTTTTTATAACAGTTAGGCTAATCATGGAGTATCTATGGGCTGATCATAGTTCTAACTGGTAATGCTGACTCTCCTGACAGTGGGCTTCCATGTTCTGTATTGCATGGGTATTAGCAACAATTGTACCAATTCAGATGCAGGAATCTATAACATGCATCAGTGTGATGCAGTTAAAGGTGGATGTAGCAGCTTTGTGTTAAACATAACCATGAAAAAATTGCTTTTTGCAGAGGGTTGGAGTGCACAACACAAGAGGAGACGTGATCATGTTGATCACTATAGTTCCCTGAGGATGTTTGCTGAGTAATGAAAATACATAATTATCTACATATCACTTGAAGGTAGATAGTAGGCCCGGATAAATAATGCGGCATCATTTTTTTTGAGTACGTATATATCTAGAAGCATTGAGAATTATAGTTTATAGCTACAGTATCAGTCTGACCAGATGGTAATATGGAATGTGGATGTGGGATTCAGCATATGATGGATACAATACTCAAGCTATCATACATGATTTGAGGAGCAATAAATAATTATTAGTATGGGCCTAAGATCTAGCTAGCTACTAGCTAGATGGTAGTATTCTAGTCCAGTATTCCACTGTTCCCATGGATTGGGCCTACTAGCTACCTTCAAGTGATATGTAGATATAGTACAGCAGATTGCAATACAAATCCAGAACAGCAAAAACCAAAATTTACATAGCCTCCTTTCAAAATAACCCAATTCCAGAGCCATTTGAAAGGAGGTTAGCTATGTAAATTTTGGTTTTGCTGTTCTGGATTTCATGTTGCAAGATCACTGCAATCTGCTGTAACAGGTAATCAACATGATCATGTCTTATATAACCAATTGTACAATAGTTATACAGTGGATTGCAGTAATCTTGCAACATGAAATTCAGAACACCAAACCAAAATTTACATAGCCTCCTTTCAAAGGATGTGGCTTTAGAGTTGGGCTGCTTAAAAGGAAGCTATGTAACTGTATGAAGTGCCTACTTGATAGAAATCCAAAACCAAAATTTACATGCATGTCTAGACAGCCATGAAATCAGGTACCCAGTACCCAGGCCTATTTGTGTGTGTGTGTGTGGGGGGGCTACCCTGGAAATTTATTGATAGTGCTCCAGGTGTTGAACAAGTTCGTCTTTAAAAAGACTTGATGCCTCAGACACATAGACTTGATATACACCATGCATTTATTTTTAAGTTTTACTGATGGAAATTTTTTTGCAGGTAGCTAGATACAGAAGCTATATGAAATTCATCATTATTTTGTACTCTCTGTTCTCGCTGTTTATGACTTTTCTTGCCCCCTTTGCTAGGGTCAAGTACATGTATATAGCCATTGGTCTTTAGGCATTTCCCGCATAGATAATAGAGACCCCCAGCCCTTGCAGCTTTTATATCAGAGAGCATGATTGTTCAGTGCTTTTGGAAATCCCTAAAGTTGCTTGGTAGCTGATGATGCAGCCATCCTAAAGGCCAAGTTCTAACATGGATTTAACTATTACTGATGTCTAGCTATGTAGATTTTGTGGATGCATTTGGGATGGGTTCCCCATCAGTACCTAGACATAGGTAGCGCAGGGTCAGACCCAGGCAGGTCAGGCATTTGCCTGATCAATATAAGCCAACACATCTACGTCCAGTAATGAGGTTTAGACTGGTAATAATTAATTTTGATAGCTAATTAATTTGATTATACGGGTGCATTCCAAATTCTTTATACTCAGGTTACAGTTATTATGGGGGAGAGCCTGACTGTCTATGACACTGGTATCTGACACTGGTATGTGTTACTCTACACAGGTGACTGTGTAGCCAACAGGCGGCTTGGGAGTGCTAGTGATGTATTTGCTATAATTATTATGTTATGTTGATTCAACTTTCCAGGAATCATTGAGTCATACTCAAGGATTCCTGGAAAGTTGTAGCAATTCATCTGAGCACTTAGCATGCCCCCTACCACTTTCTAATGCATTGGTCCTTTATTTATCCTTTTAGAGACAACCTACAATGTAAGACCACTTTCCCAAGGGGTAGCCTTATAATCCAGGGACCACTTAGCATCAGGGGAAAGCAATTGCTACAATCGTAGGTGAGCATGCTAGCCTCGTACCAAGGCCTGCTTTTTTGCGGGTCATACACAGGCCCGCTTTTTTCACGGGGCAGTGGAAAAACGAAGGGCCTCCAACCATTGCATGCACATGCGCTCTAGCCCTTCAATTAAAGATTAAAGGGATTCACTCCGTTACATAAATTGTAATGAAGCAGGCGAGCTGCAGGCATCCGTGAAACCCTAAAAAACAGGTAGTTTAATTGCATATCCAAATAATGCACACCACAAAAGCTAGCCTTCACCTCCTACAAACTTCTGGCCTTATCTCCTCTCATACAATGTTTCCTTCATTTAAACTGCAGTATGTTCTAGGCAATGCACTACTTTACCAGAAAAACCATTCTTTGAAATATAGATTCCTCGCTAAGCTTCTTGAGCTTCCATTGCTGTGGGTTACCAAAACGGTCTGTTTTTGCATGCATGAGACTATGTGCAGCTGCTCATCAGTAAGATCAAGGTTGACCACAAGGTAACTGTACAATAACAAATGATAATGAATATCACCATTCTAGTGCACAAAACAATGGCAAGTTCCAGTAATGACTGGCCTAGTGTGACCTCTCAAGCTGCCATCCCTCCAAGGATTGTCCTCCATGTTTTCTCTGTGGTAAATATGCTCATTACTGCAACCTCAATGTTGAAGAGAAGAAATTTATACATCATTTTAGTGGGGAAATTTTAAGAGTTGTATGTGTGGGGGCTCACAAGATAGAGGCCAGCAAATATCATTCTGAATCACTCTATGTCCCTACGTATGTGGAAAAAAGAGAGGGGAGAGTCACATTCTAATATACAGTGCATGTATCCAGAATGCAACAGTACTTCTTCAAGAGAAGAAAACCTTGCACCTGTACACATCATCAACTATTGGCCATCAAGCAAATGAACTGCCCCTTATTCCCAGTCTGAAAACACTTGAAATTGGAACAGTTCCAGGAGCTCGACACTGAAACAGCAAGCAAATTGCATCTGAAGAAACAGGTATTTACATAGCTATTTCCTCCAGAAAGTTTCTATAGACCAAGGGAGTGTGTTGGAACTGTTAGATGAAAATGCTGACTCGGAAGAAACTATGACCATGGTATCAGAATTAGTACAAGAGAAGGTAGCATCTGCAGCTTTGCAGCCATGGGTATAGTTTTGGTTGGTGATGGCAAAACTTATAACCACCTTCCTCATTCAATCGTGGGAAGCAATGTTCATTGAAATGGTCAGGTCTTTTACAGCTACTGACTTACTTACTGATGTCAGTCCGAAGACGATGGATGAAGACATAGAGAATAACACCACCACAGCACATGATCTGTTGCTAACTGTACAGAGTAAAGCTGATGAGATGCTTGCTATATGCAATCCTTTAGACAGTACATACAGGACCAAGCAGCAGCCGATGATACTTGGCACCTGTGGTCCAACTTTGTGCTAAACGACTGCCTGTGCTACGTCCACTTCTTCTTGTCCATCAGAATGTCAAACTGGGATCTGCGGATGTTTAGTTTAAAATCCTTTTTTCTGCATATGATTGCCCATGTTACCAGAAGTTGATCCCAGACCACATAGCTGACATGCAGTCCTATCCCAGCATTTTGATTAGGTCATACGATAAAAGTTTATTTAAATGCTCCATATGTAGAAAAGTTTATACATTAGCTATAACTAGGGCAATGTTCAACATTCAGTTGACAGCAAGCGAGCAAGCAAGTATTCTTCAACGATTTTCATTTGCTGTTGAGTATCTGTAGCAATGTGCAGCATTTGACAGTGAGCAATTAAAGTAGCTGATAGGCTTCAGTGCTTGATATTGCTAAGAGTCATGTAAGTGGTGGCAGGCAGCTGCATACATGCTTACCTCAAAGCACTTAGATAAGCCTAGTGCCTACAAGCCGTTTAGATAAGCCTCTTGTACCTGCTGCCCAAAAGGCTGTAGAAATGTTGAGCTGATAGTTCATTTGTGCTTTGCTGTTGTGTTATGTAGCTAAGTGGCAGGCAGCTGCATGCATAGAAAGCTAAGTACTTACCACAAAGCACTTAGATATGTCTAGTGCCTACAATCCACTTAGATAAGCCTAACCCTACTATCCACCATGCTATATACAAAGCAATGTAGAAATCAATCAAGCAATTACAACTGGAGCATGCGCATAAATGCACGCGCAGGGGCGCTACTATTGCACGACACGTGTACGTACGTACGTACGCCTGGGGCATTTTGGAGTGTAGACATATACTTGGCGAGCGAAGCGAGCCACTCTCTGGTCATGTCAACGGGAGCTTGAGATATATATATATATATATATATACGTACGTCATAGCTAGCGGGCATAGCTTATAATACGCATGCGCACGTTTGTTTGACCTTTGACCCCACAAATGAAACGTGCCCATAGCACTTAGAACAAATAGCTAGAGCTTATTGCTTTCTACAGCATTTTGTCATAGAGGCGCTAAGTGGATTGTAGGCACATGGCTTTCTAAGTGCTTGTGGTAAGCATTATACAGCCTCCTGTCAGTGTGTATGCAGCTGCCACACTGCCACAACCACTGCAATATCTTAGGCTTAGTCCAATAAGTCTGACTTTCACCAACTGTTTCGCTCGCCGATTGAATATGTTACACGAACATACCCTAGTTAAAATTTCAAAGAGAGTCAGCTCACTCGCTTCGCTCGCTCGCTGCAATTATGTGTATAGTAGTCAACTTGCATATTTCCAAAAGGTTCATAATTGTAGAGCTACAACAGTACAAGGGACAAACATAAATTATCTTAGCTAACTTGCTTCAGAGCTGGTGGGTTCACTGTAAAGATACAGGATGGAGTGGGTCATACAGTTGCACTCGGTGAGGCACACGAAATGTGCGTCAATCATGACATGAAAATGGCTGTGTTACGGTCAACACAGCCATATCCAGTCCGCAGGCCAGCGTCCCCGCCCACTCAAATTTACTTGCATCCGTAGAATGACGTCATAGCCGTGTCAGGTGAGCTTCCTGTTTGTAAAGCGTGCTGATCTTTTTGGACCGCTGCCTGTTCCAGAAGACTCTGCTGGGATGATCTTCGCGCTGATTCTAGCTAACGATAGTCTTACTACCTACTGATGGAGTGGTTAGAGGTAAAAGTAAGACTAGAAATCAGGAAAAGTGCGTAGAAGGTGCTTTTGAAGGATTAATGGCGCCCTAACCCCGGGTTCTCTACTGCGATCTTCTCCATGATGATTGACCGGACACAGTTAAGTTTGTGGTAGAATGTATATTACTATAATTCATTCATGTTAGTGGTAGTATTTTAACTGTAGTTCTTGCAAAAAAAAATGGCCCCATCACAAAGTCTACTAGGTAGCTGTCCTCTGCTTCTGAGTCACTACCAAATACTGATTGGATTATTTGTTCTGTTTCAGAGTCCACGTCTATCTCACTCAAGTCATCATCGCTATCTTCAACAAGTTCATTTTCATTGTCTGTCATCGTCATCTCGGCTTCTAATGCTCTCAGCTCTTGTGGCAATTCAGGTACCTTCACTCGATTCACATTAGTGCATAAGAGGCATCTGCATCCTGGTCCACACTTTTTCCCTTCTTTGATGCATTTGCATCTTCTTGTTCCACACCCCTTTTTACACTTGCAGCCAGAGAATGTATATTGGATTCTTTGTTGGACCTTTGCTATGTTTTCTGGCACTTCCCAGATCACTTCAAGCTTGCCATCACTCCTTTTCCAGCCAAATTTTTCAAGACCTGTACATGCAATTATACCTGTCAATGTAGGTACCAATACTGAAATTATTAATCCAACTTACTCGGTAAATCCAATACATTCTGTAATGACTGGTGCCACATTTCAATTACCCATAGACATCTTGTCCAATGTAATATCAATGCCTCTGTAGAAGGTAACATTTTGTTTTCACTCTCAGCACGTTCCCATACAACCTGTCTGATTTCAGCTAGCCATTTTGAGTGTTGGTCTAGTGGTGTGATAGCTCCTTGAATGGAATAAAACATAGCTTCAGGTGTATGATGCCTAAAGCCGGAGACATTGGCTTTGAAATATGCACATCCAACAAGGTGAAGGAATGAGTATAACTCTGGGTTGGAAGGAAGTAGAGTTACAGTGCCTATAGACCCAGGAAGATTGGGGTCCCCAGCAATAAAGTTGACATGTTGAAAAAAGGTAGCCAAAAAACTTATTTTTCCTATGCCCTGGAAGTATGATATGTAGTCACATCCTGTCAGTATTTGTGGACGTGTAGCACAATTGGTAGTTGCTAGGTCTGGATCAGTATCGAGAGCTTGGAGTAATCCATTGAGGTGAATATATTTTTGATCCTCCATTGTACTCTTGTTCAATTGTATCATGATGTCACATGATGGGATAACCCGAGGAATTGTGAGTCCAATGTGGTAGACATCAGTATCTGGACTGAAAATGAGCTTTTTTGTCCCATAAGAGCATTGACAGTGAAGCCACACCCTTAAATCAGCTTCATTGGCATTCGAACTGAGTGTGTGATTCTGTGTTGGGGTCGTAGAATTAGCAGACACTCTGAGTGCATGTGTCCCAATGTTAGTTATGACTGCTTGTGTACCTTTGAGGTAGGGTGGAGATAGACGGATCATCTCAGATGCAACATAGACGATAAGATTGTTCTTGCACTGTCTGCAGCCAAGGGTTGATTTCCAGTCTCGAGGTGTTTTGGAAGAACTTTGAAACACTGCACAATCATGGTTTCTGTAGTAGCTGTTTGGTCTCTTCTAAACTGCTCTATCTCTTTTGGAGACTCAGTTTGTGAGCTAGGATTGTCAAATACGATATGGACTTCTGTTGCCCCTGCAAATAAATGAGGACATACATATTTCTGTAGTAGCAGCTTTGCATATGAGTCCATGGTCTCCATGTGGGAAAGAGGAGGATAGGTTTGTATCATGAACATGCCCTCTAGTATGACTGAGTCAGGAATCCAGTTAGATGGCAGAGTGTGGAGGACCACTGGTATGCTACTGTAGCGCCTCTCTAGGTAGGCTGTAGCAGTGTGTTTGGCTGATTTGTAGGGAAGCCTATTTGAATCTGTAAATGCTCTTGGGATCGCTGATATTGGTCCACAGAGTAATTCTGGGTCTATCTGTTCCTGTCCTGGGTTAACAAGCCTTGAAAGGTGACATTTCAGGAAACACTGAGTGAGTTTCCTCTCCCTGTCAATCTGTTTCACCCTCTGTTTCTCCTTTTTTGAAACAGTGAATGTACACAACTTTTTTTCCCTTAAAGGAGCCTTTGTGCTGACTTGCTTGAGGATCTTGCCAGAAACGTATGTCTCAAACCCTACCTGGCCAATTTCTCTGTAGTTTAGCATGTCATGTGACTGCTCTGCTGTAGCTTTATAATCAGTGAAAATATTCCAAAGCCCTTGGTTTTCATCACACTCATGAAACATCCCATGCTGAAGTATTCCGTCCAGCATAGCTTTGATGTTAGTGTCCTCTGTTTTCTCTTTTCCAGTTATGAAATTCAGTTTTGTGGGTGTTACGCTCCGATTGTTTCACACATTTATAACATACGAAGTCATCATGCTGTCCCCTCAGGTGAATGTTGAAAAATCAATGTTGGCTTAGATTTCTGAAATATTTGCATTTCATGGAAGCATTTCCACACAAAATACATGGTCCCTTTGAACTAGTCCCCACCTTCACCTCTGACTCACTTGAACTTGTCATCCTGTGAATATTATTGCAGTAGTAATATTAATTTTTTGTTGTGTTCTTTTTGACAGGATTATGAAGTGTCTACTTGGAAAGTCTACACTATAGATTGATTGTACACACAGCTGCAATGTTACCATTCGATTAGCTGATCAATGCACATGCACTAGTGATGTATTTTAAACAATTGTGTGCTTTCATTATAAAGAAGTGGGTGGACACAATTTTTATGCTGTTCTATATGTTAATTATTGGTACAATCATTCATATTTACCTTCAAATTTCCAGTGTACTGTGCAAAAAAAAACACGGCCCCACTGAAAAGAACTCGGAGTAGAAAAACAGTAAATGCACTATAAAACAAACGGTTATTGTCTGCAGGGTTCA
Source organism: Crambe crambe (assembly GCA_963924555.1). NCBI lineage: Eukaryota > Metazoa > Porifera > Demospongiae > Poecilosclerida > Crambeidae > Crambe > Crambe crambe. The sequence continues at coordinate 1,416,082 of OZ004584.1, read as the reverse complement.
ATTTATCGCAGAAATGAATGTCAATGCACTCTTAACCCGTAGTTGCTACGGCTGAGTCAACTCCGCCCATCTGTATCGAAATAATGAACTGGAAAGAGGAAGTATCCAAGCAACAATGTGGGGTCAAAGGTCGAATAGTGACGAATCCCGTGCAAGTAAAATTGTATTAGGTAATAGCACTTCCGGTACGCTGGCCTAGCCTGCGGACGTCGGACTGTATCTGAAGAAAACCACTCACTTTTTTTCCTACCGCATAAAAGCACTTAACATCACAATTATTTCCAAGCACCTCTACCATCCAGAATAATAAAATTTTGGACTGTCACCAAGCACTGGGAAGAGAATGTTGAATAAATGTGCTCACTAATAAGTGAGCATCAGCTCTTCACTCCCATCATAGAACACAACAGAGGGCTGGTTAATGTATTTACATGGACCAAGGCCACTACAGATGATCTAGTCAATGCCAGAGTCATTGGCCAATGAGTCTACACCAATTATATATCACTCACCATATTCTCCAGGTCCCCATTGTGTCTGTTGACAAAGCAGCCGTAAGACACAAGAGGTTGCTAACCATGGCACCACCAAAAAAGACAGTTATCACAGAAGGAAAAGGAAGAAAGGAATATGACAAATACCTGAGAAGATTAGCTTGGTGCAATCAGACTGGACTACAGTGTGATGAAAGTGAAGAACAGTATTCCCTACTACCTAGGGCATTAGCAGAAGTGGGTGTAGTCCACACAATGCAACTGTAGTATGAACTGTCGGAACAAAAAATGAGCATACTGCTCAACTGTCTTATGTTGCTGTAAAGGATTAATGTGTGTGGCAAACATTGCATCAATAATTGTCACTTGAGGAACCCAGGGAAGAGATGATGAGAATGGTGTTGACATGGGCACATTGTAGCGGGTTAGTAGCTTTTCAGTCCCACATTAGCTATAGAAGTGGAACTAACGAAGTTCATTAAATTTTGGTATTTGACCACCCCGATTGGCTTCCCTTCAACCCTAACATTTGCAAACATGCTCAAAGATACAAGGAGAACATATAGCTACACACATATCTGTGTTGACCTCACAATCATAAATTCCAAGACCATGGAGAGAATACCTGGAATGTAGGCAGTGTAAATGATTTCTAATAGGAACATTAGGCTCTGTCTACTTGTGCACAGCAAAAAAAAATCTACTGTGTGAAAACCAAGTACTGATATTAGCTGGTTGCTTTTCTGGCAAGAATCAAGACGATTCATGGTCAATCTCATGTGAATCTTTACCTCAATGTACATCTCAATTCAGGTCTAATGCTCTGGAAGTAGACATGCAGGTTTTGGAGGCATGCAATGCAAACAAAACATAAATACATCCTCATTTATGCCCCTGACACTGACGTGTACAACATTGGGGTACAAATAAATTTGCCACACAACCCACTTTGATAATATGTTAATATCCACAAGCTCATATCAGCATTTCTGCATGATCCAGACTTGGCCTACTTCCTCAGCTAGGCTGGGGAGTATAATACAAGAGTGACTCGTGTAACAAGTGAAGACCAGAGGCCACCAACAATCACCTCATTGTGGTGACATTGGGCAAGATCCTGCTGGGTATCCAAAATGTGGAACAACTCTGCCTCCTCAGCTGATCAGTACGAGGGACTGGCTCCACCTGAAACACAAGGCTGGCATGTGAGTGACACAGGATATTCCATAGATTGGGAAGCTGATGATGTGCAGAAGAAAATAAAGTCCACACTCGATTTTTTGGAGAAGGGATGCCAGTATAAGTCAAGCTGCAACAGCAGGAGATGCAGCTGCCAGAAAACAAGAAGACCATGTGCAGCTAGCTACGAATGCAGAGGGTGTACCGACTTGCATCTGAATCCACAAACCATACCAGAAAATGAAGACGAAGACCAGAATGGTGACAAGAAAGAACAGCGGGAAGAAGAGAATAGCTACCTCTATACATGTACGTACAAATAAAAGTGCACACTGCACATTAATTTTAGCTAGAGTGTGTGTATTGGGACATTGTAGTGATTATAACTAACTATAATATTATTGCTTCTGTTTTACGGTGACACTTTAAATTAAGTAGCTGATAACTTTAAACTTTCACAGTAGCTATATACCTGCGTGCAAAAAGAAATCAGTGACTACCAAAATAATTATTGCATTAGCATATAATAATATAATAATTATAGCTATATTGCCCTGAAGGGTGACACTTTAATTGCACTAAAGAATGGCTCTAGGATCGAACCAATATTCTGCTTGTTAAAAATTCCTTCACATGTACTCTCAACATGAAATTATCTATAGCTATCCACTTTGGGATCTTATCTCTACCAGCTACTCTATAAAGATTAATAATGAAAAAGCTTATGATGAAAGTAATAGTGAGCTACAGAGACCACTAGAAAAAATTAATTATTTATACTGAGCTATATCTACATAGTAAAAAATGGAGGTCACACTAATTGTTATTTAGCTAATCATAATGCTATGACTAGCTAGCTATTAGCTATTATAAAATCATAGGAGTTCCTCCAAAAGCTGCGATCACTTTATCAGTATTAACCCAGGTGCAGTAAGCACTGTTAGAGGAAGAATTCAGCTTCATCATAGCTGCATGTGGGCTAGGGGAGTGTAGTTGGAACAACCCTCCCCAGAGGAAGGGTGTCCTGCCTCTGAAATGCTCACACTCCAAAAAGGAGTGGTAGCTAATGTGTGGGTTACGAACAGGACATTCAGATGATACAAATAACACAATGACAGACATAACAGTACAATTAACACAGAACCTAAAATAGAACATTAAGGGGGCTCCGACATGACTACGCGCGTGCACAACTAAATACTGATAAGCCCTAATAAGAGAATCATCATTGTGGAAAACTAGCTGAAAAACCACAAGAAGGTTAGGAATGTAGGGTGTGCAGGTAGTACATGAGCCATACAAGCAGGAAAAGTAATAATAGTAAATAATTCATTCAATTGCATGTAGCTATAATAGCTAATATAGGTAGCACTCCCTGAAGAAAAATAATGTAGGCTATTTCCAGTGCCAGATTCAGAGCCTATTCCAGAGCCAGTGTCACCGGAAGAGTCTGTCCCGAGCGAGACTAACTCCAGAGCTAGTCTGGGCTAGCAGACCTCCGGTGTAGGAGCAATATGGGGCCCCCCGTGATATGGGGCCCCCCGGCCGTATATCACTAGTGAAATGGGGGCCCCCAGGGGGGTCTTAAAGCGCTAGTATTTTGGGGCTCCCGCAGTGAAATGGGGCCCACATATCACTGACTGGTCCCTATAGCTTTTATTTTGCTAGTAAGCTTGGAAAATTGAGGGAGCCCCATATCACTGACTGGTCCCTATAGCAAAAGCTTTTATTTTGCTAGGAAGCTTGGAAAATTGAGGGGGCCCCATATCACTGACTGGTCCCTATAGCAAAATCTTTTATTTTGCTAGGAAGCTTGGAAAATTGAGGGGGCCCCATATCACAGACTGGTCCCTATAGCAAAAGCTTTTATTTTGCTAGGAAGCTTGGAAAATTGAGGGAGCCCCATATCACTGACTGGTCCCTATAGCAAAAGCTTTTATTTTGCTACCAACGGTAGAAAGAATTGGCATCCTGCCAGTGGGTGGGGCTGGGGTGGCGTCTGCAAGTATACCGATACACAGCCCCAGTAAATCCAGAAGTGTCCGTACTTGGCATGTTGTTTCCTCATGGTCTGGGGTAGACAGCTACGGATGGGATTAGGAAATCTTCAAAAACTGAAGTGATCAGCGCTTTCAGCACTTCATTCTAAAGCTAGGAATTCGTGTATCTAGGAAGCTAGGTTAGATCTATATATAGACAATTCGATCCGTAGTTGTCTTATAAGCATGCAAAGGAAGGATGTGAAACTATTTTCAACATTGTAAGTTTAGCACAAAAAAAGAAGTATTAATTTTAGTCCTTTTAGCTTCAAGCGGTGCTAGCCTCTCGGTAACTGCCCCGTTTTTCCTAGTTCTTGGGAGATCAGCGACCGTAGATAAGTCCTCCACTGTGGTCTTTGTAGCTTATCTCTGCAAGTGTCAGTAGTCTCGATATCAGTCCCTAGCAACCTGCAAAACAAGCGCGTGGGCGGGATGTCGGAGCCCCCTTAATGTATTTACCAGGGAGGGTGGGTGCATGGGAAGCAATGATAGCTGTCTGCCAGATGCCACAGCCAAGAGTAGCCCAGAAAAAGAGGAGAAAGTTGCAGGAGAAACAATGATTGCATCTGCAACAAAAGCTGGCTTGTTCTGGCTGAAGCAGGTTCTCTCTGACTATATGACTGAGAGATTTGTCAAAATCAAGATATCGAAAATATTGTGTTGGTGCGGTCGTATGATAGCATGTATGCCGCCTATAGACTAATACAAAAGTGAAATTCTAGTTCCCCCACTCAGACCTAACAAAAGCTACTGTGAATGATTATCCAGCCTACTAGAGCCTACTGCAATGTGCAGACCAAGTTTCAGGACCAGGGAGCTTACCGTTTCAGAAATACGGCAAGCAGGTAAATCGCTGGATTCTTCTTCTCTATTATTACAAGTAAGGGGAAAATCATTTCCTGAAATGAAAAAAGATGTAGGGATGACCACTGCTCAAAAAAATAAGGAAATAAGAAGGATGGATTAGCAATTCATTAACATGAGTACTGAATAAGCAAGTGGTGGGTTTGTATAGATCAATCATTATTATCCTAATGCTGTGATGTACATGTATCCGATTCAAAGTTCAACACATGCAGTGAACCTGCCCTGTAATGAGACCACCATTCTACAATTAAGGGTCACTCCACCATGTCCCAACAACATTCATTCCAGCTATAATTTGATCTCTCAAAAGAGATCATCTCAAGGCTATAATACTTATCCCTGGCCTACAGATCTGATGGTCACACATAGCTATGTACAGTAAGAAAGTTTCCTTAATGCAGCTCCACACAAAAATTAATAACAATGATAATTATAATAACTATTATAAAAGTTCATTAGCTAATTCAAGTTGGAATAAACATACAACTGCAGAAAGCTTAGCAGGACATTCTCATTAGAGATATTATGCATCACCACAGATTCTCACTTCAATATCATCTGAGGTGGGGGCAGGGAGAGACACACTGAACCATGGAGGATTGTTGAAAGTGCAGCAGTTGGTGGTGCAGTCCATCATTCCATTGTAGTCGCCATCACAGAAGTAATTATTGCCGACATATGAAGGGGGAAAAGGGGGAAAGGGAGAAAATGAATGTGTACAGAAATTGCAGGGACAGCGAAATCCATAGTAACTGTCATTACCATGGCCAGCAGCAAAAGTCCAAATGTGCTGTCGTGGTGATCCATGAGTCACACTGATACCGTCCACATATGGATCATCAATGGTGGTAGAAGAATTTCTTAAATCCCAAAATTCAGCAAAGGCATCTGGTGAGTCGGAACTGTACCCTATGGCTCGTCCACAAACGTGACTGTAAATCACACCAGAGGTGGGGAAAACTGTTCCTGGGCAGGTTCTAGGTGTGGAAGCAAAGCATGATTTTGCAGGTGATGAAGTCATAATTATTCCAAGAAGAAGGACATTGCTGGGATGTGTTACTCATATCCAGCTCAACCACTCTAGTCCTGGTCATGTCACAGTACACACACACAGCAGAGCCATTGGAGGACCTGATCCAGTAGTGACCTGAGGGAGAGGAGGGAGCAAACTGGAGAATAGCAGCACACGAAGGTGCAGGATGACTTGGATACAAACCTAAGCTCTCCAATCTATTTGCTAATAATTTTGGAATAGATGATGATACATTTTGAATCTTTGACTTCAACATGACAGAAGTATTCTTCAAATCTGAGATCTCAATGAATGCAGATAAAGACTGCAATGATAAGTAAAATGACTACAACTGCAATCATTAAAATGCAGAAGCATTTCTTCTTTGAGAAGATTTTCTTTTTTTCTTCATTTACAACTGAGACACACATCGTAGTTGCATAGCATTCATTTTCATGAATGTTGTATCTTGTATTATCGCCAGCATCCACTTTCTTACTCATTTTCATTGGCAGTGGAAGATGTCAGTTTAGAAGTAATGAGCCTTGATGAAATTTGAGATTTGAATGTTTTTCAAACTAGAGTCTGACAGTCTGTTTTGAAATTTTTTTACATACAGCTATATACATGGTCACAGGTTCGATAACTAAAGATAATCACAGTTAGCAGTTACACTGTGTTACATATGTTATGATCTTGAAGGTAGTTACAAGCCAAAAAATAATAATAATAAAAAAACAGACAAAAAAACAAACAAACAAAAAAAAAACAGTGCAAGATGGATTATAGCTAGCTAGCTATAGATGGTGTCAATTTCTTCAAATCCGACTTTCATAATATACATGATTATATTTATTGTTACAATTCCCGCAAAAATTCTTTTAACTGGTTTTGTTTGTCTGAATTTGCATCATTGGAAGAGCAAAATTGCTTTATAGTTACTAATTTGGGACAGTTTGCAGGGGTATAGCTAGAGTTGTGTTACAGTTTTCTGTTTGCTTGATCAAAATAATTGGCTCCGGCCTACTGACCTTGCATGAAGAATTAACAGCTAGCTAAGTAAGAAGTATTCTTCTTTCTTACTATAATGAATTTATAGTAAGTTCACTGGCACTTATTTCTACAGTACAAGGCTCCTAGCTATACATTGCATGTGAATCACTTGATCAATCTGTATATTCTTGCATGGTTAACACCAGCATTAATGGACCGGCAAGTGACATGGATACATATAAAGCACGCAATACAGAGGGAAGAAATAGCACACACAAACACTGAGAAGTGAGTTTGACCAAATTAATATGACACACAAAGAATATTACAAGACTATGTTTGTGCACAATTGTTTGTGGATTTAGCTAATATAAATGCAACTTAGCTAATAGACACTAGCTATCAACATCCACTCACCAAAATTAATGTCAATGGCTAATTGTAAACAGAAACCTGTAAAATTTTTATTAATAGTTATGTAGTTATAGCTACCTGTTTTCTGATAGCCATAGGTCCCCCAGCTTTTAATTAACACAATAATTACACCTTAATGTCTGACTCAACAGCACTTAGCAATTGCAGTTGACATGAGTCATGATACGGTTTCTGTGTGCATACATACCTGTGTAACCAACCTGCATGCCTCTGTAGTTATGATAGCCCATAGCCCTAGCCATAGCCTCTAAATAAAACCTATCCCGATACAGTTAGCTATACAAGTGCTTTTTTTTATTTGCCAATAGCTACATGCATATAGCTAGTGAAACATTGATCAGTTGGCTATGACTAGCAATATAATAGCTTACTATAAATTTTAATAGGGTAGATAAAGATGAGTATAGCAAAGTCATTGTTCCTACTTTGTATGCTGCCACTAGTTATGCTATTTCTGACAATGTTTGATGCCTATTGGACAGTGCTTCAGTATGGAGGAACTAGAGCTATGTGTAGAGTACCCCCTGAAAGGTTCAGGGCTTGGGATAGAGGCTACGTGACCTCTGTTGAACCTGAAGTAGCAGTGAATTGTAGCAGAATGATATCTGGAGACGAGAGAGAGATAAATAGAACAATGTTGCTGGTGTCTGAATGGAGAAATGCCCTAACAGATGAAGTATTAATGAGGAAGATGCAGAACTGTACCTGGCTTAGAGATTCTTTCAGCAACAACTTGTATAACTCTAAATTAGAGAGGTCTTTCCCAATAGCATTCACCTTTGTAGTGTACGATAATCCCCAACAGGTACTCAGATTGCTGCGTCTCCTCTACAGACCTCAAAACTCCTACTGCATCCACTGTGATGCCAAATCTCCACACAAAGCTTTCTTTCGAAAAATTGCTAGCTGTTTTGAGAACATCATTATTCCTTCAAAGTTGATCAACGTGGTGTGGGGAAAGGAGACCATTATGGAAGCTCAAATGAGCTGTATGACTGATCTTGTCAAGTTCAGAGCCAAAGAGAAGTACAAATGGAAGTATGTGATCAACTTGTGTGGGAAAGAGCTTCCCCTGATGACCAACAGGGAGATGGTGAAGAGACTCATAAACCTAAAAGGATCTTCATCCGTAAAGGCGCAGAAAGTCACAGCACGAGAGTTTAATATTCGAATGAAGGAGAGTATGAAGAACTATACTCTCAAACTCTCACAGTTAGCACCCTCTTCATTTAATGACAGTGCATTTTATAAGAGTCCATCATACAATGCAATATCAGTTAAATTTGCAAGATTTCTTGTGTTCAGTAGGACCATGAGGAAATTTCGTGAGTTCTTCAAACTATGCAGATACTCAGAAGAGCATTTTTATGCCACTGTATACATGCTTCCTCATGTACCAGGCGGATATAACAAACACATCCCTAAATATCGCTACTTTTTTGTAGAAAAGTCATTTTGGATCAAACCCGAGGTGAAAAATCCGATTTGTTGCCTTGGGACAGTGGTACACGACATATGCATCATCACAGTAGTCGACCTGCCAAAGGTGGTGAAAGCACATGCGCAGCAGCCCAACTATCTCTTTCACAATAAGTACTTTATGGAACTGGACCATACGGTCATGAAGTGCATGGAGGAAAGGATAGTTTCCCAAAACAGGTTAGAATATGAGGAAGAAGAAAATTGTGAGAGCTAGTTTTTTTTTGTTTTTAAAAAAAAAAGATTTCAATAATAATCATTCTGGACAAGTGTCTGCCACCATGCCACCATACTCTGTAAAAATGGAAGTATTTACTGCACACCATTTTGTCCCAATACACACACTGTTTTGTTTTTAGTGTGTGTATTGGGACAATTTAGTGTGCAGTACACACTTTCATTTTCACAGCTACATACAATCGCTATTAGCTGGTGCTCAATAATTAATTATGCTGGCATTTTTCTTGAGCATTTTAGGTGTGCTGAAGCATTTTGAGCATTATTGTGAGCAGCATTTTCATGCAGCATTTAAGAAGTTGAACCTGAGCCTGAAGCTATAGCTCCTGGCAGATCCAGTGCTAGTAGCAATGTTACTCCAGTCTTTTAAGTAAGCTATACAAAGTCATTGAATTTTCAGGCAAGCTATGATATCAAAAGCATTGCAATTGACATTGTTGATGTGACTGCAGCTGTACTGTGAATTATGAAGTGGAATTCACACTTACCAACTCCAAATAGTAATTTAGTTCCCTGTCCAGGAGAATGTGGGTGGGTGGTATTAAATGTTGAGTTTTCTTTATGATGGAACTGCAAGCATGCACATTATTTATAGCCCTACAATCTTGTAATGTGCATAATGGAAAGACATGCGAGTATAATGAATAGCAGTATATATAGCCTTATATAATAAGACGTTTCCCTTCTGAGAATAGCTAGATGCCAAATTGTCCGCATTGTGCTTTCACAAACAGTCTGTTATACACACCATGTGTGATACATATAGCTACAAAAATAAATCGGAAAAATGCTTTCAATGAGATGTTTACATATACTGATAGTCTGTGTCTTAGCTATATTGAATTGTGTATTTTAATAAGTGGATATAGTTTATCTAATTGTGACATTTAAATGGTATAGCTAGCTATATCAAATTTGTGGGCAATGTGAAAAAAGATTCGAAATAGCTAGCTAACAAAAAAAGTATAAAAGCAAGACTGATCGAGGAGCTGATAGTAAGAAATAAAGATGTATCATAATAATATCAATACTCCAAGTCACACTACTTACAACTATCTCTAGCTATAGTTTTGACTTCCAGTGATTGATAGCTTAACTACTAGCTAGCTATATGTCATACTAGAGTGTCTTTTTTAATGATAATATAGCTACATACATCATGGTGTCTTTCTGCATAGAACTAGTTATGGCTAGCAATAGCTAACGATTATAGAGTTAGAGTAGACGAGGATGAGTATAACAAAGTCATTGTTCCTACTTTGTATGCTGCCACTAGTTGTGCTATTTCTGACAATGTTTGACACTAATTATTATCGGACAGTATTTCAGTATGGAGAAACTAGAGCTATGTGTAGAGTATCCCCTGGAAGGTTCAGGGCTTGGGATAGAGGCTACGTGACCTCTGTTGAACCTGAAGTAGCAGTGAATTGTAGTAGAGTAATATCTGGAGATGAGAGAGAGATAAATAGAACAATGTCGCTGGTGTCAGGATGGAGAAATGCCCTAACAGATGAAGCATTAATGAGAAAGATGCAGAACTGTTCCTGGCTTAGAGATTCTTTCAGCAACAACTTGTATAACTCTAAATTAGAGAGGTCTTTCCCAATAGCATTCACCTTTGTAGTGTACGATAATCCCCAACAGGTACTCAGATTGCTGCGTCTCCTCTACAGACCTCAAAACTCCTACTGTATCCACTGTGATGCCAAATCTCCACACAAAGCTTTCTTTCGAAAAATTGCTAGCTGTTTTGAGAACATCATTATTCCTTCAAAGTTGATCAACGTGGTGTGGGGAAAGGAGACCATTATGGAAGCTCAAATGAGCTGTATGACTGATCTTGTCAAGTTCAGAGCCAAAGAGAAGTACAAATGGAAGTATGTGATCAACTTGTGTGGGAAAGAGCTTCCCCTGATGACCAACAGGGAGATGGTGAAGAGACTCATAAACCTAAATGGATCTTCATCCATAATGGCACACAAACTCACAGCACGAGAGTTTGAATATCGAATGAAGAAGAGTGTTAAGAACTATTCCCTCAAACTCTTACAGTTAGCACCACCTTCATTTAATGACAGTGCATTTTACAAGAGTTCATCATACAATGCAATATCAGTTAAATTTGCAAGATTTCTCGTGTTTAATAGAACCATGAGGAAGTTTCGTGAGTTCTTCAAAATGTGCAGATACTCAGAAGAGCATTTTTATGCAACTGTATATATGCTTCCTCATGTACCAGGAGGATACGACAAACACATCGATCACTATTTTTACATCGCAAAAGCGTTTTGGTTCAAACCTGAGAGAAAAAATTCAATTACTTGCCTTGGGACAGTGGTACACAACA